>JAVKLA010000093.1:2271461-2293499 GCA_034782735.1 Sagittarius serpentarius
TACTGAACTGAAAACACAGCGCTGTACCAGCTACTAGGAAGACAATTAACTCTATCCCAGCCGAAACCAGGACAGAAGAAAACACAGAACACCTTTCTCTTGTAGAAAACCAGGCTGCTGTGCTTCAGCATGTTCTTTCACAAAAAGAGCTTAGGTCTAGATGAGGAAATTAAGGAACCGACTTCTACTGGCTCCTGCTTGCTATGGGTTTGAGAAGGCTCCAGTTCCCTAAATCTGCCTTAAACCACTCAGCAATATGAAACAAACAAAACCAGTCAAGAAGGAGCAGTTTCAGCCCACTGAAACAAATGTCAGGAGACAGAAAGTTTATTTTGTCTAAGCAGATGACTGCAAAAGCATTAAGCATCAAAGTATGCATCAAAGGAGGAGCATTTCCAGGTGCTCTGCAAAAATTCCTACATACAGACAGTGCTCCAGGGAAAAATACACTAACCCAACCCAGGAACTCGAGAAGTCATCTAGTCCTCCTCCTGGTCAAAGTGGTACGAGTTGTGCCAGACTTTGTCCAACTGGGCTTTGAGACCAGAACCTCTCTGGGCAACCTTTCAAAAGCTGTCATGTACATTTGGATAGAACCTGTATATCTTTTTATGTTATCAAAATTAATTTAACTGTATCTACACCACAAGGAACACAAGTGTTTTTGAACATGTTTTGTATATCTAATGAAAATGTAAAACCAAATGGAAAAATTATTCTGAAAATTGTTTCAAGTGGAATTTGAAGATAACTGGAAGCCCAAAAGATCAAGCATAGACAAAAAAGAGCGAGCAGATGATCAGATACACAACTGCCCCCAAATCAGACAGGACTGACATGAAGAATGAAACTATTCACACCGCCTAACAAAACTGCTATACTAAAAGATGAAAAGACAGGGAATATGATGCTCTCATGTACCAGTTCTTTATTGAAAACAGGATGGGCTACCACATAAAATAAAGGGGGGGTGGGGTGCTGTAGAATATTGAACTAATTCCAGTCGTACTATTCAATTTGCTCCTTCCCTTGATTCTTATCCCAGAGGTAAAAAAGCATTCAAAGCAAGAATCTGAATGGGCTGTTTGCACTCATTATACTGATAATAATTGCGTCTTGTGTTACATATTTTGCCCCGTAACAGAAACCTTGCTTTAACTGACCAGCTACAAATAACATTAAAAAGAACATTCTTCAGTATTTACCTGAAACCTCTTAATCAACTAGTGAGTAATTATATTAGCAACATTTATGGATATTAGTGCTAATGCTAGTATTATCAGCAGGAAGTTGTTCTTTAGGTAAAGAAAGTTCTGTACAAGAACCTAGAGAAACAGTGAGAATAATTAATTATAATAGGTACCAACTGTTCTGCACACAAAGTCAGGGTGAACTCCAACTGCAACAGACTGCTGACAGACAAGAAAGTGATCGTCAATTAGACTTCTGGCTACTTTCAATTCTATGTAGAGTACAGAAAGGCTGAAAAAGTTCCAGAAGATTTTTTTGTTCTTTACTTGTGGTTTAGAGTTTAGAAAGGCTGACTGCAAGAATATTTCCTCCTAACCTGCAATGCAGAAACAATAACTTTTCTCCAAGACTCAGAATAGCAGACTTTTAATAAGATAAAAGAACATCAGTTATCAATACATGAACAACGGTTAGAGACTGAATAAAACTATACTGAATAAAAGCAACATTGCTTCTAATGCTATTAAGATATGATGTCTGAAGACATTCTTAGGTACAAGTACTTACTTGCCTTATTTGTGTCTCAGAATCATATATAACCAAAACAAGTGAAGAAATTGAGTAAATATAAGATGGCTGTTATTTAGAAGAAATCTGGAGCACTGCTGAAAATCTTACATTTAGCTCTCAGGAAGAAAAGAAGTCAACATAGTTTTAAAAGAGCACACTACAGAGCAAACAAACACTTCGAAAAATAGGGTACCAAGAGGCTTTAAAGTGTTTGTCTATCTGGAAATGTATCAGACTAAATTATGTAGATTGATTGCATCTATTTGCAATGCTGCTATGCTTCACCTCCATTTAAGACACGATACTTCACATAAGAAACCTGCATTAGCATTCTGGAGAAATTTGTAGATTCAGAACGAGGTATCTGCAACCCTTTTACACTAAAAGTCCTTCTCAAATACTAGCACTACCTATTTTTAACAGCAAGCACGTCTCTAAGGAAGAGAAGGAACTCTGGGAATTTGAGATTGCTACTGCAGAGTATGCATGCACAGATTAAAACATTTAATTACACAGAAAAGATGATTCTTAGATGAACGCAGCTGGTGTCTAACATGAGGGGGGAAAAAAAAAATCATAAACACATTGTTTGAAAAGGACTTCTGCATATCATTTGGATCAGTCTCCTCCTTAAAAATAAGGCCAACGCTACATAAGAGCTAGACAAAACTATGACTGACAAGTCTTGAAAACCTCCAAGGACAGAAATTTCATTGCATCTCTGTTCTAGTGTTGCACTACACTTTTAATAAATCCTTCCCCCTTCCCTGCCCCCATTTCCTACCTGAACTTCTCATGCTGCAACTTGTGGCTATTGTCCCTTGTTGTGCTATCTGTCTCTACCAAGAAAAGTCTCGCACCATTGCCTCTGTAACCAACTCTCAAGAAGCTGTAAGGCTTCTTTCTATTCGAAGTCTTCTATTAAACAAACCCTCAATTTCTCCCTCTCCACAGGTCACCTGCTCTAGGCCCCTGGCCAGCCTGAGAACCTTCTGTTTGCCAGAAATCTTCTCCCCAGCATTTCTGAATTTAGCAAGGCCTATTTTGTAAAGTGTGAAGCCGAGAAAAGGTCAGCAAACAAACTACTCACAGACTCTTATCTTTGAGTAGCTGGTATTTGTTTATTCAGCGCTGGGAGTGAGGGGGATCATTCCACCAACTCAATCACTCCCAATATAAATTTTCAAGCTTTTATACATTTAGTTCTAATCTACACTCCCCATGGGCCGTCCTCAATGTTCTTGTCATTTTGCATCACATCGCTACGTCAGTTTTTATTTTGGCTCATGCGCAGTTAAGCACTGTGGTCGTCGTCAGCCTTCTGGTGGTCATTTTTGATGAAGGCCGTATGTCTTCCTCAGGATTCAACTTTTCACCTTTAGCTGTGGCGCATGTTCTATACTCGTTTTTCTCCAAGTGCGTATCACCAAACTGGTTTAGTCTGGTACTATTTCTTTTTCTATATGTTTGCTAAATTTTGATTGGGTAAAATGTCCTTCAACTGTCCTTCCTTATCTATGACTGATGACTAACACAATTATTTGTGCAGCAATTAAAACATCTATACAGGCTTAGGCTTACTATATACATTGTTTGAAACAGTTTCGTTAATGTTTTTGTAAAATTCTTTGCATCAAGTGTACAGTGAGTACCTTCCTGTTTCCGAAAGACACATTCTCAGATTTCTCCCACCTTCTTTTTGGCATTCCTGTTATAATCAGTGTATCATCTTCCTTTAATGTTTGGTGTACTACCATTAAATACTATTTATTTTACCATGAATGCTTCCTCAGAGATCTGCTTCACAGTATTTCCCGAAATCTAGCCACCCCTTCCTAAAAAACACCTTATAAAAAGAAAAGGGCCCCAGGAAATGTAAGAACAATAAAAATAAGTCTGTTACTTGCAGCCATCTTCTAGAATAGATCACTAAACACTTCTGACTTCAAACCTAGGCATCAGTTTCAGGAAATTATTTTAAGCCTCACTCAACAGCAAGAATAAAGTTACTGGGAAAACACTAATAGTCTGACACAAGAATGCTAACTTGCAGCTTCAGGTCACGAAAGAAGTTATGAAATTGGTCCAAATTAAAACAAAAACAGAACACCAAAGAGAACAAAACGAAACAAGCTGTTGAAATATGTACGGCTTCTCCCAAACATTTTTGTTGATTAGGAGGGGCATCAAACTTTTTACGGCCTAACCTAGCTGTCAAACTCTTGAGTATTCCATGAAAGAAGCATGGCTGCTGCTTTATATTACTTTGGAAAGGTGAAGGTTCTTGTAATTAATTTTTTGTACAATGCCCAAGGTACACACCTTCTAAACTACTGACTGAAGCTGTCTACCTTTTAATTTTCAATCCCTGACAGCAATCATAAAGAAGCATGAGTGATGGATAGTTGTATATTCCTGCATGAAACTCCACGATGAATGCTCTAAAACTGATGGATGTATTACTTATATTTTGTCTGCTATTTACCGAATTATTCCGCAACTACTCTAGCTGCAGTTGTTTGATAGTACTGGGTAAACTCAGGAGATGGTCTGGTGCTCACATCAACTGTGAGTCGAAACAAAGCCCACGGCAGAGAAAACTGGCTTCAGAGATGACCTTGTACAGTGCTGGCAGTGGTGGGATTCTGGTAGAGAACAGAATCTGGTCCCCAGAAGTAAGGAGAAGCCCTATTTACAGAAATATTTATTCTGCATTCAATGCCACTTCTCCAGATACTGCCATGAATGGTAGTGCTGAGAGGCTCGGTGAGATCCGAGGTGAACAAAATGACCACAAGCCCATCATTTATGATTTCAGAAAGACTCAGTTCTACTATGTTAACAGATTTATAATCCATACATACATACACAAATCCTACTGAATTATGCATACACTCCCCCCATCAAGATCTGCTGCATCACTTTCAAATCTGACAGTTCATAGTTACTAAGGAGAGAAACACAAAGAGCTGAGTACATGCTTGCCAGAACGGAACCTGGGTGAGACACTGTGAAAATCTTACGCAGAACAGACTTTGGAATGATTAGCTGTATATAGTTGGAAATGTTATTGGGGGAAGACCATATAATTTTATGATTATGATATAGCATGTTATGACAATTATGAATTTTATCATAAAACATTAAAAAAATCCATGCAAAAATGAGAACTGTGGAAGGTGCCTTTTACAAATTCAAGTTAGAAAACAGCAACAAATGATAGCTATGAAGAACTCAGAGTGATCTAAAGCTGAAGAACAGGAAGTTACTGCAATTTTTCACGTCTAAGGAAATCCTTCAGGATACTGGATTAATGTTGAAGACTGAAGATAAAAAAAGTCCTCATAGACTATGGAATATAGAATTAACTCTTAAGCACTGATGATTTTTGAAATAAAGTTACTCAGTCCACACTCCTGCTTAGGAGGTAGATCATGCTCTGACACGTAAAAGTTACAAAACCAAATGGTCAGAAGAGTGGTAAATCCCAAAGAATTCGGAACATTTTGGTCTGTAGGAAAAAAAACAGTAGGTATGTCTGACCAACTGGCTCCAGGAAGCATGAGCAAAAGCCAAAGCTGCTAGGTTAAGAACTAAAATGTTCCTATTACAAAGAATTTGTAAAATAGACAAAAACTTTGACTGCTGTAAGGCAGATCATCTCCAACACACTACACTGTTCTAAAAAACAACAGGACAAAAGAATTATTTGAATGTTAAATAGCAAAGGAAGTAATTGTTAAAACTGGTGTCTGAGAGATAGAAAGTTAATCATGGACAAATGCAACAGGCACAGCATGCTTACTGTAACTCCCAAAAGAATGCAAAATAACAGTAGTATCAGGGTTTGTAGGTGCAAGACCACGAGAAAAACATCATGACAACAGTAATGGAAAAACACTGCCACAGAGCCTCTGGAAAATACATTCAAAATAACCCAAAAGGTTCCAGAGCTGGTACTACAGAATTGCAAATGAAAGGTCCTTCACATTACAGAGGTTAAGGCACTTAAGACCCCGTGTAAGAAAGTCACAGCTGAAATGAAGGTAATGGTTTTGACATGGGCACAGAGATAAAACCTGTCCAAGTCAGAGAGTCTGCTTCAGTTAAGAATACCTAGTACAAAGAGTAGTAGTCGTTCCCTGATCTTGTTACCAGCTTAAGGAAGGGCTGTCATTACAAATAGACTCTACCGAACAATACCACTACAACGATTATTAAGATCTGCAAGAGAAAAATATATTAAAAGGGATAAAGGTTATATACAGATTAGAAAGTCATAAGTAATTTCTTAAATTCAGCTCAAGTGAGGAGAAGCAGCAAAGATTTACCACAGTGTCACATATGATGAACAGAGGAAGGCAATTCTACAGGGAAAAAAAAAACAACAAACCAAAACAAAAAATGCAAACCACAAAAAAACCCCGCAAACCCACCCAACAAAATGTGTCTCCTGGACACGTAGATCTAGATCTATACTGACTGCGGGCAGGGGGGGTGGGGAAGCACTCACTGCCCATTATTATATCACCATGCTCACTTCCTTCCTCTACAGGAATAAAAAACTGATTTTACTAAGGGCTTGTGGAAATTAAAGAAACAAAGACAACAGCGGTGCTCCTGCTTTAAGGAAGGCTTACGCCGTGTCCTCTGCTCCAGAATCAGACTGCAAGTAAACCTGGCTTCACCAGGGTACATGGCAAATTCATTATCATTGGAACAAGATTTAGAATTCACAAGAGAGCCTCCCTTTTCCAGTTTCTTCCACAAATGCCGCTTAAACCACGAGACCCTTCCCTCGGCTTCCTCCCTTCTCCCCCCGTAACTAGCTGGAGCAAGACCAAGTATGTCAAATCCATGCTGGTAACAGAAATGTATTTACTACCCTAACTCAGGAAAATGATCTAACAATCAAAAATATATCCTTTTTTTATTATCTGGAACACACAAAATTCTTTGATGACATTTCTTCCTATTTTTCCCAACTTTCTTCACATCTAAAGGGAATCTCACAGTTTTTAAAGCCAATGCTTTTAACATAGTTTCACAGAAGGATTAGAACAGAGCCTTCAGGGGAAAAAAAACCAGCTGCAGACTTAACTGAATGGACGTTACCGACTCTGTAATAGAGTAACAGTCACAAGAACGAAGGGTTACTGCTTAAGTTACAGTCTTACAATCATCATGTAATTATAAACAAAAAATATTTTAGGCTAAGTCATGCAAACATCCTCAGCGTTTTTCTTAGTTAATGCTTTTCTCCCCCCTCTTAGCGCTCACAATAATTCTCTGTTGAACAGTTTCTTACGAGCTGTTCCTTGTCCGAGTTGTAAACCAATTTCACAAGTGCACCAATTCCATAAGCTTGCATATTCAAGCCTCACTCCCAGTTTTTCTATTAAATGTTTTGGGGATTTTATTTTTAATATTTTACAGCGAAAAGAGTCAGTCCTCTTTAGCAGTCTTTGGGCTTCACAAGCAAGAGTAGAAACCTCTGAATACTAAAGAGACTCAAACAGCAAGTATTATCTTTAAATCTTATTCTGAGCATGATGAATGAGCAGTAGAAAATACTTTTTCATTAAAAATATCTGTCTTTTTAAATTAAAACTTTTGATTTTGCATGCACCACAGAATGAACGAGATTCATCCACCTCATTTTAGCTCCCCCTAAATAAATCACCTAGAATGAAGTTGGTCATATTGGTATCTTTTATACTACAAAAGAGGTAAGGAGCTTCAACAGCTAATCCATCCTATCTAATCTGAACATGTATTTTAGGAAAAGTAAATGAAATCTCTGGGGGTGCTTCTCTCTCCCCATTTTGGTTTAGATGGCATGCCAAAGTACCAAATTTCAGCGTGCACAGGAGAAAACAGACCACAAAGCCTTTTTATGTTTTCTCCTTGGCAGGTGTCTTTTGGGTGAGAAACAGTGTAACATTCTTCAACTGGAGAAAACAAGACAATCCCTACTCCAAAAGACTCAGACAGTGGACAAAGGAAACTGTCAGTCGTTTCACACAAACTGTTGCGACAAGCCTGCAAACTGTATTTGAAAACGCAGGTGCAGCATCTAGGAATATACAGAGTCATTATCTTGTGCACATACGCATGCACGAAATGGAAAAGCTAAATAAAAAGCAGAAGATGGAAGGAAGCTTGTATCAGATAACACTACTATCTTTTATCGCTGAGATAAATTACCTTTTCCCACAGAAAAACAATGCAGTATATTTAATCCACCCTGCAAAATCATTTAATAAAGCACTGTACAGGAAGGCTCTGTTTCAGGTGGAGTAGATCAGTATTAGTATGGAGGCTATACAACTGATCATACTGAATTGGTTATAAAGTGAGAGGAGACTCTGGAAGGTGGCCAAAACAACGATCTTGGGACCAAAAAAATAAACAAATAAATAAAGTCATTAGTGACACTGGCAAACAGTATGATGTTAACATGCTGCCAGTATAGAAGACAGCTGGGTCAGGAAGAACAGAATGACTTTTAGGACAAAATCATAGGAAAGGACTTAAAAAAAACATAACTGAAACTTGTGAAGGTTTTAAAGAAAATCACTGAACAGAAACACGACCTCTCCAGAACAGGTCTAAAAGTTTAATGTGTTTGGCTCACTGAGGCCAAGTGTTTTTAATCCCGTTGGAGGCAGAAGAGTTGCTTACATTTACACAAGAACAAAATGTATAAACTGGCCATGCAGAAATGCTAGAAATTTGAGGAAAATCTTTAATTAGAAGTAATAGGCCTACACAGCTTTCAAGGAGATAATGGAGCCACAAATTGTCCTTGGTATCCCCTTGCTATATCAAAGCATTATGATTATGTAATACTCAATATAAAGCTCCTTCAGCCTCAGGAGTAAGTCACTGGGGACTATTTAGATATGAGTTTTTTCCCCTCACGCTGAAATATCTAAAAACTTACACTTACCCAGATGATTACTCAATAAAAAAACACCTCTTAAGTATTTTGCCCTTCAATCCCCAATTACAGGTAACATTACTGCTATCACATCAGAAGGGCAGTAATCTCTAGAACTGTTAAGATTCCAGTCAATTCAATTACTACACTTCATAGTTTATGAGCTCAAATATCACATGAATAACACGTTTTAATGACCTTCAACAAGACTTACACTATTTAGGCATATAGGTATTTGTAAAAAAAAAAAAAAATCTGATTTACGTCCGTCTAATACTGAGAAACTATTTGGAATTCACAGTTACGGACACAGGTTTATGAACGTTTTCTGAGGCAGGAAGAAATTTTCACATCCATGTTGAACTTTACATTTGGTATCACCTTTCTGTCTCAGAGATTGAACTCTCTTAATCCATGCTTCAAAGGGAGTGAGAACAGTATTGTGAATCATACTAGTATCTGTCTCAGAGCAACGCCTACAGTTGACCTTTAATTTGAGAACAGTTAAATTTGTTTTTCATTCCAAATACAACTTTATTATTCCTAAACTTAGAAGTTAAGCCCTATCCCTATGTGAATAACAAGGTATTTCATAATTCTGGTTGTGGACAATGGTTTGCTGTAATTCCAACAGCACTACTGGAGTGAAAAACCATGGACTCAAAACTCCAGCGATTCAGAGAAAGATACCTGCACTAGTTTCTTAGGACAGTTAAAATACTTACCTTTGTCTCCAGTCTTTTCCTTGTTTTGTACAAGATCCTTAGATCTAAATAACTAGAGAATTTGTATGTATGTATACATACATATATATGTATGGTGTGTATCATTATACTTTGACATGAAAGCAAAACTGCAGACAGAATTTACAATAAATACAGGCTTTTTACTATATCAACAGATACATGCCATAATATAAATTGTTTACTTAACTGCTGCAGATTCTGGCAGGCAGTAAAATAAGAGAGCAGACTTTGATATTTAAAAATACAGTACAAGGTTACTCTTCCAGTTCTGAAGTGGAAATAGGTTTTTATAAATAGTGTTTCTAAAGGTTTCGTTTTGCTTTCATGCAACAGTACACAAACCCTGTCAAAATGCAAGGATCTGCGTATTTCAATCTAATCAACAGTGCCAGACATTAGGAATGACAGAGGTACCAGCACTACCATTTTCACAGTCTGCAGCCTGAAGCTCTACTACCTTTGCACTCATAAAATCAAGATAGGAAATGCTGGTTTATATACAGACCACGTGATTGAACACTCTTTTCTCCAGTGATCTGTAAAGGTTTCATACACACCTGGGGCATGCAGTTCCAGGGCATAATTCTCAGTGCTGCCTTCCAATCATCTAGAGCAGGGACTTGGCTGGAATGCTTTGTAGCTCTCTTTCCTACTCACATATCTACATGCCCTTCCCACTCAGACCTGAGAACAAGCGGGGACAGAGTATGTCCCAGTCTCATTGTGATGCAGAACAAGCACACAGCACAGTGTTCACTCAGATCAGGAGCTGGGAAGCATTCCTGCATCCCACAATTAGCTGTTGCGTCATGAACTTACGCAGTATCACACAGGAACCTGCACAGTGTCAGTCCAAATGAACTATAGAATCCTAGCATCATTTAGGTTGGAAAAGACCTTTAAGACCATCAAGTCTAACCGTAACTATCCTCACTATCAAATATATTCTCTTCCTGCAGTCTTCTGCTTCATTACTTTCCAAACTGATCCTATGGACACCAGCCTCCTCTAATGTGACCCTGGCGAATGTCAAAAGTAGGTCCATCCAGTGACCTGAATTAAGCAGCTCTTCTGTAATATAACTGTGTATGACCACATAATTATGTCATCGTAATGCATACACACACACTGCAAATCAAGGCTGAAAAGATAACTTTAATTCTGGTATTACTTAACTTCTAAGAGCTCGACTCCACAACATAAATGGTGCTCTTACAGGGCCTTGTTGTTACTTTGCTTGGGGTTTTTCTTCTTGTTGAGGGAAAGGGAAGGGGCAAAATAGAGGAGCAGCGTAACATAAGCCTGAGAAAGCAGATACTTCATTGTATGGTGCTGTAGAGCTCCATTTGGCCGTCAACAACTTGTATCTAAACAGAACTACACAACTTGAGCAAAGCAATTAAGAACAAAGAGACAGATTCAGCCATCTTATGCTCTTTTCTTGAATATACTGTAGAGAATTTAACCTCTTTTTTTCTTATAAATTAGCTCAACATACATGCTACAATTTAACCTCAGTCCTTGTTTTAACAAACAGTAAATGTACCTGTTGTTCTTCGTGCACAATTTTTCTGTCCTGTTACCCCTAATTTGCATCCTTCCCATTTTCTGGCTCCTGTTCTCTCATTTTTGTTCTCATTTCTCTGCAATTTCCGTGTATACTATTATTCTATAATTTTATTTTCACTAACAGTATACTCTTCCTGCAGTAATTTCTCTACGGTAACACAGTACCTGTTCACCGAGCATAAAGGATGCACTTCACTGCCCTAGGTTACTCCTGCAAGCTAACTTAGGAGCTCACGACAGCATAAACACACAGTCCTCTCCTACTGAATTGTCACCTTGCAATCAGCTGGCTCCTCAAAGACTCAGCAGTGAGAGAGTATTTTGGGTTACGCCTAAGGGCTGCAGCCTACCTGCATTTTCCCTGTAAGCTGAAACAGTCAAACAAAACAAGAGAAAACCATCAAACAAAAAACCTCACACAAGTTGATATATGTTCATTGCAGATCATATAAATACAGGTAAGAATGAGAAGTACATATTTCTTTTTTCCTCTCCTATTGAATTATGTAAAGATAGGGGATTCTTAGGTTTGAAGTACTGCAAAGACATTTGAGATGACACCATGCTTGATGTCCCTTGACACAGGCAAACATTCCAACCAAAACCAATTTTACGTCTTCCTGTCTTTTGTAGACCGACGGATTTAGGTACATTATATATTACTGTCAAAGCAAGGCAACAGAACAGAAATCAGTGTCAACTCCTAATGTATTTCAACACTACTAGTTTCAAGAAAGAAGGGCTCAGCTTTTACATGAGAATCAAAACTATGCTTTCTTATAATTGCTGCTTCCATTGGTATTTGTCATGCTACTTTCAGAAGTTATGAAAAAAAGAATGTAATGCTGAAAGTTCTCAGATTTTCTCATCAAAACGTCAGAAAAGAAGATAAAAACAAGCAAGTCTATTTCAAACTCTTCTCATTATTGTGTCCCTTTTGCCACTTCACTGCGATGTCAGTTCACTCTTGTTCACATAAAGACAGTTCTGTCCCAGACATATTTGAACTGATTAAGAGATTTGTTTCGACTGACAGTGCTAGGATTTAGACTTCTAAGTTCATGAAGCAAAATCCTATATTCCAGAGATGAACAGACTTGCCAGAAAATTTCTTAATAGCAATTTTTAAACTGCCTAACTATCAGACTTGCAACCAGTGAAAACATGGAAGTCCTGGGAGCTCCACAGATAAACTTTTCCTTAAGTATACACTATGAAAAGACAGAGATTCATGTATATAAACAACAACTGTTGTAAACAACAGAAACCATTTATAGAATAGTGCAGTTACACCCCTGCTGCCAGTACAGGGATATTCCCGTATAGGATACACTCTTTGTGAATATTATAAAAAAGTAAATGGACACTACTAACCATTTTAGGAAGTTCCAAATTTGCTTAGCCAAACTGAAGATACCTGGGGATATTTAACCAATGCTCAACAGTCCTTAAAGTGGTAATACACACAAATCATGAACCTGCTTCTCTTTCTCTGACTTTGTGTTTCATCTGCTTAGAACAGATGTGGTGAGGCCAATACAACAAAGTGTAAAGCTGCTGCCTCATCAGTTACAAGCCTCCAAACACTGTCACTTTCATTTAATTAGGAACTCTGGTAAAGTTTTCCATAACTTAAAAAACCTTACATAAATGATGTAATTCAAATAAAACTTTAAAAATTAGTTTTGAAATGCATTGTATCATCATAATTGGATAGCATGCTGAAAGGAGATTAGAGACCATATAGTGAATCATTAGTGCGTAATCAGTATGTCAGATCAGAGAATCACAGGATTCACTTGAACTGTGTCATACAAAGGAAAGTTTATATTGCTAAAGAAAGTGAGAACATAGCTTAGAAATCAGACTTACCGTTCTTGGTCAAATACTGAACATTCATCATCACTCCTTCAGTGTAAGCCCCTGGTTCGTAATTGTCCATCTCACCCGAAACAATATGAGCTACTCTTGAAGCACGCCCTCGGATTGCACCTGCTGCGCGATCTAAATTGTCTGCATTTTGCTCTCTCAGTGCAACGATACACTTGTTTACATCCTCAAGAATATGGCTCTCTGCAAATAAAACAACATTTCTTTTTAAGATGGCACCTCTTACACAATCAGACACGTTTTAGACTTGGAGTTGACTGCATTTTTCTTCCCCTGTTGAAATGCACTGGCCAACACAGGCTTGGATAAAAAACTTACAACATGAAATCTATACACAGAACTGTCCTTAAAATTCTTAAAACAATTTATGGATTCCTAGAATGCAAAGGTACAGTAATACTCTCCTATAAGCAACAGCAACAATAAAATACTGAGTCCACAGAACCTTGAATGTGTAGTGAATATTTGCAGAATGAAGGAAAATTTCAAGGGATTAAAGCTGTTACTTATTATTGAAACCTTCTTAAGTGCCAAAAGGTTCCGTAGTTACATGAATCTCTGTTGACAAACAACTGCCCCAACAACTAAACTAACTTCTTTTACATCAATATGTTAGGATGTTCATGCTAAGTCAAACTCTTACGTGAATAGAAAGAGCAGTATTTTTGCTTAATTACATTAAAAGTATACGTATTACTTATTAAATTATTGCAATATGCATCATTACAAAATGTGTATTGATTACATTTTCCATACGATTTACATTTCTTCTTATAGTAATATATTTAGTGTATTACTATGTATATTATTGGTTTATATGCTGTTGGTGACTTTCAAATAAATACATGTAAATATATACCTAGATACACATACATACAGTATCACTTACAAATATATTAACAAGATTATGCAGCACTGGCTTTCCTGCTACAGCTACATTGTTTCACTGTGCCTTCTCTCCACACTTTTCCCCCTTCAGCTATTCCTGTCATTGCCTAATGATAGGATTTCTCTTTTCTATTATCATTCCTGCAATATTCTTTTCCTTATTAGAATTCTGCCCTTTAGAATTCATGATCACCTCACAAATTCAAAGCCACACTGAGGAAATGAAGAAATTCTTGTTTGCTTCATCCTTCTTACAGTATGGCAACTGGGTTTATTGTCAAGTCTAGTTAAATGATTTGCCACATATCCAAAGCCTACCCATTTTTACTTTACTAACTGAAACCTATACATGCTATAGTCGCCTTCTGCTTGCCCAAATTCAAAATTTTACATTTCAGCACAAAACAGAACACAACTTTTGGGAATAGGCAGGGAGATGCTGTTAATCCACGTGAAACACATAATGACCCAGAACCTCTGAAAGCCAAAAAGTTTCTCAGACACCAGTTCTTGGATGAGAGATTTAATGGGTTAAAGATGATCCTCCTAGTAAAAATCTTTAAGAAAAAAATAAACATGCACAAAATCATGCCACTACTAAAGGGCTGAAAGATGCAATCAAGGGCTATTCTTCCATAGCACTATTTAAAAGTAAAAAACCAAAACAAAATCAACAACAGTATGTATCACAGTAACTGCTGTCTTCTGACTATGGACAATATTTAACATTCAGAGGACTTCTTCAATATTTGATAAAGTAAGACAAAGAAACACCTGGGAGCTGAAGAAGTATATGTTTTACGGTTAACCAAACAGGTACTCAGTGGTGTCTTTGCCAAGGATGGGAGTTGAAATAAACTGACTCTGTCTTCCTTACAGATCAAACGTTTGTATGTGGCACTCACCTCCAATGCAGGTAGATCTGCAGGGTTGCTTTTGCTGTTCCCTCTTTGACAGACTTTTTTTTTTTTTTTTTTAAAATGGCAGTAGCTGCCCTATGCCAAAACGAATTGAGCTGCTTGACACACTTCCACACTACAAGGTGCCAAACACTCACTGCAGAAGAGACATTTATATTGAACCTTTCTTTGCTATTTCACTCAGCATTATGTGATGTTATGACCTCACTGAAGGAAGTCTGATGTCAATTTGCGTCTTAAGACAGCCAGAAAAGAGAAATTATTGTAACACACAAATACAACCTGAGCGTAGCATATTAGCATTTCCAAGTCACCCATGCAAAACGTGAACAGTTAAAAAAGAACAATGATTTGGCTAAAGGAAAGCACAAGGAGAGAACAGTTGCTTGAAGACTGATGAAAGCAACTGTTGGGTTGACACAGTCAGAAATGAAAATGTAAACAAATGCAGAAGGGTGCCAAGCAAAGAAGAATTGTACAGTTCTAAAATAATTATCCTTCTGCCTTTCTGAGCATCCATTTCCTCAACATTTTTCAAATTACAATAGTGAAGTTGTATTTGTGCTTAACAAACTATTTTTTGATACTCAAATATACAGCAATGGAAAAAAGAACATCAGCAGGAAGGATTGAGATGAAGAAGAAAATACTGGTACTAAAATAAGACTGGTCATAAAACCAAAGGATAATAGACTTGAGCAAGAATTCAGGTCAAGCTAGAAGGCAGTATCGGTAATGTTAAGAATTACAGAGAGAACAGATATGTGGTATGCTAGTATTCCCACCTATACCACCAACACTGAAGGGCATGTTCCATTTTTTCAGGCAAAGTAATGTATATATAAAATTTAACTTATATTTTGTGGTATTGTCCTCTATACCATAATTAAAAAAGAGAGTATGTTTATGGCTTTAAAGCTTAAACGCTTCTTAAAAGCTTCCATATTACTTTTGGTATTGAATTTCCTTTCCTACACAGACTTAAAATGTGCTTTGTCTCTCAGAGAATGTAACACAAGAACATTAGAAACGCAAGTGTCAAGGCAACAGATTTGCTCTATCTTCAGAAGTACCATTGTGAAACTTCTTTTGCACTAAGCCACGAAATAATTTAGAGTTCACATGTTTCTTGTTAACTCACATGACTGCCATTCAGTATGTCAGTATTAAATTACACTTCATGTTATAAAATAAATTGGGCAACCACAGTAACTTGGACACACAAAACACATTCTTAGGTAATCCTGAATTACTATATCCGGCGTGAGTATCCTGGGATTCTACCTATGCAAAAATTATGAATTCTGGTTCAGCAAAGACAACAACTAAAGGGCTCAGTCCTGTGTAAACAGAAATGCAGGGCTCTTTTGACGTCTACCACGTGCGATCTCCATAATGGAAAAACATAGTTAACTGTTTATCTTGTGTGATATGAATCTCAAGTAAATGTAAAAAGAAAATCTGCATGTGGCATAATGGAAATACTGTATGAATGGAACACATGATGGAAAGCTTCCAGTTTTCAAACCCTTCCAAGAGATGTCAAAAACACCACTTTCATGAAGGAAAAAAAAAGCAAACTTGAGGCCAGATGCTCAACGGAAATGCAATTAGATCTACGTGTCGTGGCCTGAGATACCAATTAGCTGCTTCCTTCCAAATTGGTAAGACTACTTTTAAGTCATTTTATAATCTAAATATCAAAGCCCATAATGATATCAGGGAATATAAATTAGAATGTGATATATCCTTCTAGATACTGTGTTTCAAAGAAGACAAAGACGGACACAGATTTTATTAACTGTGTATTGTCCATCCACCTTGTACTAGAAAAGATGTGCAACATCGTTTCTTGCTACATCCATACACTGTCACATGTACGGGGTCAGTTGAGAACTTCACCAATGCCATACTTATGTCAAAAACTCACAAGCTCTTGTCAGCATGACAGAATGCCCAGAGAATACACACACTCAATAAGCGTAAGTGACCTTCGCCCCACATACTGGTACCATACAACGGTAGCCTTTCTGGATATCCGTAGGCAACACACAGTCTCTCACAATGTTCCGAAGCTCCTCCCAGGTGAGGTACTTCATTATGCAACAAAACCTTGCTTAATTTCATTTCCCCAAGGCACAAACAAGCTTATACATTTGCCTTAGCAAATCTAATGGAAAAGGAAAGAAATCAGCACTGATCACAGCCCAGATGAGATTGGTTTAACCTGTATCTTTCTTACACATGCTTCCTCTTCCTATACAAAATGCATTAGATCAATTTTTGATTTTCATCCAAGTATCCTACTTTCCAAAGCAGAAATGTAAGATTAGGATGATGCACCACCTCTTCATCATGAGTCAGTGTCTAGTATAAGAGTTAACTTTAACAATGGATTGATATATGTTTCAAGAATTGTCAGATTGCCACGGTCATCACAGCAATTATCGCGAGTGGTGCACTGCACCTTCTGATTTTCCTTTGGGATCTTGGTGTTAGTTGTACTGGCCAAAAACGATATCTCAGCTGAGCTAACCACTGGATAATAAAGCTGTCTCTGACACAGCCATGACTCAGACTGTCTCTGGGACAAAATCAATAGCTCTTCCTTTGCATGTCATCTGAAGAAAAAGACAGGTGATGCCCTTCCACTCCACTTGGCACTGATAACGCCTCAGTTGAAGCACTTTTTATTAAAGTTTCCCTGCTCAGTTCAAGAAAATTGTGGACCAAACAGAGGTGTTACAGAAAAAAAGAAAAGAAAAAGAACTATTAGAGATTTAAGAAATATAGTATATGAAGAAGCATTAGAAAACTCAATTTGTTTGGTCTCCTTAAGACAAGATGGAAAATAAAACATACTTTTCTGCAAGCCCTAAACCATAAAATTAGATATAGAAATGTATGCAGTGATATTTCAGCCCAACCAAAATTATTTCTACCTTTTACCATCTGTCGGCATGATAAAACGGGAAGCAAAGAAACTTTGAAAGGAAGCTTACTTCCTGTACAGACCACTCCTATTTCCTGGACATGGTACCTTACAGTTCTACTCGGAAAAAGATTCTGAATTTTCCAATAGTAGCACTACCTAGTATGGCAAAGATGTGCTCCCACAGACTCATCATGCTTTGGTGAACCCCCAAAAGATTATCTGAAAGGAAATAATTATTATTAATATCCATACTTAGATTTAGCAATTCCTGGTGCCAAAGTTAAGAGAACAAGACCACTAAGTGGAAGGTGCAAGTCCCAGTATACAATTCCCTGTTATCATTCCTCTTGTATTCAGACAAAAAAAAAAAGCTGCATTTAATTCCCAACTTTTTGCTATGTACTGAAGTTCAGAGAATACTTCAGGCTAAATCTCCATGAGCAATCTTATGAAGTAAGATTTTCTTGGCACTTGGGGCTCTTTTAGTATAATATCTACATTCTACAAGCAAGACAGTGTCTTAGTCACTATTCAAAAAAGAATCACTGGTAATCACTTAATGTTTGAAGTCCCTGGCAACTTCAATAGAATAATTTTTAAATTAAAATGTCGAAAAAGAATTACTCAGAACAAGGAAAATAAATATCTTTTCTTCTATAATTGTATTAACTAAATATATTTTATCTGCCAAAACTAAGAAACTAGATGATGATCTCTAACATTATTGCTAATCCAGCTGACACCACCATCATTCTGTCTCAGACCAAGAGTGGTACTGAAAGGCAGGGTTCACAATGGTCTGATATTTACTCAAATGCATGCATGGTGCTTCCAAAATGCTCAGTTTTCAGACACATACAGCTGTAATATAAAATGCACATAAACGTCTATTGTTATGTCCATCTTAAAAAAGGCAAGGAGGAGGATCCAGAAAGCTATGGGCTAAGGCTTCACCTCAGTTCCTGGAAAATTTATAAAACAAGACCTCATGGAAGGCATTTCCAGGTGCATGAAGGACAGGAAGATGATTAGGAACAAACAGCACTGACTTACCAAAAGCAAATCAAGCATGGCCAAACTGATTGCTTTCAGTGATGAAGGACTGGCTCTGTGGATGAGGGGAGTGCATCGGTTATTGCTTATATCAAAAACATTTTTGACACTCTCTCCCACAGCCTCCTTAAAGAGAAACTAGAGCGATACCATCTGGGTGGGTGAACAACAAGGTGGATGAAGCAGCAGAGTTCGAAGTCAAACCGGAGGTTAGTTAGGACAGCTGCTCTTCAGGAAGGGTCGACACTGAGGCTGATACCGTTTAACTTCTTCATTAACACCTTGGGCAATGATACAAAACACATCCTCAGCAAGTCTGGAGGTGACACTGACTTGGCAGACTGGCTGACTGGTACTCTAGAGGACAGGGCTGCCGTTCAGAGCAACCGTGACAAACTGGACAAATGTGCCAACAGGCACTTAATCAGAAGTCGAAGAAAACTTAGGGCTTGATGTAAGGGGGACGGGAGGGAAATTTCTTCATTACGACCATGGTGAAACACTTGGAACAAACTGCCTGTGGAGACCAGAAATGAAGTGGTGCAGAGAAACAAGTGCAAAAATTTTTGTTTTCAGGTGCTAGATAAATTATTATTACTTTTAAATAACACTAAGAATTCTGCCACAACGACAATCTCTTCCTGAAAGGTGAACTGTGATGCTAAGAGAAATCAAATTTGGAAAAGCACATACATGATAAGCCTCCTGAGTTAACAGGTATGCCTCATGTTAATGGGTACCAGGCCGCAAGGACAAATTTTCCTGAAAGAAGAACATGCCTAGAAAGTGTTCCAGAGTCCCAGGAAAGAGTGACCAAACTTGGAGAAAGGTAAAATCTAAGAGTTTCCAGTATCATGAGACATAAGCACAAAAATATGGTAGCTATCTCAAAACAGTGAGCTGCAGGCTGCAAGACAAAAGCTACAAGACAACAGAAGAATAGGGTGGAAAATGAAGATGGATGTAGGCAGAGGAAAGAGGGGATAGCATAAAGGCATCCCCCTAGGCAAGGTACTGAAAGTTCTTCAGGATCTATCACTATCTGTGCAAGTCCCTATAGATGACTTTTGAAGGAAAACAGAAGCAACATTTTAAGTTGTATAATAAATTTCTTATGTTTTTAGAACCTTCAACCTGTAGTCCGAAACATTAACTTCAGTTCTGTTCACAGAAAATACTAACTAAAGTGTGTATTTCTTTCAGATTTTACCTTAGGGTGAACAAAGTATTGACTGAGTTGGTGGCCTCTCCTTAAGGTTCATTTTCATTCACATATGCACAAATGATTCCAAGACGATAGCATTTAAACGCAAGAAAGCTAAAAAGGAAAACCAAACCAAAACAAAAATCCCAAATCCCCCACCACATCAGCACTAAAGAAGAATCTCTGAAAATAAGATTTTCTTAAAGTGAGTGTCTATTACATAGTTGGCAGCCCAAAATGATCAGTTTAATTGGCTAATGAAGGTTTCGGATTAGAGAAAATTTCTCTCCCTGCACGAGTGAGAACCTTATAGTAATATCAATCCTTTCCAGAGTTTTATTTCTTTCCCTCATTCATTTTAACATGATTACAATAAGATTTGGTTGGTCTGAGATGCTAACTGCTTGTGCTTCAATCCTTGTCCTTGACTTCTTGAGCACAAAATTCAGCCTACAGACAGGTTCCTGATTGTCAGTTTCCCCATTCAGCATCCAGATGTATTCCACGGTCTTGGGGAAATGAAGAAAGCAGTCTTCAACTCTCAGCACGTTTAAGCTTCTCTCCTTTTCCTAGAGTTTTCCATGAGCAAGGCTCCGAGATCTCTGAAAACAAGGAAGTACACTCTAAAAGCATACAGGCAGTCTTGATGTCTAGATAAAGATCTGGAGAGAGGAAAGGCAGAGAAAACGTAGACCAGAAACACGGACACCTGGATGGAGAAAAAAGACACAGAAGCCAGAAAAAGCAAAAACATAAGCATACCCAGCTGGGTAGGGGTCCCTTCTCTATCTACATACTCAAATTCTCTCCTGGGCTACAAGACCAAGGAAACACTTTCCTCCAGAAACACGCATGGTAACATGCACTCGTACAACTTGCCCCTAGCCTCTTCATTTGGCCTAGTCATCTTAAACACACCTTCTTACGTCAACAGAGAGAAATTACACGTTTTAGGGACAATCCACCTCATCCTTTACATACAACATGTAAATGTGTTCGACTGACTCAGGCCTTAGAGATGTCCATTTCTCTCTTCTGGCTATAAAAAGCTGAGCATGCTTAGCTCGGATTTTATTCTAAAAATTGCAGGAGATGGTTTATACTCTCATTATCCATGATAATGTACAGAGCAACAAAGAATTTTTTATGTATTAATACTCTGTAATATGATGCTGACTTTGCAGGTCAAGAACGAAAAAAAAAAAGAATTGGAAATGGTAGCAGGACATGAAAGAGGAGACAATGTGGGAGAAGAATAAACAGAGCATCCTTGTTTAATCCTTGGAAATCACCACAACCACAAACCATGTTCGCAATATGCTCCCCCCCTTCCCAACTGCTACTAACTTCCAGAATGTACATAGCAAATTTTACTCAGACTAGCCATGTCTCAGCTATGAACCTAGGTAAAAGTGTAATTATGTTAATAACCAGTCTCCTAAAAGAGGATTCTCTTCACTGAAGTTGCTATAACGGCCATACAGTAAAATTTTTCAAAGACTGTAATTTACCTTCCTAAAAAACAAATTCAACAACTTTAGTTTCTTGAAGTACAATGGAATAACCCCTTCAACTTTAATGTAGGTTGATAAATAAACCATGCTAACTCCTGGTAACGCTGACGAGAAGGCCATGTGGCCTGGACTAGGAGACTACACAGCACTGAACTAGAAGATCTTTTTTTGTTTCAACTACTGCAGACTGATACTTCAATGTTATGTTATTTATATTAGAATTCTCATGGTACATGTACCTCTCTTACATCTGACCACAAATGTGGGGACTGACCAACGGCCCCCACCTTCCTCTTCCATAGCATGTAATACTTCAATGGACCTGCACTATACACTCAGATTTGCTAAAGAGCTCTAAAAAGTGCCTCCGCTATTTAAATACATTTACACCTAATACAGTAAGTGCTTCCAAACAGATCCAAGAATCCATGAGTTAGTCAGCATACATCCTTATCACTTTTTAGAAATTTAAGTTTTAGTGAACACAGCATGCTGGGAGAACATTGCCAGGTAACCTTAATTCTGCATTAATAGGTTAATTGACTCTGGTGTTTCACTTCTTCACTGAGATGTGAGGCTGGTGAATGTGAGATAACAGGTGAAATGGGGGGGGGC
>JAVKLA010000093.1:2296085-2329609 GCA_034782735.1 Sagittarius serpentarius
TTATTTTCCACCCCCCCCCCCCCCCCCCGCCCCGCAATGTCCTAAGGATTCCCCATTTTGTAGCAAAGAGGCACAAAACCTGTGCAGCTGCTGGAGGTTCAAAAGGGTAGGCTTCTGATCATCAGGAAAACCTCATTAGTATCCTACTGCTTGTTATCAGTTTCACAAGAGGGGACCTTAAGGGAACACATCACATTCAACAATCGGCTTTTGCTCATCTGGTGCATGTATGTATGTCTGTTTTCTTAAGTTTCATCTTTAAAGAAAACGTGTGTTTGACATGCTGCAAGCTAGCACACACCAGAAGTTTCAGAACACCACCACAAACGGAATCTGCTCACCCAGATAAAGATTTTGTATCATATCCTACCAACAGAAAGTCTGGCATTCTGCACCACAGTAGCACTGTCTCTTTAAACTCTAAGTGCCACTGATCAAAAATCTTCCCTTATCATTTGGTTGTGCTTATTTAGATACCATTTTTTTAGAACACTTGTGTATGTTTCCAGTAGGCCTCATTACAAAAAGCAAGCAAATCAATTCCTGCAAAGCTGCACAAAACCATTAAAAGCTACTGCCGCAGCTGCAGCTGGAAAGCTATTAACAACCAAGCTGTTAGGAAATAAACACACGAAAAATTAATCCCAATCTGCATCAAACCATGCATCTTAGACTATGCTCCAAAGGCTGCCAAATCTGAACTCAGCTCAAATACAAAGTGAATTCCAAATGCAGCTGCCTTCAAAACTCTGGAAGAGGATGCCAGTAGTTTGCAAACCTTGTGATGAGAAACAAATCTTGCAGATAACTAGGTCTCAGCAACAACTTACGGAAATTCAGTAAAAAGTGAGCATGAATTCAATATGAAATTTCAGTTTGTGTATGGAAACTTTAAATAATCCAAATGACTAAATCCACTGCTGAAGTGTACTACCTTGGTGTAGCTCCTTAGTCCCGCCTACTTACTGAATGACTTCACACATCTGATTTGCTCTTACCCTCTACAGCTCTGCAAGAAGTTCGTCACTAGAATGTTCCCATAACAGGTACAGAAAGTCTTGAAGTAGAAAATGCCAATCTGAAATTAATCTGAAACTGCTAAGGTTTTTATGGGACAACACTTGCCAAAGCAGTTTCCCAAAATCAGCCTGTGATACATGGTCCAATTTGGTGGCATACCTAAACAAGCAGTCCCTAAGAAAGCATCAATTATTTAAGAACTGTAATACCATCATAATGTTTGCCCTTGAGTGTAAGCAATTAGTGTTACACGAGTAATTTGCCCTTAGGTCAGTGTATCAGGGACTGTCTGCTACTTTTGGGGCTAGGATACAGGTACCAAAGGGAGGCAGGAAGCAACACTAGATTTTCAGTTAAAACAAAATGGATACAATGAGCATCAACAAATTTGCAGGAACAAGACATTCCTCTAAAGGAAACTGAAAACAAATTGTTGAACTACTAGTTGTGACATGTAACATATCAAGTTCCATTAACCTTGGTAACAGAGTAAGAAAAATTGATTACGATGGTGATAACTTTAAAGACACTTGGTAGGAATCAGGGGAAACAGAAACCTATACATAATATTTCTGTTGGGCAAACTGGTAGAAACTTTTATATAAAATAGAACAGACAGTGATCCAAATACGATGTAATTAAGCAGGGTCAGAATAACTTTGTAGAGTAGAAAGCCGTGTATCACAAACCAGAGATGTTTTTAAAGGTACAGTGAACAGCGAGGTAAGTGATTGATTTGGTAACTACAAACTGGATTTCCAAAAGGCTTTCAAATTGGTCTTGCAACTACTATTCTTGGACAACTCTGAGATGGCATGGGACAAGATGACAGATTTTCCTGGGTGTTACTTCTTACAAAACAGAAAACAAGGGATAGAAATAAGCAGACAGCTTTCCCAATTACATAAGCCAGCAGTTCCACAGGTATTGGCTCTGAAATTGTGTGATTCCATACTTTCAGAAATAATATAAAAAGAGAGTATTGAAGTAACAAAGGAGCGATTTCAAAAAAAACCTGAAGATGGCTATCATAGTACCAAGTGATCAGTCAATAAAACAGACCACACTCAATGTCAATAAACTCAAATTAATGTTTAGTGGAAAAACATCTTTAAGTCTGTATCAAGTACTAAGTTATAAATTAGTTACTACTATTAAGCACAGACATTTCTGAAGTCAATAAAGAAAATTCTAGAAGGTCACTTGCTCAACAATGATTAAAAGGTAAACAATGCTAGGATTTCCCAGGGAAGACCTGACAGTAAAGGAAAAAGGAGGTTACTATGCCAGCATAATCCATAATACGCCTACATCTTAAATGCTGCGAATAGTTCTTGTCCTTACTTCCATCTAAAAACATCCATTTCAGTAAGCAGCAACACTAAAATAAAAAAAACCCTCTTCTTCACATAATACATCTCTAAATTGTTGAAATAACTGTTATGTAATGGTATGGAAGCCAAACAGATTAAAAGAAAGAGAAGGCGGCAGCAGAGGATATGAACCAGCAAGGGCAAAGTCATATGATGGCTCTGACAGAACTTTCAGGTGGGTCATTAAACTGGTAACTGATGAAAGCTATACCAGCAGAAGGAAACTTTGCATGCTCAGTGACACACATTTTCTTATACTCCAGATGAGAACCATGAAGAGGGAGCTTGACCATTTTAACTCAATGAATTCATATTTGTCCTGAAGCACATTATAGTCAGGCCAAACAAACTTGAGATAAATGGTACTGAAACTCACTGTGTAATCTACCTTCCTCATTTCACCATAAGTAAGTACACACATATCTACTTAGATTCTTACATTTATTCTCTTTCAAAAAGCATGGCATGGTATTTTGCTATTGCAGGTGCCAAAAAGCCAGCATGAAAACATTAAATTGAATCTTAAGTCTCTCAATAGCATCTTGTTTGTTTCCCCTTTCCCCATAGCTATGCTAAGAGTGAATCTGTAATTGGCAATTTTTGTGATGCATTCATCTGTAAACATGCTACATAGACTGGAAAATAAACTGAACCAGAACTTTAAACCATTCATGGAAAGCTAATTATATCAAGAGAGATAAGTGAGTCAGAAATCCGAATAATTCCCTTACTCCTTGCCCAAGTATTTACAGTGTATTTTGCAGTTAGAGTGACTTCAACTGTCCAGATTGCCATCTTAATTATTGTAACTGTCCAAAGTGATTTCAAACATGATCCTGATCAAAATCTAAAATTTAATGTTATAAATACTTACAGACCGAGGCGTGGTCTTATGAGTCACTGTATTTAAGTGCTATTTATCAAGTGCGGGGTTTTGTAACATAATAGAAGATCTAGCAATGTTACAAGGTTAAAAGAAGTGTGATCTCAGCTTTTCAAACAAGCACCATGGAGCACCTTTTCTCTCTTAATCCCCAAGTCCTGACTAAGTTTTTCAGTATCCATAAAGAAGAAATGGATGTTATTAGTAAACGGGCATTATAATGTTTGTCTTTCTAAGCCGTAAAAAATGTGCTCCCACCCATAAATAACATTCTTGGCTGTTCAGGGTTGCTTTTTTAAATGAAAAGCATTTCATGAGAAACTTCAGACTCTCTTTTGAGTTCTAGAACATGAAACATGTTCCTAGTGTGACTGCAGTTTACACAACAGTTTAACAGGAACCGGAACAAAGGCTTCCCCTTCCTCCAGACAAAAAGCCAATCCACTGTGATCCAAATCACGGCCACAAAGGAACACACAGGAGGCACTGGAGAACAAATTCTACTGCTTACCCATGAAATGGGCACTAAAACCAGGAGCTATAAGGCACCACTCACACTCAGGACTCATCCAGGAAGAGGCCCTTCTACACAGGCTTAAACGCCTCCCACACTGCCCAGCAGCAGAAACCATCAGGGAAAAGGAACAAGGTGGCTTTTCCATAGCAACACCATCAACAGGCCCAAGATTTTGTGACTCATGCTCACTTGCCCACTTATGAAAATGAAGCAGGATGTCTTTGTGCAGGTAAGTGGCATATGAACATAGCTACAAGTTGCACAAGGTTTTTAAATAAAACCTGTATGTGGAATTGAAGGGAAGTATACACATGTTCCAACAGTGCATTGGCCTCTGCTGGCTTTGGCAAAGGAAAGAAACTTTAGGCGACCGCTAATCTAGCTATAATGGTAGAGAGCTCTGACGGTCACAGGTCATCTCCACAGATGGACTTCATTCTACTACGCCACACAGCAGAGTACTTTAAGCTAAAGACAAACACATTCACTTACTACAATTGACAAGGCATGAATTTATTTTATGCTTTTTATGAGCTGATTTTTTTAAAAACTGGTATTCTATAAACAGCCTAGTTTTGTTTTCCTTTAGGGGTTAATAAAAAGGCAACTGTAGTTAACAGAAACAGTCTCACCAACACCAAGTCCGGGGTTCATATAATACCCATCTGCACAATCAGAACAGTCACAAGTAAAGTCCAACTACAGCAAACAGAGTAATTAAAACAGAGATGAGAGCTTTACCCACAATAATTCAATCACACACATACAAATGCACAAACATGCAGCCAGTCCTATAATTGCAGTGATGCGTGACTTGAAGCGAACGGCCTTAACAGTATTATTCATGGCTTTGATAAGTTCATAGAACTTTGTTGTAGTACTATAGTAGCAAAGTTACTGCAAATATCTGAAGTAGCAAAGTCTGAGACGTTCCAACAGTCCTCACTCCCTATAATATACCTGTTTGCTAGGAGACACAGGTAGGAAATAAGGAACTTATTCAGTGATGCTCCTTAAAATCTACTGGGTGGTCTCTATGCAAGCTGTTCTGCAATGAAAGAAAGATTTCACTCATTAGACTTGCTCCTCTCACACAACAGTTGCTGCTCACAAATTTTTTAAATACAAGCAAACAAAAAGCGTAAGAGAAAGATGTAACTCGCAGAGGCAAAAGGCAAAATCCCCAAGACAACGAAATAACATACTAATCTGATTAGCCCAGATTATATCCAGCACTTTGTATGTGGCTTAAGCACAACTGCGTATTTTGGCAAAGAAAAAGTGACTAGTAAAGCATAAAAAGTTCTGCCTGGAGAAGTACCTGAACTGCAATAACCTCAGACTAGCACCTTCCTTAATGCAGGCTTAGTGTAGGTGTTCAACAAGATGAAAGCTAACATACACTCCTAAATCACTGAATAAAAACACAACAGAACAAAGTGCATCTGAAAAAAATGCAGAGATGTCATACACTATTTCTGTTTGCAAGTGGTTCTACTAAATTACCAGACAAAGCATTAAAGTTTTACAGCCTTACCTGAGCGTACTGGAATGTTGCAGAAGGTTTTTTTGGTTTGGTTTTGGTTTTTTTTTTTTTTAAATGAGAATGGGAGTGTAGGGAGGAACGAGATTCTACAAGTTTTAGAAAATAAAACTTTACAGGAAAGAAATTAGAAGATTTTGAGGTGGGAGGAGAAGGAAATGGGAATTTTTCAGTGGAAATGCACAGTACTAGAGAGCTGAGGAGATTCAGGAATAAAACAAGAAGAAACCACACATAAAATGGTTTCTAAACTTTGAACTCCTACAATACTGGATATAACCTTGCAGAATTTTTAACTAAGTTTCAGTAGTTGGCACTAACTAAATTTCCCAGCATATCTAAAACTTCCAGTGGAGTATGAGAAGAATTCATAAGGATGAACAGGATTTTACAGAGTTGGAGTAGTATTTTTCAAAAGGCATCTAGACAATGTAGGGATTCTCTTCCACTAAACTTTCAAAACAGTTTCAGCACTTCTCAATGTTCTACCATTTGCCTCTGTGTATGTATTTACAATGACCTTAATTATAAATGGCACCTTTACAAAGAGCTCTTGCCATGTCTGGGCTCATACCTGTAGCAATTTTTTTCATGTAAAAATCCCAGACAATCATCAAAGCAGAGATCAGAAGGAATAATTCAATAAATAGATCATTAATTACCAAAATTTTTGGCAAGGTTAGTATCACAATTCAACAACACTGATGTCGTCAGTATATTGCAATAGCTAGTTCTACAAGTTAAGAGTTTGCAGAGGATAAAATACTAGGTCTTACAAGTACAATGCACTCTCTAATAATGGTGCAAAGAGCGCAAAATACAATCTGTTTCCAGACACCGATTTAGTGCAGTGAAGGACAGATGATGCCATGAGAATCAGAACTTGTATTTTGGCAGGAAGGCATGATAAACATATGAAGAGCTGAAAACCTATCCATATCTAATCTCCATTCTCGTTCCAGTTGCGTCCTATCCAGAATTTGTCACTCAATTCAAACCAATGGGGCAGCAAACAGTTCTTTTTACCATACAAACCTTCTGGCAACTAACCTGGGGAAAATAACATCAGTTATTACGTAAAAGAAAATAAACATGTCTCAGTCACTCCAGATAAAAGAACTAAGCACAAGACAATTTAAGAACTTGCAAAAGAATACACATCAGAGATGGACATTGCAAACAGCTAAGTTGTTTTCCCTTATATTAACTAACTTATTTATGGTACAATGATTTTCTACTGCATGACCAACTTATTTATGGAATTCCATTATTTAAAAATTCCTGCAATTATGAAATAACCGATATATATAAAAAAAATGAAGAAATCATTGAATGTGATTCCAGCACAACATGACCCCAAGACAAAGAATAACTTATGTTTTAACACCTCCTTCCCTCTCACCCTTCAATCCATCAGCAGAAGAGTGCCTGAAGCTGGAACAACGACTGCAATTTTAGTCCGGATGCCAATTTCAATGCTCATCTGTGACCATCAGTGTGACTCATCACACAGATCCTAAAAGAACCATGACCTCTGGTTAGCAGACAGAATGCACACAGCAGGACAGGGTGAATTACGTTAATCACCTCTGGTCCTCAGCATCCTTCTCTCTCAAAATGTCATCAATTAATGTAAGTGAAATCCTAAGCTATTTTTACCTTGAAGTTTGCTACTTCTGTTTCAAAGAAGAAAAAGGGGTTTTATACTAAAAAACCAAAGCTTTCTCTTCCCTTCAGATGTAACAAAAAGATATTAACACCCCCTTCACATCTTGGCCTGTTTCCATCCTCAGACTGTAATGGCAAGTATAAATTATTGTTTCAGATTATCTGAGGTCCCAGAAAAAAAAAGAAAAAAGCAGCACCGGGTAGATGATGACACAATCCTGGATAAATGAATATGATGAGATTAAAAGGAGAGGGAGCATAAAGAAAGTTATTTCTTATGAATACCTTTACAGAATGTGACACTGAATAATGAAGAACAATGGTTCAACAGCAGAGTAACTACTATAGGGCAGATATAAAAAAGAACGCGTGATATTCAGAGATTACTACAAAAATTGGAAATGTAGTTGCACATAATTGCATGTTAGGGATATGAAAAGTCAGAGGAAGTAAAAGGATAGCATGATTCTTTAAAAAAGTACAATTGAGTCAAAGTCATTTTGGAGAACTACAGGAAAGGTCTGCTTTTATTGTATTAAATTGGATAATGCTAGGGATCTGCTACTGATTTGAAAAAACAAACTTTGAAAGTTATTAGAAACCTAGCTACCAAGAGGAAATACATCAGACTGGACGATCAAGGGGAGAATTAATAAAATTTTACGTTAGTCTAATCTCAGCAAGCTTTTTCTCTATTCAGGAGAGAACAACTGAATCATACAGAAGAACAAGTGACGCTCTCCCAAGTATCTCTAAATGAGCATATCTCTGTCCACCAAGTACAGAAGGAAAAAAAGGGAGATCAAATGAAGTTTAGGAAATGCACTGTGCTGTAGATTGAATAATAAATGTTCATCAGATTTTGTAAAAAAAAAAAAAATCACCTATTTAAGAATTACTTTTGTTAAGAACAGAGGTTATGATTCATAACAAACACTGGCTTGATTTTAATTTAGAGAGAACTATATGGAAAGACCGTAACTCCGTAACTTAAGTTCTCTTAACAGTAAACTCTGGTAAGATTAATAGAACTGCTTAGTGAAATCAATTGTACTCATCAGTCCAGGGGAGTATGAGAGGGAAGAACTTTACCAAACTTAAATCAACAAACTTCTGCAATCAATCATACAACAGAAATTAACAGAAAACCTACAAGGAACACAAACAATGCAGGCAGAGAGAGAGCTGAGACACAAAAGTCCATCTCACACAGCTCTTCCAAAGGATGTAAACAAACAAAAATAGCACTTAAAATCCAAAACAGTTTAGAGAATAAAATTACCAAACAGAAACTGAGCTGCTGTGAAATTCAGCCAAAACGTCTAACGACCCAAGAAGTTTGCACCAGAGACCTCTTCTAAAAGTTTTCAACAACTCGTTTTAGTGCTACACAGAAATAATAAAGCACTGGGTTCCCCCCCCAGTGCTTCAGCAATACCAGTCTGAAACCCAAGGGCAAGGACGATTACATGGGCATTGCAGACCTTCCAAAATTACATCCATTTCAGTAAAAACAGCTGATTACATTGTTAAGTAAGAAGGCAGCCTACTTTTTCTGAAGCAAATTCTGAAACATCAATATATGGTCAAAATATTTTGAAATATGCTATGTAAGTAACAAAGTTTCTGCTTTCCATCTTCTTAAATGTTTATTTAATGTACTAAAATACCTGAAAACAAAAACAGCTTTACAGTAATGCTAATGGCAGTTATTTTTTTATCAAAAAATGGTGTGTTCCTGTAACTTTCAGTTGCCCTATTTAGTAAATAATTTTAAGCAAACAATTGTAAATTGAATGCTTACATAAAGCCTTTTGTATTATAAGAAAGGGTATGCTTTCTGATTTATATAAATTATGATCTTCATCACCACACAATTACTGCATTATCACAGGGTATCCACCCATCAAGTCCTAACTCCAGCCAGTATCATCAGCTTAGAAAAGCCATATAATAATTCACAGTGCTCAAATATATATAATTATGTGTAAGTGTGTGTGTGTATACATACAGGAACATAAATATGGATGTACACATACATATACTTTTTTGGATTCATTTTAGCAGTGTGATATTTGAGCTTTCAAAAAGGCATAAAGCTCCCCTTTCTACTTCTCAAAGAATGTATATACAACTGAAAAATTGAACATGAAAAAATCTTTTTTAAAAACCTATGCAATTTAGTAATTGCTTTCAGTTTTTCTAAGCAGCATATTATCAGCATTCTTCCATATCTATGAAATTATCTGTAAACAAAATATACCTCTCTTCAAAGTAGGTATCATACTTCAGTATTATTTTGAACTTTGTCATCTTTTATATAATCCTAAGAACTTTTACAAAAATACATTTACATTAATCTACTCTTAGTTGCTTTGACTCAGATCAATTGCATCCTTCTTTCAGTGATGCAACTGAGAGAAGGGATTCGTCAAGCAGACTTTTTTTATATATTACTGCCGTAGATAAATACTACTCAAGTGTTGCATTGCATTGCTTAAGCTTTGTTGTACATTAAGAGTTAAGAGCAAAGAAAAACCAAGATTTGGATCACATATAACTGAAGAAGTTTCAAATGAAATTTCTGTGGGAAACTGCAAGTTTGTCCTGCTCTGTGCAAGATGCTTTAGTAGATTATCTCCAGAGTTCTCTTCTAATGTCTTTTATTCTTTTACTCTGTTCTCCTATTTTGCCATTTTGTACACGCTACACTACATGTTAATAAAGCTCATCTGACACCCTGTTTCCTAATCAACTATTAAAGATCTCTTCCAACTGCAGGAACTGCAGTAGCACCAGGGGCTTCAAATCTGAAGCTATAATGTTAGGAAAGAAGTGAAGCTGCATATTCGCTCCCTCTGTGTTACCAATAAATTACTTCCTTAGAACTGGGCCTTTGGAAAAAAGACATTAAGGTAAGTTTCTTTTTTCCTGTTTATTTTTGCTAGTATTAAACTGAGGAAGCTTCACTGAAATCAAAAGCTACCAACGAAAGCACCAAAAAACGTTGTCCCTTAGCTCTTGTTTTTGTTGGGGCCATAAGATCACTTGCACCCACAAAAATTGATTTCTCCAGCAGCTTTACAGTAACATACTATCTTTTGCTGCTTTCCATGAATTAGAAGTCATTTCTGATGGCACAGACTTACACTGAAAGGCAACTTTTGTTCTAACACTGTGGTATCTCACTGTTTCCATTATGTCTGGAAAGACTTACCATATTCTTAGATATCAAGGGAAAGATAAAGAGACTGGAAACAAATTTCTAGCCTGCACAATTTCAGATTTTTGGGGGAATTCCTTGCACGCTCCTCATCTGAAGTGTGTTCTTCTCAAGTCCATTCAGTGGGAGAGCCATGCAACACTTCCCTGGATGTCCTCTGAAAGGCTGTACATCACACTGGAACGAGAGTATTATATGAACAAGAACTATGACTCTTCTCCCTTTTGCCAGGAGTAACTGATTTGTGCCAATTCTTCAATTAAAAAAATTACTCCCTTTTGCCCACTCAAATCAGCCTGAATGATCTTTAGTCCTATCACAGAACTTCCTTAGCAGTCTCAAAAGTCTTTATCTATTTAAGACACTTCAGTCCAGCTTCTGAAATGAGCTGAATTATGGGGCACCTCTGTATACATTATAGCATATTTTTCTGTTCGCAGTACTAAAAATGACATCATCTCCAGATTCTACTGCAGATTGATCTGTCGATGTCCACATTTACCACTATCAATTTAGCAGTGGAAACTGCACAGGGGAGTTACACAAATCCTTACCCGAGGCAAATATGTAAGTCATTCCAACTCGCTATCACTCCATTAGGTAAATGGCAAGTAACAGAATTTCTGGTAGAGAAACAACAAACTGGACATTAGACAAAACCACCTCAACTTCTAATGACCCATTATTTGGAATGCATTTACCTTAAAAAAAAATTAATTTCATTTAAAGTGTTGATGAGATTACAAGAGGCAAAACTCATTTTAGACAACTTGTATTTTAAGGAGGTATTTGAAAAGGCAGAGAGCGGAGACATCATTGCACTGAGAACACAAAAGGAAAGGTCTACGTTATTTACATGAAGAAGAGGAGGATTTATTCATACGTGAAGAGGGATGAGTAGAGAGATGAACAAGGTAATGTTTTTATGAAAACACAAAACTTCGATTTTGGCATAAGAGGAGCTAACCTTATAAGGATTTAAGCATAGTGATATTGTAAATATGATAGACCAAAACTCAAGACAGTATGGAAGGCTAGAGAGGAGGTTCAGTAGATGAAATAATCATAGTTTGGGCAAGGACATTTGAGGACAGAAAAGCAGCACAGGGATATGCCATTCAAGCTCTTCAGGACAACAAAAGAAAGGAAAAATCACAGGTCGTGAGAATTTTGTACATATAAACACACTTTTGACACTTTTCTTGCCTATATAGTCCTTATAGAAGTTAACTCCTGGACTAAAAGATCTAACTCTTCTCTTACTGGTTTTCTAACATGTAATAATATTAAAATACTTAACAAATGCAATTAATATGTCATTGCAATTACACACTATCATCAGAAGAGGAAAACATATATACAAAGGAAGGAAATACTGACATTTCAGATTTTCCATCTATATCCAAAAGGTTTACTCATGTAATTTTGAATAAAGGGTATTAAAATAACACAGAAGAATCAACATTAGAAAATGAACATCAACCTTATGTTTTCAGCCTAATTCCATCAGGAAAGAGGCAATGAAGAGTCAGTTTACAAGAGCAGGGTTGAGGATAAAACTTAAGATTTACCAACATAAACAAACTTACAAGCATATCAAAACTAGTTTCCTGGAAATTCATGTATCAAATGCAATAGCACATTTCAATTTACTTACATGAATCTAAAAACGTCACATCATCATGATAAATGGATGACAGTTATTTTCTGAACTTAGTGTCACTGGGTTGTAAAGATTAATACCCACAATCTTCCTTGCATAAATTAACTATCCAAAACTGACAGGTTGAGACTGATTCTCTGTTTTTAGGAAGTATAACAAATCTATGAACAATGGTATCATCACCGATAATGGTTCATAATTGCAATAACATTTTTGCACAATTCATTAACTCTTGCTTTGCCTTATAAGGAACAGACCTTCATTTAAACTGGCTATTTGCAATTAGACCTCTTTTTCACTTGTAAAGACCTGATTTCATCCCTTTGTCTTATACTAGTTTTCCTTTGAGCACAGTATCACATACAAATAAATAGCAACAATAAAACACAACTGAAACAAACAAAAAAAATCCAGTTTCATGAGGATAGGTGAAACGGAAAAGGAGACCAATACACTTAGAAAAACAAGAACAGCATTATTAGCACATACAGGAAGTGCAATTTATTAGCACTTTATAAAAAACCTACAAAAGGAAACCAAAAAAACCAACCAACAACCAACCACCACCCCACCCCCCAACCTTTCAAATGCTCACAATTCACCCTTTTTGATCTGCCAGAGAACTTTCCTTTCCCCAGTGCTATATCACAGAAGGAAATGTATCACAGCAGGAGAGACACGGTTTTCCTGCATGCATATGTTTTTCTTCAGCAACCCCACAACTGGCTTGCAAAGACAAGGACATCATTTCATGGGCAGCTCAGTTCCTTACCATCCTCTCAGCTATAGCTCCCTTATTCAGCTTATTTTAAGGACAGAAACACAACATCCTGGATTCAAGACACACAGGGACTAATCCACTTGCTACTGAGCTCTGCACAAAATTTTTCCAGTGACATTAATGGGAGTTACATTGTACCTTTAAAGTAACACAGCTAGGAGTACTGAATTTACCCTCCAAATAATCAGTAACCACGAGTAACATAGTTTTATAGAACGACTTGCCATTCAAGGCTCAGGTGACACTGTGTGAAAAGGAGGTACATAATGTAAACCACAAAATACATATTCCCAACTCTTAACAGGTTTGGGAAGTACATTCTGTATCTGGCAGAAAAATCTGACCTATCAATCAACTGGAGATGCAATTTAAAGTAAGTTTTTAAGTAGGCAATTCTGTTGCATTATTTAGAATTCTGAATCACCGGAATTACTAGGGAAGGTGCATTTACCATATTTACAAAAAAGTGTGCTGTATTTTGAGTATGATTTTAACACTACAGGACTAATCACTTTCCTCACCAACCTGGAAGATGCAGTCAGGGCTGCAAACTCAGCCATTCAACTCAAATGTAAATATCTGACACTCTGAGACAGCACAGTATCAATTTTGAACATGTAATTTAAAAAACATTTTTTTCCACCAATATGCTCATGTTGGCATGTGGTGTAGAATACTATTTTCTGTAGAAAAAACAGATGCATTATAAACCTGGTCTCATATTCCTTTCGTCTCAAACATGATGCAAAACACCCGACGCACCTTATTTTCCCCAATTACCAAGTAATTTCCAAAAAAATTAGATACCGTCTTTATTACACATTTAACTTCTCTATTTAGACAGAGCAATATATGAATGTTTTACTCCCTCAGAACACAGTAATGGTGCTAATACACTGAGGAGTAGACAGAGAGTGGCTTGCACTGTTCCTTATAATTAGTCTTAATAATTACTTCTTTGTACATGAGCTAATTAAAAAAAAAATCTTCCCAATGCAAGTAGGTGACACTGCCATAGGGAAACACCTGCTCAGCAGATCACTTGAAGAACAAGCATGACACTTGAAGTTAAACAAATTAACTTAACATGTGCCAAAAGGTTCTACCAAACCTTACAGAAGATGTTCTACACATGATATAGAGCAAATATATGAATGTTTACTTTTTTTGACCTCATGATATGTAGGCTTACACATCACTGCTACTTAAGTTACAGCTTCTGCTTTTACTTACTGTGTAATATTGTTAATCATTCAACTGTGCTCAACCAAAGAATATAAAAGACACCAAAAAGCCAGGAGTCTACTCTGAAAAGAGTAGCTGCCCAATGACAGATTTTTTTTTTTTTCCAAATTATTACTAGAATGTCTAACTTTATTCTTCAAGTCAAGGAAATTCTGAAAAAATATCTGAAATGTGCCATTTAAATAAATCATAGTTGTATAGTTAAAAAGAAACATTCAGCTCAATGAAACTGAAAGAAGAATTTTAAAACTCAGGAGATTTCATAGTAGGTTAAAGAGATTCATGTACTTAATTCATTAGCAACTGACTTGTTTCATCTCTTTATTAACAGCTCTAGTAATACCTGCAGAAATTTTAGTTTCAGTCGAGCAGGAAAGATCTGCAACGTCCCAGACCCTATCAGCAACAGGAAGGTTCATAATCGGCTTCCATTAAAGGCTAACGTACACAGGGGAAAAAAATTAATCCTCTGGTTATGTTTTTCTGTACTAAGATGCTGAGATACACATAAGAGAGTACCTCAGTGAATAACCAACTCGCACTATTTGCAGTAAATTCTTCTACAACCAGACCTAAGTCACTTGCTAGGTATACCGGCTGACTACTGTGAAGCAAGAACGTTCATGCTCTGAGGAAAAGCCCGTATCCAGCATCGACAGACCCAGAAAGGGCCTGAACAGTCATCTCTGCTTATAGTTTTCGCACTGCACTATTCACATCCTGATCACAAGAAAAAAACACCACTCAGTTATGGGGACTCCAGTCCAGCAGCTTCCAGTTACCACAGTAAAAGTGTTATTTTTGAAGACACACGAGCAAGCTTTAGGGCAATGAATATTCAAGCTCAGTCCCCTTTTAGGCAAGAGTCCACCTGCATGTTTAATGAGCAAAGAATAATTTGGGAAAATGAACTTAGAACTCTGACTTCACTTACAATGGTTTCAAACTACTGACATCTGCAGAACTATTCATGTTCTATATTGCTCCATAAACCAAATAATCCTAACAAATGGAATTAAGCCCCATGGACATGCCCAGAACAAAATGGGCAATCACAGGGCCCACTAGCCATAAGGAAACACAAAAGTTAAACCACATTTAATGAAGATGAGACAAATTTTTCATTTCTGTCCAGGTTACACTAACAGGAGTGGAAAAAGAACTGGGACTTAAAACTGCAAGAAGTAAAACAACTGTTTTCTATCTTCTGTTTAAATGTTGAAGACACTCACTGCTTCAGCAAATACAGTTTACTATCAAAGGTCTCTTCAGTGAAAAGATTTATAAGCACTTTTTGCTTGACAAATATTTTAAGTCTGAAAATTCTGGAAATGCTACAGTGCATTCCACAGTAACTGGAACACAAGACTTGGTAAGAATCTCCTGGTTTACGTATATGCACACTGATATGCACTTCCTTTTCTAGAAGGAGACTTCTCACAGCTGCAGAGAGGATTTTAAAACTTAAAGCTACATGAACCTGTGAGAATGGCTAAATGTACCCACTGTAACATACCAATCCTGCTTCATGCACCTACTTTGCTCAAATAACGTCTACTCAGCTCTACATTGCACAGAGAAGTATCTACTGTGCAGGGACATTTTAAACAGAAGCAACAGCTTCACAAAACCTTACACAATCCCATCTTCCACTGGTTTCCTATTGAAATGTTATGAAAAGTTTTCAAAGCATATAAAAGAATAATCAGATTCTGAAAATTATCATACCTGATACAGCAAGAAAATCATCAATACTTGTTATATCATCCACAGCTTCAGTAAGAACATGGATGTGATTCTCCCATGTACTCCTATACATCTCCATGTTGTTTTTCACAACTTGACTTTTCGGTCTGGCAGCAAGAGCTAAAGCAGCATTAATAACCTGTATCAAAAATAAACACAAAACCCAACATCTAAATGATTATGTCTTCAGAAATAAAATTTTATGTTTTACTTAAAATTGCAGAGCAGCATTTCTGTTCCTTAAGCAAAAGCATTGCTCAGCTTTTTTTTCTGTTCTCGGCCGGAGTATCAGTCAGATGTTGTTTAGGCCATCTTCCATTTTAGCTTCATAAATTAAGCAGCTAATGGTATAGGACAGCAAAAATTCCAAAGTTTTCTTTTTAGTTGGACAATTAATGCTATTCCAGTTTGCAAGATATTAGTACAAAGAGGTTTTTATTTACACACACTTAAAGCACACACTTACTGGTACGGCATACATCAGCTCTGAGTTTAAACTCTTAACAACTGTTACCACACAACTTACTATGTATCTTCACTGAAAGAGTATTATCCACCTCTATCATGTAAAACTGGAAGGTTTTGCCAAGAGAACAGAGATCTCTTAGGATCAGTGGCATGGGACACAACACATACCACATCTATGTAAAAGTAGCAGACTGATACTTCTACATCAGTTAGGCCTAAAAATAGAAACTATGTTCTTATGAAAAAAGTAGAAGAAAAACAAAAATGGAAATACTGGATCCTAAAGTGATTACTTCTATAGATACCTATTCAATCAGTTAATTAGCCAGAGGGGTTTTTTTGGTCCTAATATGGCTTTTTGTTGATGTTTTATCTGTAAACACTATTTAAATTAAACTAATACATATCCCAGGTAGAAGCTGAACATTAACCCTACACTAACGTTTTTTTCCCTTCCCAATATTGCTTATTCATCAAGGGGAGAATGGTTTTAAGATAACAAAACACCATGTAAACCAAAAAATGGGAAGAATAAAAACAATATGCCACACTAATCCCCAGTGCTGACAGTATACATTCATTAAACATTCCTGTATATCATGCCACTATAATCAAGTCATTGCACCCAAGAATGAGAATTAGGAAATTCCTCGTCCTAAGCCCATGTGATGCGTCTTTACAAGAATATCAATCCTCTTGACCCTGTTCTGGATCATAAGCTAAATTTGTAAACAGTTTTGTTTGACTGGTATTTTTACATATCACATGAACTTACACAGCTGGTGAAATTTAAATAATGACAAACTTACTAATATTTGTGCTCTCATAATGAAGGAACATACACAATTATGCTTTCACAAGAATACTGCTGGGATTGAGTCTTTTTAGTAATGATTTTGATAAAGAAGAATAGACCACGTGCTTATTACTTTACCAGACAGTTGGAGAAGGCAGAGAGTACGCAACTACAATAAGGAAAAGGGTAAAATTTCTTCACCAACTCCACAAGTAATGTAAAAAATAGGATTCTGTCCTGTAAGTACAAATATATAAGCATCCTATTCTCCAGCAAGGAAAAAAAAAATCCCAATAGGCAAAACAAATTTAGCATTGGAACCAAGTGGACAGCTGGCAGGAAAAACACTCTGGCATTTACAGTGCATTAGTCAATAAATGCAAGTCCACCATGCCAAGTGGCTGCAAAAAATAAGGCAGTCAGAGAAGCCAACAGTCTGAGAAGTAAACACCGAAGAAATACCTGAAAAAACATGAGGCAAGTGTTTTGCTCTACTTCTGCACTATTCAGTTTTTTAAGTGGAAAACCCTATCCATTTTGGGGCACCATATCTCTAGAAAGACACAGAGTTTCTCCCGCACTGAAGACAGAACAGTAATATCATCATCATCACAGATCTAAAAAACATAACATTGAGAAAAGACTGAAAAAACGGAAGTCAGTCTATAGAGCCTGAGGAGGATCACAGAGTAGCTGCAGAGATGAAATGAATAAACTACTCTATATGCATCATGAAAAGCAAAACAGAAGCTTTAAATTGCAGGAAGGGAAAAATTTAAAACAAACCAAAACAACAACAAGACACAAACAAAAAAACCCAAACAAAAACCAAACAAAAAAACCACACCACGAAACAAAAAACCACACCACAAAACAAAAAACACTAACTCAACTTTTTGCAGGCAAAAAGCTCTCCATTTACCTTAATTTCTCTAACATATGAAACCAGTAATTTGCTTAAGGTTAAAGTATCAGGCACACTAATTGCTGAACTGAGGAAGACTACATTATTAACATGTCATCTGTTACATAAAACAGCATGAACATACAGTACTACACCAACATACATGATTTACCACATATTTTCGTAAACTAGGAATGGAATTATCGTAAAGGTGTTACTTAATTTTAAAAAATGACATAATAAATATATTTAAACACTGTTTAATTGTTGTCTAAATGTAACTCACCAGGAGCCACACCATCTCAGAATTACTATTTAATTAGTGGCAATGTACACTGCAGAACCTTCCTATTGACAAAACAACCACAAAAATACACTGAATAAAGCTGAAGTTGTCATTCTCCCCATTTTGCAGATTACCAATACCCAAATTATTTAATTCATTAGACTTTCAGCTTTTTGACAATGAATTCTGCCTTCATATATACAGTGGAGCACCATGCAGCTACATTAAAGAACACGCTATGAAACTATCCATATGTGGAAAAAAATTTAAAACTTTATAGTAAACAACCGAAGTAAAGAATCAAGTTAATTCTGATTAAAGGCAAAAAGTGCATGCTATAGGCAAAAAGTGCTGAACAGTTGAGCAATTACAGTTTGAAAGTCCTGCTGCACAGCTTGTTGTTTAAAAAATATCTGATAATAATGACAACAACAATAAAATCACTTGATCCACGCCTCAGATAATATGCAATGCTCTTTAAAATAAAAAAATAAAAAGCGCTTCAAAATCCACCAGCTACAGTTTCAGCAGTTTGCCTATGAAACAATTTTTTTAAAAAGTACAGCTCACAAGTCATACAGCACACACATAATGAAGTCTAAAAGCTCATTTAAAAGAATTCTGATTTCATGCAGTATCCTTAAAGCCACTGACTTTTAAAGCAGTAGACATTACAAGCAGGTGAGAGAACACTGCTCTAGCCAGGCCCAGTAAGGACTTAAACTGACTACTCTTCTTCCTTTCCTGATTATAATTTGCTTTGCACTAAATAGTTTTCCCCATGGTTTTCAGACATCCTTTCAATATAGCTCCTTCGTTATGTGTTTACAATTTTGTTTTATCCATACTCCAGATCTACAAAATATGCAGCAAAAGCATTTATCAGCTCCATCATATGGCAGTAGATACGTCTTGATGGTGTATAATTCCCCTCCCAAAAGCAGGCACACCATTTATGTCTCATGAAAAACACAATCCCAGTTCCTCACTCTCATTTACTGTTTTTTTTTTTGTTTTTTTGTTTTTTTTTTTTTCTTTTTAAAATGCAATTGCCAGGAAACATATACAATTAAAATACTGAATGCACAGAAAGTGCTTTACATTTTAGTTTTTAAGTAACATTCTCTCCTCCAATAAAACGCAGGAGACAACCATAGTAACTTCCAGGGAGATTAAAAGAGAAGCTCTCCCAAATGAATGTCGAGTGCAGCACAGAGCACTGCTAAAATCACACATCGTTTCTAACATCTGAAAAACAGTAATAGCACAGCAATGCTGACACAGATGAAAAGGTTGATCATTTATACCTCAACAGAATGGAGACATTAAAAATGAGTCACCAGGAACTGTGAAGCCCTGTTCAAAGTCACCAACAAAAGCTGCCTATCTCCTAGGCATAAGCAAACTACCATAATAAACCTTCTGCCTACATTCCCACATGGACTATTCATTTGCACATTAGAAACACAGGGTCCCTTCCTGCAGACATCTATTTATGCTTGGATAGCCAATTGCTTGTGGCTTCTCAAGTCAACAGACCACTCAGGCTGCTGAAGACTTAAATTTCCATTTACGTACATTGCTTCTACTGAAGGCTCTGCAAGTACAGGTGTCCGTGTCCATCCGTCCCCTCCCCCAAGAGTTAAAGCAGGGAATCTAAGAGCTTATTAGGGTTCATTTTTATAAAGGTAAGTGTTCAGCATTTTCCTCTGTTACAATACTACCTTTGGCACTAAACACACATTTTGCGTAAGTACTTCAAAGTAGGCAGTAACACACTACGCTAAAGCCAGTCTTAACTGATTCCAATTTCACCAGTAACACAAACTACTTCCTTTGTTTATTAAAACGAATGCTTAAATTCAAAAGATGCAACTGTAAGCAGCTTATGAAGTAGGGTTCAGATCATCTTTTCAATTTTGTTACCACATTTCTCAGGACCTGTGGTCATAGGCGTCCATTGCTTAAGGTTTCTATCAGATTGAAGGTGCTTCAACAATAGCATAAAATGGAAGTTTTTATTTGCTAAGACAACCTTATTTCTCATCTGTAACAAACTGTGGCTATTCCATCGACTTGGTAAAACTAATAAAAATCTCACACATGCACAAATGAACTGACAAACTAAAAGTAGGAAAGGGCCTGCACTAGTACCCTTTCCTTTTCCTTTATCCCCTTTGAAACAGACTGAGCTTTCAGTTCCTAAACACTATTCTCCTAAGTGTAGACTAGAGACAAAGCCTTCTTGTTAATGCCTGATTTTAACTCCCAGACACGGAAAATTAAGAAGAAAACATGGTGACTGAGGACTTGCACACAGACCATGTTCTTAGAACAATTCTGCATTAATACTTCAAGACAACCACTTCTGGTGACAGTTATGTATCACATCCTTCAGCTCCTCACAGAAACTTCTGCAGAACAAGAGCAACCTCACCTAGCTTCAAGCTCAGTGCCCAAACGTCTTTGGTTGAGAGACAATGCTGCCCGTGATGCTCTTTCTATATGAAGTGTAGAATACACAAACAGAAAATTCAACGTAATAATAGTGTACTTCCATATATTTTTTAAAATATTAGCAGTTTAACGGGTTTAGGATTTAATAATTTTAGGAATTAGTAGAAAACTGTTTTCTCTGTCCTTGAGGCAAGACTCCGTTTGTTTTTCAAAGATGCAACCCACACTGGTAAGTGTTTACACTCACGAAGTTCTTCCTACTCTACCTTAAGCTTTGCCTTCATCAGCCAGAACACAATACGTCATGAGAAAAAGAAGAAAAGTTTCAGTTAACACAAAGAACAAGAATTTATAGAGCAAGCAACATTCTTAATGTTGGGTGCTTATTAACTATTCCAAAATTATACCCAGAAAACACACAATGCAACAACAAGACAATGTCTGTGTACACAAATAAATGCAAATAAATGGGTGAGAATTAAAAAGCGGAGGAGGAGAAGCAGAAGAGAAGAATAAAACCAACATCGCCAATAAAATACATTCAAAGTTATCTTCTGCTTTCTAAAAAAGGAATTAACAGCCATAAAAAGACTTTGCAAGATACCTCCTTAATAGACCAGTATATGCTGGTACATTAGCAACAAGAACGCTGCCTTCACCATTTTAGTCTGCTGATTACTAGCAATCCTTTATGTCGCAGATCTGTTACAGGAAAGACTGTGACAGAAAGGACTAGTAATACTGGTAGCATATACAAACTCTATAGAAGTGAGGGGATATATGACAATTTTCAAATTCACAAAAAGTAGCTTATCAGTAGGAAAAATAAACCTGCAATCTCTGCCACCAGGAACAGGTCAGGAAGTACTGGACAGAACTGTAGCAAAAGACAAGGCTGTTTATTTTTTGTGTTGTTTTTTTTTTGTTTGTTCTTTAAATATAATGCCTAACTGAAGGGACACTTAGTATGCTCAAAAACAGACTACCTGGATAGACCCTAAACTCTCCATCACTGGAGGTATGTAAGAGCAGGGTAGTTAAAACATCTGCCAGGAATATTTTAAATCTAGACCATGGAAGAGTCGATCCTGTATTGGTGGAAGAAAGAGGAGAGGGAAAGTGGACTACATATAGTATCAATATGACACCAAAATAAAGCTAAAATGAAATGGTTTCCTGACTTGGTAACAAACATGTTATAGTACAGAACAGCTGAAGTTCTAATACTGCCAGGAAGAAAAGGCATCAAGGCTGGCATCAAGCAGGCATCATCTACATACTGTGGGACATTCTTAAAAGAGTTGGGATGATTAATTTGTAATTAATGTTTTTTTCAATACTAACCATAAAAGTTTGAAAATGTTATAAATACTTGCCATTACTAGTTAAGCCTCAAAATTGCGTACTTTTTGGAGAGCATGTTTTAAGCAACCAGCACTTATTTCTGTAATTCATGACATTTTTTTAAGATGCAAAACACACCCCAAAACCAATTCACTGACAATCCCTGTACATGCCAGGGATTTTACAATAAAAATTCTGAGCTTCTGCCAGGTGGAGATCCAGCCCAAATTTTGGTTCTAGGATGCAGACTGCACAGATCTGCAGCGGGCATGAAGAAATACTACTTGGCCAATGCAGAAGGAGCAGACCTGTTCTGCCTTGGCTGCTCTGATCTCAGAACTGCTTCCTAAATCATACTGTGAGATGGGCAAACCTACAAACAGCTTTCAGACAGAGAGTAACTGGGCTGCTTTCTCTCACACTGCCAGTGAGTAACATGCACAGCAGTTCTCACAAAGCTAGGCTTTGCAGCACACAGACTTCTGCACGATTTGCAAGTATTCAGTCCCCTCCTCCACACCCTTAACAGTCTACTACATGAGCTACCAACAAAGCATTGACAGCACTGGCTATACCAGTGTCTGCTGCCCAAAGGGTCCAGGAAATGGGCTACAAAGACGAAGGAAAGTGTGGCCAAGTACCAGAGCCCAATTAAATCCCCTCTGAGCTTGTTAAAACCAAACCAGGATCTGTACATCTGATCACATTTGGATACTCCACAGTTGCATATGAGAAATAATCTCCAGTTTGTTTATTTCAATATCAATACCAAAGATAAAAGAACTTTCCACATACAGTGTAATACATAAAAGCCCATTTCTGTTTGGCTCTACAGCAGCTCCCCCAACACTCTCCTAAAGGTAAGAAATTTGCAGGAGTTGAGACTTCACTGTTTGCATTCCTATCATGCTTGATCCAATTTTACAGAATCAGTTTTCTGACCAAGGGGCTCAAAATTTCACCTCAATAATCCTTAGGTCACATTGATCCTGTTACCATTCACCACACTAACTAAACAGTTTAGGTTTTAAAATGTGTCCACGAAGACTGAAATACTACACAAGTAATTTCTAACTTTCCTGTACAAGCCTCCAATAAGATAGTATCCGAAAGTCAAACCCTAATTCTGGTTGAATACAATAAAGTCTTTTTCTTCCTGTATTTTCTTTGTTTTGGTAGATTTACCAGGTGATTGGCTCTGCCAAAAATGATGAGACTATGTAAAAAGCTGTTTCAGTATCAGAAGAACCACAAAATTTTTATCTTGCCAAATGCAGTAAAGAGGTAAACTGCTTGGGAAGATCACCAAAACTGTCAACTTTATTAAATGGGTGAATTTAGAAATCCAGATGACTCCCGATGTCTCTAGAAATTAAAGTCCTGAAACCTTCAGTAAATGCAAGAATGACAGCACAGGCAGGCATCCTCATCTAACAGTACAGAGACTACACTGACACACAGACTGAGGGACTCTAAGGCTAAACAAGATCCACAAATCATCTAGTCTGACCACCTAAATAACACAACCATAGAATTTACCTAAGGCTTCCCTCGGGAAGTTTAGAGCTACAGGTTAAATTAGTTACATTCTACACAAAGGCAGTTAATCCTGAATTAAATATTTCAGGTGACAATGTTCCTTATGGTTCCCAAGGCAAATCATTCTAATGCTCAACATCCTATTAAGAAAAAACTTAATCCCACTTTGAATAAACGTGGCTTCCGCAAGTGGGACAATACCTGCATTCCACAAAACAATTCAGATTGATATTACTGAAATCAAAATCCTGTCATAACTAAGTTGCAGAGCAGGATATAGACCACGTCTTTGTTTTGCCGTGTCAAGGTGAGAGACCTAAGGGTTAAGCAATGTTGTTAAAGCTCAGCTAAGCACAGGCATACTACTAGCTTTGTTCTATCTGGAACTGTCCTGATAGCCAAGATTCATTAAACTAGGAGCAGCAACCATCAAAAACTCCTTTGTGTAGACTTGTAAGTAGTTCCAAACCTGTAATCGTTTGAGTCTTTGTTGGACATCTCCAGTATGACTGAAAAAGGGGACAGTCACCATTGTGGTGTTCATGTTGTAGAAGCTTATCCACCTCAGATCCAATAGGAACAAAAACAGCAAGCAAGAAGGAGCTGCCACTTTGCTCATCCCAACAGGGCAATGCAATGCTGTTCATTAAGATCAGCCTCATGTCCTTTTTTTGAATCCTATTACCTGATTATTTTTTTAATTGATTTTAGAAAAGCCAAACTTGGCAAGGAGCTTTATCTGTTTTTAATTAAGAAATTATACAATGTGTTTAAAATCCTTTGAAACACTTGAACTTCACTAATATTTTGACATTCAGAACAAACTATAACTTCCAAAAAAATGTGAAGCCACTCAGTGGCACTCACATACAAAAACCCCAAAATCAACGACATGTATGATTTAGACTGTGCTATTCTCAGTATGGTCTAGGAAACTTGAAGAGATACATTATCACACAAGTAAAACAGGAGGTTTTAAACCCTCTTTTCCTGTAAAAAGAAGAAAAGAAAAAAATTAAAAACACAGACTTCACACCAGGGCTCCCAGTCATACCAACAACAGACCAAGATGAAAAAGCTTTAGCCCATTTCTTGGCCTTCATGGAGCTTAGCTTTTCTACCTCACTCCAACTATCATTTATGGTGTAAATTTATCATTATCTGACTTGACCTCAAGAAACAATGAGAGCAAAACTCATCTGAAGTCACTGTTTCATCACTGCTTCCTGATCCAAAATAGGGTTATCATTTGCTGCTGGCCAACTAAATAGAGCCTTACTCTATCTTGTTACAGCGTATTTAGGCTGTTCTAACTCCATCATTACTTTTTCCCCAAATGTTGTATTTCTGCACTACAGTCTCACAGTTAAGGTAACCATTACCAGAAAGTTGTTATTCCTCTTGTTCTACCGCTTGGGCATATCACTAGGAGCTAAATTACTAGTTTTCAAGTATCTCCTTGCACTTTTGAGCAAAAGTTAGCTGAGGACAGAATTTATTATTACTTGTACTGCAGTAACATACTTATGTCCTCATCAAGTACAGGATAAACCACACTCTACACACTCCATTAAATGAAAGCCAGTCTCAAAAAGTTAACAGAACAGTAATAGAAAATTACACAAGAAGCTTGAGGATAGCACAAAATGATTACAATAATAAGATAATACTACATAGCTTCTACTAACTAGCTTCTGAACAGCTGACAACTGCATAAAAAGACAGGTAAGCTAAAATGAGATTTGAGGCATACACGTAGACGTAACTTTCAGGGAGCTACTCCTGTGCTTAACAGGTTAAAATGAAAAAGAAAAAACCCAACAAACAAACCCAAACAAAACCACATCTGGACAGCATTCACTGGGCAGCCTTACACCACAGGACAGTTACTCCTTTATTTTAGAAATAACAAATTGGAGGCCAACAGACATCTATCCTGTCACACAAGGGAGGAAAGTAATGTTCAGTGAGACAGAGCCTTAAGGGAAGGATGAGTCACCCAGCTTAAGGTCAGGCAAAAGGAGACAACAGAAGAGTAAAAAGTACACAGCAGTGTTGGAGTAACCTTACAAGAGAATATCTATGTTTTAATTAAATAAAACAAGGAAAGAAGCAAGGGTAAAGGTCTGATATGGCAGTGCCTACAGCAGGAGAAAACTAGAAATTTCTTAGAAAGAAAATAGAAGATACTGTCAATACTGAAAACTGTTAGTCTCTCTAACCAAATAAAGTCCTAATTTATTGTTTGGGGTTTGTTTGGTTATTATTTTTTTTGCAGTTGAACAGGAGATGGCTGCCCATCTTTACCTCCAGCAGATGAATTTCCAACAAATTAAGCTGGCAGATCCATCAACCTAACACAGCAACAGCAGAGCCAAATTCAGTCAAGTATTTCTCAAATATGCTAGAGAAATTTATCTCCAAGAAAAGAAGGGCCAATTCTGCCCTACTGTAAGCTAATACAGTAAAGCTGAAGGAGTGGAAGTTGAAAGTGCTCGCCCCAGGATAACATGGTTTAGCAACTGAATCAAAACAGAACATGTATAGCTTTGAATAAATATTCTCAAACCATTTTATTCACCTAGGAGATTAGCAATACCTAAAAAGTCAACATTTAATTACAGTCTAAGTGTAACTATGTATGAGTACAGGTGATGGCGTAGAGAGTATATTTTAAGCCCCTCCTCATTTATAACTGAATTCTCAGGCATCCATTTCATTTATCTAACTTTTGTCAGCATCTGTAACCAGCCTTTCAATCACCTACACATTTCTATGCCATAGATATCCTTATAATCCTGCCTCTACAGGAGGTTGTTACAAAGGTGAATGTGTCACAGTTCATTTGATGCACTAACAAATGGAAGTTAATAGTCATTATTGTACTGCCCTTAAGAATTATCCTACCAAAATTAATTCACTGTGTTTTCTGTATGCAGTTATCTTCTCCAATTACATGCAACGACATCTCAAAAGCAGCTACCAAATCAAAACCAATTTTCAAAACAAGATCTTAGGACTGGAGTCCCCACAAAAAGAGGCTTCTGACACCGAATTTACGTTTCTGGTTGTCTTGCATTCTGTCCCTCATTTTCTTTTCTCCCCTGGCCATGCTATGCCACCTTTACCCATACTGAGCAGTAAACAAAGCTACAGTGTTCACAGTGACTAATACTTAAAACAGATTAGCAAGAAAAGCACAAATTCTAACCAAAGCATGGGCCACTCTGCTCTTCAGACTTTACTGTCAAGTGACTGGCTACTTCATCCTAGCCTTCAGAATGATGACTTGCTTCATTTGCTGTGCATGGATAGTGTTCATCTCTAAGGGAAAGGCACGGATAACTACACAGAAAAGTAAGCTCTATCTATACAATAGCATGTATATGGAAAACAGATTGCATTCAAACCTAGTTCAGCACAGAGATCATGGACTCAGTCAAAAGGGACTTTTAGACACATATACCAAAAGTGTAGCGCTTGCGCATAGACTACAAAGATTTAGTACCAATCTCTATTGCAGAAATGTAAGAACACGCTCACAAGGCAAAGTCCAGATGGGGACTCTGCTTGTTGCCTTCTCTAGTCTCACCAAATTGGCAGGCACAAGTCTGTAAAGCTGGCGTTTCTGAAGAACTGCTCATGTTCATGGAAGATGCAAAAGGCCACAAAGCTCTCTTGAGTGCAGAGCTAACATCTCCAAAATCTGATACATGATTAAGAACCCTGGCCCCAAACATTAAACTAACTCATGTTTTTTAGTATTAAAACTGTGCACCTATTGTATATACATTAATATAATCTCTTAAAAGAAAGAATTATTTTGTGCCTTAGTATTATAGGATAATAAATGCAGCGGAAAACCGGTAGGTTTAACTGCCATCCTGCTCCCTGAAATACAGCAATAGGTCCACACCTGCTCCAGAGCAAAAGCTCCCAGAAATTCCACATTCTGGCTGGGGCAAAAAGTTTTCAGCTGAATGTAGGCTGGAATTCCTTTGGAGCCAAAAGTAAAGAAATGGTCTCCAATTAGTTCTTCCTGTGTATAGGACAGCGCATTTTACATTCATGTAAATAAACATGAACTGAATTGAAAGCATCTGATTCGACCATAGAGTTTTGTTACTGGAAGATGGAACTTTGTAGTTGTATTTTTACAGCTAAAGAAAGCATAATGGAATGGTCATATTCAACGTGAACAGTACATCATTTGATTCTGTCACTTCTGGAGATCAGAATGCATGTCTTTGTTTAAAATCAAAACTATTGTGTGCATCTTATATGAATCCTAATTCATTTATGTAATGTGAAAAGTTTCTAAGCATACCTCACAAGATTCATTGAGGTATGTGCATGAATAACACAACAAAATAACACAGAAAAGTACTTTCTGAGCTTTTAGAAGGGGGATTTTTTCCAAGCTATTACTCATTCTACTTCACAAAAGGAACTGCACCACTTGGGACAGTAGCAGTAAGGAATAAAACTCATGTCCAACTATTTCTGATCTAAGAGAACCTAAGGTTTTTCTTCCCCCTTCCAAAAATGATCAACTGCATGTCTACAGAACAGTCTTGCAGCTGGGATGGAGTAACTACTTGTCATGATACAGTACAGAGTCAACTGGCTGAGGGGCAGCTCTCCTGGAAAAGGATCTGACATGCTGCTGGACAATACTTTAGAATGCATGTCAGCAGCACGCCCCAGCAACAGTGAAAGCTAGCAGCATAGCGGGCTGTAAGGGCAGGAGCATAGCTAGTAGAATGAGAAAAGTGACACTTAACTAGATCACATCTAGAAAACTGTGTCCAGGTGTCCAGTTTGGGCCCCTCTGATACAAGACGCATCAATAAAGTAGAGCAAATTCAGCAGAAGGCCACCAAGGTGGTTAGGGGCTGGAACTTGTTCAGCCTGGGAAAAAGGTGTCTTCAGAGGGACCTAACAGCAGCCCCTCAACACATGAGGAGATTGCAAAGATGACAGACAGGCTCTTCACAGCCACGCATGGTGGGAGGACATTCTGACAGTGGTCAGAAATTCAGGGAGGTTCTGATGAGACAGAGAGAGCACAGACACACACAAGAGCACTTTTCACACCAAAGTCAGTCAAGCAGTGGAACAGGCTGCCCAAAGAGATTGTGCAGTCTCTGTCCTTGGAGATTTTCAAGACCTCACCAGTCCAAGTTTCAAGACAGCCAGTTTGAAATTCAGCACTGAACCTGCTTTGAGCAGAAGGCTGGGCTACAGACATCCTAAGGTCCCTTCTAACTGGAATTATTCTGTAATTCTGTTCTGTAATGCACAGTTACAGAATAATTACATGATACATACTCAGTTACTAACATTGACTCTTTCTGGGGCAAGACTGACTCACTTCTCAGGGATACTTTAAGACAGGCAATACAAATGTAAACAGGTAGTTACATCATGAAACAGTATTTCCTGACACGAGCGTTACAACTAAAGAAACCACAGAAACATGTTGGCAGTCTGCTATTTTTTTCTTTTAACAGAAAATTATGCAGGATTTTACTTCTGCCAAGCTGCGTCTTGTACTTCTCTTAAACAACGCAGTGAGGGAGCTTAAATATCCAGACATCCCCAAGCTCTGTAAGGTGGCATCCATATTTACTACTAACCCAAAACCCAAACTTGCAAGCAAAAAATACCCACTATAATGATAAAAAGGCTCAGAAATATATCACCCCGTTGCTTTGGCATCTGCCATAAAAAGCCATTAAAACAACAAAGACATGAAAAATCCCTAACAATTTAAAAGCTTTGAAAGAGGAGTATCTTGTATACAAAACATTTAATCATAAATTGTCTTTGTTAATATAATTAAATAAAATTGAGATCACGTTGATAATGCAGCTCTACACAATAGACAAATTCTACCCAAGCGTAAGTGCATTCCCAGAGTAAATAAATTACTTACTATATTTATTATTAATATCAACTTTAATTGTTCAGCAAATTTAAAAGGTGAAATCTACCCCCAATGAAAACAGCTAAAAGGAGATGCAAAGTTAAGGAAGATCATTTAATCAGTATATGAAAAGTGACACATCAGTGACAAAGCAAGATTTTACTTCCACAAGACAGAAAAAGTTCCATCCACAGCACACTGCTCTCTCTTACAACATCCTGAAAAACTGTCTCAGCAGCAATATCAAGTACTGATAGCTATGAGGAGTTAGGTGTACAGGTGGTATGATGGGATAAACACATGACCGTAAGTTTTTACATTATATTCAGAAAAGATTAGGACACCTATTACTTCAGACAGAGACTCAAAAATTCCAGCAAGAAATAATGATGCAATAATAAGAACACAGCAATCCCTAAAATACTGAATGCAATGGTTAAAATACTTAGGGCAAACTGTGATCCAACATGAAGTTTCAAAGTCCTATTTGCAATCTCTATTTTGGCAGAACTAGTATTTAAGTAACTTACTGTACGATTCTGTTTCTTCCTCCTGTCCAATCACTTAAAGCAGGAAGAAGGGACTGCACTAGAGGCACTTGTTTTGATGCTGACATAGTTGACTATGGTAGTAAATTTCAGAACTTAAATACGGATTCACTTATTCTGAGATAATTAGTTATCTTGAACTAAGCTTTGAGAAAAGGTCAGTGGACAAAGTTGGTATTTATTAACCCACTGTTCAAATCTAGCAAAGGCTTTCTTGATACCAACCATTAAGGGCAGATTTAATTTCTACATTGTTATTACAAGCTACTGGCCAAGAATCTTGCGAATCAATTATGAGCACACAGGTAAATTGACCCCTCAAGAACAAACAGAATTGTGGGGTAGGGGGTAAGCCAACAATACTATGAACATTATCGATCTAATACTCCAGGCTAGAAATTAAATACAGTCCTCCACAGCTTTACCTCCTGATGTCTGGGCAGTGGTTGCTAGTGATACAACAGAAATATGTTTTTATTACACTTTGATAAAGCTTTTATACTTTATTAAAACAATTTGTGTAACCATTCAAAAGCATACCTCCCAACATAGCCTAGCACTGCTGAGAGGCATGGTGCACACTTGAGGAAGAAACCAAAACCAAACACAAACCAACCAACCAACCCAACCAAACAAAACAAAAAAAACCCCTACCAAACCAAACCCACACACACCAAACAGTCCTCTAAAGCTCCCCTCCTACCCCTGTACACAACTATGGCTTCTTTTTATATAGGGACTACATGCACATTTCTGAATGCATTTGGAAACCTTCTACAGGAAAGGCACACCAAGTTACTGTTAACGCTTCAGGGACTGAGTAGTGACCCCAATAAAAATATTCTGCGACAAGAAAATAAAAATAAAGCTTAAAAAAGAGACATTCCCATTATTTTAATTTAAAATGTTAACAAAAGTGTAGGAGAATTGAAAATGCAGTAAAGTATTCAGTATTCACATCTCAGTGGATAGTTTATTTTTTGGAGACAGAGGACAAACCAGACTGAACACTTAGAGACCGAGTTTTAAATCCATCTGACAACATCTCTCTCCCAGAACTAATTCACTTGACCTGACAAACGAAGCAGACAGCAGATCACAAAATATGGTGGGGTTTTTTATGCAGGTCAGATTGCAGGTACTTGATTTGCATGACATTAGTAATTTCAGTTGTAAAGTACTTTCACTTTCTGTATTTCGCAATACTGAAACTGAAGTAACAAGAATGTTTCTGCCTTACTGAATACAGTGTTTGTAAATGACCCAGGGAATGTTTTGGATATGATATTCAAAGGTATAGGTGGTGGATCGCTCAAATCCCCTAGTTTATTTCAAGAATCAAAAATGCATTTTTCCACTCAACCAAAAAATACCATTCCTCAAACTGTAATTGCTTGTATTAGATATACACCCAGTATCCAGTATCTCACTTAGGCTCAAGCAAATCATAACATTGCTCAATTACTTCAAACAATTTTAGCTACAGTTTCAATTTTCTAACTAGACAATTACTTTCTTGTGTCCACAGTCTGTGTATGTGGGGGACAACTAGATTCTGCTCAGAAAGCACAGAATTTTATCAAGTCTTGAGCAATGCATTCTCAAATGCAAATTTTAATTTCAAGAGAAGCAAATTCTTGAAATGGAAGGCTAAAGTAATCCTCAAGACTTACTGGTATATGAAAGAGGAAATAAAAAAATACTCAAAACAGTTCTGTTTACTATGTTTCATTTGTTATTTTACACTCAAAACCATAATGGAAGTCAGATCTTCAACAGTGCTCCACCCAGAACTGGAGCTCCACTATCTGCAGTTCCATATAAACATACTAAATTGAGAACAAAACCTCTTGATATAGCAACGCTTTTCAGAGATGTAAGCTTTTTCTGCTTTTTCTTAGGCTGTGTAAATGCTCTATCACAGTATACCAACTATACTGGTACAAAAATTATCAGCACTGGCGATAGCTGAGTTTGCTGATCAAACTGGGATAAGCCATACTGTGAACTGCACAAGTTATAGTCATACAGCTACAGTACAGCTTTCCAGAGTATGCAGGAATAAAGCAAACTCTCCATGGGAGTTTACAGTGTCAGGACTTGATCTTGAATGGCATTCAGCATTAAAAACCCCTGTGTCTGTATACAGCGCTCGTAATTATCAATTAAGTTAGATGCATACTGAAATTCTAATATAAAAACGAAGCTTATGTAATTAACCTTCTGTTTATAGGATTTCATATCCAAGTAAAATCTTCAGTCCAATTCATAGTGTACTGCATGTAAAATAGAAAGGTCCTTATGGACTATTCATTCATGTAGCAAACTCCACAGTGATAAAATACAACTGCAATGGAAACAGAACAATTGCAGTGTAACTACACTACAATTACAGTCTGAGTATTTGGTAAGATGAACACACATATGGATTAAATTTATATTCTGAGATTAAAAAAAAAAAATACATCAGTAAAGCTCAACATATATGCGACAACTCTTGCTTCATGTACATTTTGAAGTATTATGCAAAAAACCCCACCAAAACAGCAACAAGAAAAAACAACCAACCTACTAAAAATGTATTAAATCCACCCCATTAGTTCCTTATTCCCTCTTGCGATTTCTACCAAAACAGTCACCATTAGAGACAACCTTCTTCAGCAGTCATTTGTCTAAATGCCATTGTTCTACATTTCCTATAACATCTACGAACTATGGTATGGTCTGAGGAAAAGAAATCAAGGGCTGAAGAAAACAGTGAGCTTTCAGCTTGACACAAAAATGAGTTACTGAATAGACAGACAAGCAGAAAGCTTTAGGAGAGTTACAGAGAGATGGGGACACAGAGATCAAAAATCCTTAAAGTGCCTCTGGAAAGAACAGGTATAAACAGTCTAGTGAACAAGTGGGACTGACAGACATACTCAAATATATTCCATGTCACTCATGCAGACAAAAGAGCCTGGCTCCAACTTTTCACCTGTTGCTGCCACAGTCAAAGATCTCAGCTGCAACAAGCACTACCCTGCCCCTTCTGGTCCCTGGAAGTTTTTTCTGTCCTCCTGAGGTGTCACTGCATGCTACTGACCCCTCACTGCAGGCTCCAAGGACCTTGCTAGGCTTTCTCTCTCTGCTGCAACCTACGAACAGTCAAATCTTTTCCTGATCCTTTCACCCAGTTCATTTTTAAGGGACCTAAAACAACGCAACCGTGAACAGAAGAAAAAGCCAAACAGCCTACACCTACTACTTACTTTCTTTCTCTAGCAGGGTTGTTTCCAAAACACTTCAGGTAAGGCACTTGTCTTCAGTAATAGCAGGACCAGCAATGGAGTGAGCCCGCTCACGGTTAAGTAAGAAGACTCAATAATTGTGTCATGGTTTAACCCCAGCCAGCCACTAAGCACCACGCAGCCGGTTGCTCACTCCCCCTGACTGGATGGGGGAAAGTGCCGACGGGGAATGGCGACGGGGAAGACACAGACAGCCAATATGGTTGATAAAAGCGTCTTCCCTTTATTGCAACATCAGCAGAGTATATATAGGTTCACTCCTAGTACACGCGCCACACTCGACATTACAATTGGTTAA
>JAVKLA010000093.1:2348716-2363060 GCA_034782735.1 Sagittarius serpentarius
TACCAGCTACTAGGAAGACAATTAACTCTATCCCAGCTGAAACCAGGACAGAGCCTCAGGAAAAGTGGAAGTTCACGTGCAAAGTGAGATTGCCCCTTCTCTGTGAGAGGACAAGAGGTCTTATGTTGATTCTGCTGGGAAAAAAAAAAAAAAAAAAAAAAGAAAAGCATAATCCTGTTGATAAGGGTCCCTGGGAGAGACATTCCAACCATGACTCAAGGATGCGCGATAGCGGTTCAATAATGAACAGTGGTTCAGAGTTAACTCATATGCAAAGACAAATGAAAAAGTGAGATTTTGAAGCAGCGAAAGAGTAAATAAATCACTGCACTGCCTCACCACCTGTTTCATTCTCAGGTGAGAACAGCTTTACTGTTCTATTGTCCACACTGTGAACTAAGGATTAAATGCACCCTCAAGGATTTTTTTCAGTCAAATTCCCTACATAAACTCCCAAAAATTAGTATTTTCTTAGGAATATATAGTCTGCCAACTAACTGAATTCCTCTTATATAAGTTGTAGTAAATGAAGCAACATGTTGTTTAGATGTGATCCCCTCACTCCACCAATACGGGCTCAGTTTCTTCTCATTATTTTATCCAGACTCCTAACTCACTTATACTGTAAATCACTAGGGATGACTAAGTTGTTAATTCCAAGAACACTTGTGTTTCCTCTTCTTGGTGAGGACTTCCTATTCTTCACAGTAAATACCTGTCAAGAAATTCCTTCCACTGAGGAAAGACCTTCCAAAGCTCTGCCTACTCTGAAGTTAACAAGGTCCTTCACCACAATACAGGGTAAGCCTGAAGTTTGTTCTAAAATTTTTTAGCATAGCATGAAGAACTCTCTGGTAACTCAATCCTTCCCATTGATAACCGTATAGAAATTCTTAAGACCATGCTGGGAGCGCATATAGTCTTGGATGACGAATGCTTTGTTGATATTTCAAAAACAAGGAAAAACAGTGATATGTCTAAAGTAAAATCTGACATGTTTCAAATTTCAAGAAAATTTAACTTGTGTGTCACAAAATTTCAAATACAGTCTTTACTAGAAAGTTTAAAATACTGATCCTATCATTTTGCCAATCTTTTCTTTGTTTTTGTTTTTTTAAATGTATGTAATATAGAGCAGAACAAAAACCTATTGGTGTTCCTCAAAACCAAGCACAAGTGTTTCTTACACATACCTCTTGCAAACCCTAACCAGATATACTGTCACTTTAATGCATATATGAATTTACCAAGTCACTCACATGATGACTGTAGTAATGCAGGGGGTTAAAAAGGCCTAAAACAAGATGAGAACCTTGCTTTGCTGAAAGTTTCACAAAAAGCAAAGCTTGGAAGACCTTCTGATCCATCAAGCTTTACCTTTGTAATCACCAAAGAGATGAGCACCAAATACAAACAAAAGAATTTGGGGGTGGGATTGGACATGACACAAATGGACACAAATACAATAAAGCAATCCATTGAGGAAAAGATGAATCCTGAGTAGTCACGGTTCAGAAGATACTTCATTTGTAGACAAGCAACTGAATACTGAACTGGGGAATAACATCTGAATTTCAGCATCACAGCAGTCAACACAGCTTTTGATACTCTACCTAAACTGATTTTAACTGTTAGTCTGCTCTCCTCCAACTGTAAATGAAAAAAGGTACTTATGTATTCGTTGCTTCTAATTTTGCGGTATACTGAACTATCTTCTAAAAGTTTATTAAGTGTTCTTAGCTTCTACCACTAGCTTTATTCATGAAGCCTTAAAAAGTCTTTTCAGGAAAATGACTGTTTAAACAAAAAAATGCCACAGAAAAACTAGGAAGGGCAACAATAAATAATGACTCTATACTTTAAGGAAAAGGCTACATTGATTTATGTATGTCTTCTAGTCATTGCTGCATTTTTATATGCGTTTATGATTACTATGTGCATTTTTAGGAGCTTAGTAAGACTTACATAGACTAGAACATTTGTTTAGAGTGAAAAAACATACTCCTGTGGACTGAAAACTTACCTCCAGCTGGCAATAAAGTAGTATCACAATGCTGCTTATTTTAGAACCCATTTTCTACTGTAAAACTTAATTTCTTTCCAGATGAAGTCAAATAGTAATACTGAGCTATTTATAAGCTGCTGCCAGAGCTTATATGTTATTTTTGCATTGTTTATAAAATGCTTTAGGATACTTCAGGTCAAAAGTTACAGTATTACTTTATTTTTTATTAGTTTTTACTTCTGTGGGAATAAAGCTAGAAACTATACGAAAAAACACATTTAACATGCATTATGTTGCTTTCCCTGTCTCTTTTAGCTTTACACGTTCCACTCCTCCAGAGAGATTCTTGAATCTCCTAACTTAACTACTGTGGGGCACCACATATCTGCAAGCCTCTTCACTCATCTTTTGGTTCCTTTTGCACTTCCCTTAATTTTGCATGTCTGTCTCTCTTCCATTTTCTGCAGAACTGAATTACATAGTACTCCATTAATGGCATAATTGCTACTGATTCAACACAATTAGCTCTACCTTGTACACCAGAGGCTGATCACTGCCCCTGTTCAACTGTAACCAACTACCTTGTTAACATGAAGAAACTCCTCAGAGCATTATGTAACGTTAAATGTTCCCTGTAATGTTATTTGTCAAGCATGTTAAAGATTCTATTTCTGTAATTAATTAATAAAGGATATTTGAATACCAATGGACTAGACTGTTCTCTTTGGTTTTAACCAACATAAATCTAGAACAACCCACTGCAACCAGTTTATTTCAAGTTCCGTGTGCTCAGACAAGTCTTTTCTCATACAAGTTCATTTAGGAGATTGTTTTGATAAACTGGGCCTCAACCAAAATAAAAATGGAAAATTAATTAAACAAACACAATACTTTGAGGCAAAGATCACACGTGTAAGGGAGAATTCTGCACAGTAACATTTCAGAAACAATTTCCTTTTCAATAAAGGTGTCAGGCTTGACGCAGAACCCCATGAAGCTCTCTCTCACTGCTTTGGGTCACGGTATAGCCAACTGAAGAACTAAGTTAAGGATTCCCTCTCTAGACCTCAGTGTGCAGAGCCCTGGTTACAACCAAAGAAAACATACTGTATTTGGATTACATTTGTGCTCTGGCAACCCAAGTTAGCTGAAGAGTCCACTAAATAGAAACTGTCTATAGACGTGACCCGTGTCTCACTGACAGTTTCTCAAAAATGTACCATCCACACCAGCACCAAACTTAATCTGCTGGAACAAGCGCAAAGTGGCCTTTGATATGTGAAGGTCCTTCCATGAACCCAAACATAACAGCAGGTGAAAGATCTAAATGTAAACTACCTTACGAAACCTCTCCCTTAGCACCGTTTGCTGAAATGTTAGCAAGAGGGCTTTCCAGCAGTACCACAGGACTACAGGAAAAAAAACCAAAACTACCTGAAAAGGACACTAGGACAAGCAAAGAACAGACTAAAACCCCACCGTTTTACTGCCTTGTCCCTACCTCTTTCTTCATGCAGACAGAAGAAAATGTCAGCACAAAGACAAAAATTTATTTTAGCAGTAGACAGATGTTGTATGTTTCATGTACGTTGCAAGTAAAATTTCCAAGTATCTCTTTGCTTCTGCATGAACATTTCTTTTTTCCTTTCCTCCCTGCATGAAACCCTCTATCTCCTGCACCTAAATAATAAAGAGGCAAATACAACAACATAATAAACTGTGTTAGAATACTAAAGATTTCAGGCCCTTTTCCTCTATAAAACAGGTAAGATCCAAATGTATGCATGAATACATCCTCATTTATTTTCTTATTACTCATTATTCAAATATTCGACAAAAAAATTATCCATTGCTCTTGTTTTAAGGATTTTTCTGTTAGACTACATAACATACGGTTTTGTCGCACAAATACCCAAGCCTACTCAGGTGACCTTTGCTTCCCCTAGCCACAAAATCTTAAGACTCTTCCTGTGGTCAGAATCAAAATCTTCACCTCTTTGCCTCTGACTGGTTAACTGAGATGGAAATCTATCCCAGGAGATGCAGCGTATTTCCTCCAAGATGCATACCCTCTATTATTTAAACCAGCATGAGCTAAGAAGACTCGGTATGCTAACAGAATGAACCACACAGCTCTCACTTAGCACTTAATAATATTAGTGGAGCAGTAGAGGAAACAGGCTTGTTTCCAGCAGTGTAATCACTTAGTTACAATGCCAGAAATTCTTTCATTTCAATGTAAATGTTTTGAATTCCTTGAAGAAGTAGGGCACCTGACAAATAAAACATTAAATGATTGTTTTTTGAATGAGAAACAAAACCACAGCTCGTCTAACAGATCTTGAAAGAGTTCAAAATAAAGGCAGTCCCCTACAAAAATTAGATATTTATCCTTTAAAAAAAATATATATATGCTTTAAGCACATTGTCCTGATACAATACCTGAAGTGGTTATACATGCTACAGATTTACATTTTTATTTATAAAAGGTCAATCACACTAAGCATAAATGAATTAATTTGGTAACACAGGAAAAACAGAATTCACCTCAGGGAAGTTACAACGAACAACCACTCAGAAATGTAATAAATATTGTATCACAAATGCTTACCAAAAAATCATGACATGAGAGGGGAGAAAAAAAACCCATCAACAATTCCACAGATAATAAAAGAAAATGAAAGATCAGTACAACTAAACATACCTTCAGAATTTAATCCATATTGGGATCAGCCCTTCACAGAACTTGACTCCACGGAAAGTATGGCAATTCACTATATAGCTAACATTAATATCAACCACCTGCTTCAGCAATATAGACAGTATACAGCAGTACAGGTTTCTGGAATATGCATTTTCTGCACTAAGAAGCAGTTAACCTATGTTCTAGTTCATTCCCAACTATCATCATTATTAACTACTGGTACAGAATTAAAGATGTGCATGGTGCTTGAGCACTTACAATCAAATCTAAGATGAAAATAATAGGGGAGTCAACAATAACACATTTTAGGGTTAGCTACAGTTGAATAAAGTTTGACATGCAAAATGTTAATCCACATTACCTAGAAGCATAAATGAACACTTCAGCACCAAAAGAACACTTTCTTCTCCATAGCTGAAAGGAAACAAGACAGGGAGATATACAAGCATACACTTACTCAAGAATACAAATTCAATTCACTGTATTACCAGAAATAAAGTAGCTCACATCAGCCATACAAACTTTGATATTAACTTTCACACATCCATCATTAATGGTACCTACTTTATTTTCTGCAGGACACAGTATTGTTACAAATTGCATGTGACAAATTCAAAAACAGTGAAACTGTTTATCCTCTAAAAATTACTACAGAATTCAGCATGTTCAGTTTCTCTTAGAAAAGTAATCTCTTCTTGAGACAACAAACAACATTTCATGATCGTAAGTTGTCCTTTTCTTCACACAGCTAAGAGCTAAAAGACTACCTTAGATCCTTAACCCTGAAATCAGTGCAGCAACTTTGTATTTCCCTGCAAACTTCTGAAGTTCAATGACACTAGCAATAACCAAAGGAGTACCAAAACATACAACAATACTCTAATTTCACTTTACTTGTGAAAATCCCAAATACTATCACTGACTTTGGTTAAGGTCTGCACCAAAAGGTGTCACCGACTTTCCAGAAACACCATTTTCCTCCCTAGATATTTACTTGAACCAAATCAGTACTGCAAAAAAAATGCACAAAACCATTCAACCAAACCATGTATACCAGCATACATGGTTAGTTAACTCAGACAACACAGTACCAATGCATGCAGTATTTGCTAACTTAATGGTACAAACTGGTTAGTACTGTAATGAAAATCCAAATTAAAACATAGATAGAATGAATATGTAACAAAAATGGGAAATAATGTAAAGCTGCGTATCTTTCCCTACTGCATGACAGGAAAGATTAACCTGAAACTTTAGCCATCCTTATTGTAAATCCTGACCAGACTTCTCAAAAGGGGAAAAAAAATGCTTTATCATAGAAGTAATTTTCCTGATCTCGGAGGGGGGGGGGGCAAAGAAACAAGTGTCATCCAACTTTTTCAAGATTCAGCTTATGGCAGTATCTTAACTCTAACGCTTTGAAAGCCTTCCCAGAGTAAGCACAAGGTCCATCTCCCAATTTAAAAAGAGGATGAAATTTACTGAAGAAAGCAGGTCAGAGCGTAAGGCACCTTACATGATGCACAACCACCAGCTCCTCACATCAGATATGTTTAAAGAATTCTTTTCAAATATTGGTTTTTCAGAAAGAAAAAAAAAGTCCCATTTCAGAACTTGTTATGAGTTAAATCTCTCAGTACTCTTGAAATCTTTCTCCAGCCCAACTGTCTCCCTCCAAGTTTTGGGACAGGATAGCACCAATTCAGTGCTAAATGGTGTGCAACCCTCACAGCACATTTGCACATAAAAAAAACAAACAACAAAAACCCAAACTTTTTTTCAGAAAAAATGTTAGTTTTACACTTCACAATTAATTGGATGACTCATCTCTGCCCCACCACCCCCACCCCCCAGGCTTTCCAACAGCTGAAGTGTTGACAACTGCTATTTCCTAGAACTAAAATAAAGGAGACCAACTCAGAGGAACTCTTGTAGAGAAGACTATCCTAATGATTACCAGAAAGCGAAGTACAGCCTTTCATATATCCTTATTCAAGACAGGAAACAATCACAGAACACAGATGCATAAATCTGAACATGAACAAAAAATGCATTCAGTTCACAGTTAGACAGGATACAATATACCTTAATGTTTTCAGTGTTACTGTAAAGACCTTTAGTCTATTCTTGTCCTGCTTCCCTTGAACAGGACTTGAAAAAAATAATATCCAAAGGAAAAGGACTACTTTACCACTCCATCACCAAGCAGCTTTAAGCGTAAGGATAATGTATAATAATTAAGTACAAACACTGACCCAAACACTACTCTAAACTGGACTGTATACCCCTCAGTTCCACTGCTGAGCAGCTGCTCCCACAAGTGCTCCCAAATGTTGTTGCTTAAACGCAGCCCTTCTCAAAAAAGGCCAAACATTCTGACTCCAAAAACTGGCACCCTAGGAAAAAAGATACTACTTAATATAGTTTTCTATTGTTGCCTCACAGACCGATAGTGTAGATTTTACGGAGCACAACATTCGCCCTTAAAATGAGAAGACCATAGAGCACTTGCAAAAGGAAAACAAGACCTCTTAACATAGACAACTTGATAAGGAAGAAAAACCACAGATGTCGCTAGTTTTTAGTGGCCTGAATTACCCTGCATGCTCTGGGCTGCGCACTGTCTGCCCGCAGAGTTTTCTCCTCAGCACTCAGAAAAACCTCGGACAGGAGCAGTGAAATTCTTCCAGAACACGAAAATGCACGTTTGCCACTCTATGTTAAACGCCCTGTAAAGAAACGTGCAACCAAACCTACTCGCTCCCGCCGGCCAGGACCCCTTCTTCCTCACCCACACGCACGCACGCCTCCCAGCCTCCACCACGCCACAACCGCGAGGCGGCGGTGGAACCTTCCAGAAGGATCGGGGCGGGGCAGCAGCGCAAGATGGCGGCTGCGCAGAGCCCGGCGGGAGGGGAGGGGCGGGGCGCACTCCCCACCCCTTTGCAGGCCGCCACCCCCCGCCTTGTCGTGTACTAGGGTTACCTGGCGACCGCGTCCTAAGCCAGAAGCGCTGAGATGGGACCGAGCCTAAGTCACGGGCGCCCGGCCCTCGGCAGCCTGCCATTCCCTACCCAGGCCGTGGCGGCGGGGAGGCCCCGGGCGGGCGGCTGAGGCAGCCGCTCCCCCGCTGGGAAGCGAGGGGTCGCGGTACGGAGCGTGGCAGCGCCGGGCCCGGCCCGGCCCGGCCCTGCCCTCTCGACACTGACGGCCGCGTCAGAAGGCCCCGTGCCTGGAATGTTTAGAAAAGCCTTTTCACTGAAAAAGTAGCTTCATGAAAAGCCACTTTAAGGACCGTGATCTCCTACTGCCAGTGGTGGTGTTCTCTTCTCAATGAATACTAACTAACCATACAGGACAGGCATGAGGTCTGGGTATATGCTAACTCTATGCAAAAAAACTTTCCATCCTGAAGTGAATTGAAATTTTAAATCGAAATTTAAGGCTGTAAACATGATTAGGAAGCTTTTTATGAAATGCTCAAGCCAATTGTATTTGCAGTGGCTATAAATTCACTCATAATGAAGTACATACATGTATGTATACTAGATAACCAAGTTGTAAAAGCAAATAAATGTTATACTGCTCCAGTAGTAAAAATCTAATCTGTGCCTGTGGGACATAGTATATCCTTATGCATTAGATTATGTCATTACTGCATTACAGTATATTCTTATGCATTCACTATAGGCTACATTTCAAATGTCTTGTAAAAGTGTAATTAATCCTCTTGTTCATTTTCATCCTTCCTTAATCCCTTAAATGAATAGCTAAGTAGTTTTTCTCGGGTTTACTAGTTTTTCTTCTCATCTTTGTCAATGGTGTCATGAGCTGCATTCCTGTACCTGCTGCGAAAGCCATCCATAGACAGCGAATTCCAATTGCAGTAGAGCTGGAGGTAGTCTCCTAGCTACTGTAGTTTATATGGAATAAATGTACTAACATAAAATGTTTGTGTCAGTGGAAGTCTTTATTTCATGTTAATTAAGTTTAAAGGTTCATAAAACATGTTATAAGAAATCTGTGACTCATTTTTGCAATGTGATTTCTGGTCTCGAAAAGGTAAAATTGATCACGAAGGAAAACACTTAAAACCGTTTATAAGCCTTGCAACCGAAACTTGCATACAAAACCATCCAGGTTTCCAAGCTGCAGATTTCAATGCAGTTTCAGGCACCGTGTGGGCTCACCCTTAAACATGTGGATACAATGCAAAGTGTAGAATTGTGATCCCACTAAATTCACTCAAAAAACTCCTACGGAGACTCTACCTTGTTTACAGTATACACACTGGCCTTGAAAAAGAGGAAATGAATTCACTATTAATCACTGCAAAGTGATGCACAGATGAGAAATCCTACCACAGAGTAGACATCTGTCCAACAACACAGTATGAGATGTGAGGGTTACTAATACGTTTCAAAGGAAACGGATCTCTGTGCAAGGAAGTCTAGAATTATGACCTATAAATGATTCCTAATAAAGGGCTGCCAGGGTACATGTTAATTAAGCTAAAACTCAGAACGGTGATCTAAACTTCCCATCACAAAAGTACATGGGATATGGCTACTGCTGTCTGTCTGTCCCTTTACTGGACCGGCTGGGTAAAAGAGACCTGATAGTGCTGTGACTGAGGACAGTTCATTAAGAGACAACATCCCTCGCTACTTTAATTCTGTCCTACTGAGTCTAGCAAGGAGGTTCCTTGTGTCTAGCAAGACCAGCCTGTGTTTTTGAGAAGAAGGAAGTTTTAGAAATTTGTCATGAACTCAGTATTTTGAACACTGGGCCAACAGTTATTAAAAAGCAGTTTAATATAATGATGTTAAAATGTGAGCAATGTGGTCTCCTTGGAAGTTACTATGTTGATATTATTGCATATTGCTTGGGTTTGTTGTTCAGCTTCTTTTAAAGAGCTTCCGCAGAGAATGAATTACACTACCCAAATGAATTACACACACCCTAACAGTGTGTGCCTTTTGTCTCAGCCAAGCTGTCAAAAACAAAAACACCCAGCTTCCCTGTTACACAAAGATCACTTGCCTTCCTTGTGATCAGAAATTCTAGTCCGTGACTTCCCATAGTATGTTTTCTTGGTAATTTCCTTGCCTTTTTTTTTTTTTTTTAAGGAAAGTCAGCCACTATTCTTTTATTTATGCTGTTAAGTCTGTATTACAAAAGGATTTGTCTTACTGTTTGTTTTCTTGCTTCAAATACAAGATATTAGCTAGCTTCTTTAAGTATTGTTCTTAAACTGCATTTCAGGACATTTCTCAGTTATTTCAATGTATTCAAGAATTCACATTATTAAGTACAGTCTTGTAAAAAGCATCACCCTGCCAGTGGGGCAAAAAAATACTAGTTCAAAAGCCATTTGGCAGTGGTAAAATACGCTGAAAGATTCCTAGAGAAATGATTAAATGAAGCAAACAAACATGTGGCCTGATCCTCTAGAAAATACTCTTAAAATCATAGAATGCTTTGGGTTGGAACGGATCATCTAGTTCCAACCCCCCTGCCATGGGCAGGAACACCTTCCACTAGACCAGGTTGCTCAAAGGCCCATCCAGCCTGGCCGTGAACACTTCCACAGATGGGGCATCCACAGCCTCGCTGGGCAACCTGTTCCAGCGCCTCACCACCCTCATCATAAAAAATTTCTTCCTTATTTCTAATCACAACCTACCCTCTTTCAGTTTAAAACGGTTACCCTTGTCCTATTACTACAGGCCCTGGTAAAAAAGAAAAAAACAAAACCTCTCTCCATGTTTTTTATGAGCCCCCTTTAAGTACCAGAAGGCTACAATAAGGTCTCCCCAGAGCCTTCTCTTCTCCAGGCTGAACAACCCCAACTCTCAGCCTGTCCTCACAGGAAGGCTGTTCCAGCCCTCTGATCATTTTTGTGGCCCTCCGCTGCACCTGCTCCAACAGGTCCATGTCTTTCTTATGTTGGGGGCCCCAGAGTTGAAGGCAGTACTGCAGGTGGGGTCTCACGAGAGCAGAGTAGAGGGGGAGAATCACCTCCCTCAACCTGCTGGCCATGCTTCTTTTGATGCAACCGAGGATATGGTTGGCTTTCTGGGCTGCAAGCGCACATTGCAGGCTCATATCTAAGTTTTCATCTACCAAGTCCTTTTCCATAGGGCTGCTCTCAATCAATTCATCCTCCAGTCTGTACTGGTACTGGTGATTGCCCCAACCCAGGTGCAGGACCTTGCCCTTGGCCTTGTTGAACTTCATGAGGTTCACATGGGCCCACTACTCAAGCCTGTCAAGGTCCCTCTGGATGGCATCCCCTCCCTCAAGCATATCAACTGCACCAGCTTGGTGTCATCCTCAGACTTGCTGAGGGTACACTCAATCCCACTGTCAACGTCATTAATAAAAATACTGAACAGTACCGGTCTCAATACAGACCCCTGAAGGACACCACCTGTTACTGATCTCCATTTGGACAGTAAGCTGTTGACTGCAACTCTCTGGATGCAGCCATCCAGCCAATTCTCTACCCATCAAATGGCCCATCCATCAAAGTCTTAGCTTTCCAGTTTAGAAACAAGGATGTTGTATGGGACCGTGTCAAAGGCCTTACAGAAGTCAAGACAGACGACATCTGTTGCTCTTCCCTTATTCACCAACACAGTCACTCCATCGTAGAAGGCCACCAGATTAGTCAGACACAACTTGCCCTTTGTGAACCCGTGTTGGCTGTCTCTAATCACCTCCCTGTCATCCATATGCCTCTTGAGTTCTCTTAGCCTGTGGAATAACAACTTATAACAAAACTTCATCTTTGAGGCTAGAAATCTGGTTTCCAAAAAAGGAGAAATTAATGCAATCCTATTCTCTATGCATACACACACACATCTATAGATACACACACACGTTATACATATATATGTTTCTCTGTCCTCAAGAACTTGAGATCCCATTGGCCAATTTGACCCAATAGGGGCCAGATCATTTGACAGAAGGATAACAGCCTCTAACAGATGCACTTCTGACAATTTGCTTAGAGGGTCACGTAGAACAAAGAATATTCAGCACCTCCACCAACAGGAATAAACCTCCTCCTTCACCAGATATCACAGCATCCATGTTCCAAGGGAAAAAAAAAAAACAAAAACACAAAAACCCCAAACCAACAAACCCTAACAAGTACACACACTCACAGAGGTATTTTGTATTTAAAACCCACAAGCTTTAGTAAACTGATGTTAACATTTTTATGACGTGTGGCTTTTTTAGCACCTTCAGAATTGTTCTGTTATAGGTGACTGGCTCATTACAGATCAGTACTATCAGAAATATGAGACTTTTGGGGACATAAGATGGAATCACCATTATCACAATTTCTAATATTCTGACGAACTTCTGTTTTCTGCACTAATACAAGAAAAAAGTCACTGCCACTGCACTTGTGTCAGCTGTCTTTACACTATCAGCAAAAATGTTGACTGGGTGTATTATGCGGAGCAGTCCATGTTGAACCAAGATAATTTCTCTTTTGGAGCTCCCATAACTTTTAGTACACCCAGCCTCACCATACTAGGTGGCTGATATTTCTAGCTGTTGAAATATGCCCCTCAGACATAGAAAGTCCGATAAATCTTTGGGTTGTTTATCTTTTGTTCCCTTGCTTCATGCTTGTGCAATAAAGGCTGTGATTAAGAGGATTAATGAAAATGTCACCATTTATCACCTGAAGCTCAATCAGTAATAGGAAAGTTGGGCCTTACTTGATTAATAACATAAAGGTGCAAAAATTCACACATTATGAATTCAGATGTTCCAGCTGCAAGATGCTAGAACTCTGAGAGGCCCAAAATAGCAAGGTTCAAAGTCTTAAAGTTTACATACGCTTAGAAGTACATGCTTGACTTTAAGGTAATTTTATTGAACTAATTTTCTTAATTCACTATTTTGACCACATTAGCTCTCCATTAAGCATCCATCTACCAGCTCCCATACATGAAGAACAAGTTGCCTTCTCTAAAGGCCTCCTTCCATCTGCCTGCCACCTCTCAATGACTGTTGCCAGGCTTCTTGTATTAGAATTCAAAGCATTTGTGCATTTTTCCTATGCTGCCTTTCATTTTAGAATTCCACACCCCCCACACAATGCCATTACCATCTTTAGGATTCCCTTTGGCATGCTATCTGCACACAAACAAGCAAACAAAGCAACACCTGAGAATGGAGGGTTTGTAGGCTATAACCAGTAAGGCTGCCTATGCTGTTCATTGACAGCTGTCACATCATCTTGACAAGCAGGTCAGTTTCCTGAAGGACTCTTGCAGCCTTCAGCACAGAAATGAATTCTAGCTGAAACAGGAAAGCAGGGGTTTAGACGTAACTCTTGGGCTTACTGGTATTAAATTTGTGTTTCAGATACTGAAAGTTTGATTTTTTAAAAAGTTGCAGAAAAAAATTATCTGTAAATAAAATGAGGAAGTGTATTTTTTGGTTTTGTAGTTAGATTGGTATTGCTTGCTACAGATGTATCTAATCACAGATTTGGTAAAATTAGCGAAGTCAGCAGTTGGATTGCTAAAATGGATTGACTAAGATCTTTGGATTTAACTGAACTGCAGCAGTGAAGAAGCTACAAGAAAGGAGCTTGTGCTGCCCAGATCTCATGGATGTGCCGTTAACTAAACCCTGCCTGAACAGGCAGGCTGCACACTGATCTGCCTTGAAAGTGAAAAAGTCAGACAAAAACAGGGGAGTGCTGAACGGGAATTCTGCATCACACAAACTGAGGATGCATGGTTTTCATCTCAAAAACAAAGCATTGTGTTAACGAGCTAATTAAGAGTTAAAAAAATAAACATATGTGTGTGATCAGAGAGGAAAATTAATTTGTCAAGGATAGACTGATTCTAGAAATTAGTATGGTAATGTAATGAAAGTCTACTTCCCATTCATAAATATTGATTGTGCTTAAAAGTGCTCATCTTATTTACAAAAAATCTCCTAGCCTACTGACAGGTACATTTTATTCCCAAAATGCTGACCAATATTCTGCATGTATATCTCTATATGCTAATTGCTTCATGTTTCATACTTAGATACACACTCTTTCAAGCAGAAAACCACACTTAAGTTCTGCATCCACAGATCACATTGTACAACAGGATCCTGCATCCTAGTGTCAGTTGGTGTGTACGTTTATGTATGTGACTAATAGAAGTTAAACTGTAATGCAAAAATAAAGATGATGATATACGCTTCAACTTAGGGTCTTTAATTGCTATTTTGACACAGATGTGATTATGTGATGATACCACTGAAAGTATATTATGAGTTAAAGAAGAATAGTAACCACAGAAGTGCCAGCAAAAAAATGACAAGCCCTAGACTTGGATCTTACGTCTGGGGATGAAATTCCTTAGTATTGAACTGTCTTGAGACAGAAAATAAAACCAATTTGCTTTGCTTTGCTCTGCTAATGACTAACTGCTTGCTGCCTCTTAGTGACGCTGCTAACCGTGATTATTTTGGAACTTACTGTCTGTGAGGGCCCGACTGGCACCTGTGAGGGGCTTGACTGGTGCCTGTCAAGGACTAATATATTAAGCAAAGGAGGTGATAACGGGAACTGCACCTTTAGCCTGACCACAAAACGAGTCAGG
>JAVKLA010000093.1:2382233-2392664 GCA_034782735.1 Sagittarius serpentarius
GTGTCATTGTTAGTTTCTTCCTTTCTGTTCTATTAAACTGTTCTTATCTCAACCCACGGGCTTTACTTTATTTTTCCCCGATTCTCTCCCCCATCCCACTGGGTGGGGGGGGAGTGAGTAAGCGGCTGCATGGTGCTGAGTTGCTGTCGAATGTGGACAGGTCCAGAATGTGGGTAACCTCGTAACTGCAGACCCTCATTCTTCCTTAAAGTTAAACATCAAAACCCCACATTACTGTTTGGATAAAACCTTCTTAAAAAGATATAAGTATTTCAAAATTGTGTACAGTCTGTTAAAGTCAGGGGGACACCTGACTACAAAATCTACTGTGGAAGTAGTCTTAAACATCAATGGCCTCATGCCACGTTGTCCAGCTTCTAGTAAGGTATTGTCCATTGGTCCCAAGTACCTTTGAATGCTGAATTACTCCTTTAAGTTTATGTTCCTCTGCAGACTTCCATCTGAAATATGTACGTGACAGTAACAGTTCAAGACCTACACTAGATGATTACACTTTTTAATTGCTGAATAATACCAGACTTAGTATTTTAAAAGTGTATATTAAAACAATGGCATAGTGAAAGTAAACATGATCTCTACATTATGTTCCACTTCCCAGTAATATAGCTAACATGTCTGTATTTGCAGTACTCTGCATCTGCTTGTCAATGAACATTCTTCTCATGACTGCTGTACTTAAAAACAAACAAGTCTATCCTGAAATAGTTCATTCTTGTACAGGGTGACTGAATTAAGAGAAGTGCTAGGAAAATTATGCACATTATTCTAGGCTCTGGATTTCAAAAATCATGCAGTTGAGCTCAGTCCTTTCAGTTTTCCTGCAGTCAGCTACAGTTTTAATCTGTAAAATATATGTAATAACAGCTATACGGTTCCCTTGTGAAGATATTACAAGCAATATCCAGCTCCTATTTCAATGTATTTTTAACATATAAAACATTATACAACCACTAAGTCACATTGTTATTAATACTCCACTAAGCGAAAACAAGTATTTTTAATTAACACTGCATAGCCTGAAGATAAATGCTGAGTATTGCCAATAATACAAGCCTATCTATTTCACACACTAGCAAACAACATTAGTTGAATGACTCAAAAACCACATGTGCAGAAAATCTTTCCTGTCAGATTTTCATTTAAAACAGTACACATCTAAGGGCAGATACTCAGTTGAAACAAATCACCGTATCTCCACTGTTTTTAATGGAGTTCATTTATATCAGCAGGGGATCATGACCTTCATGGGCATTACTGATCCTTCTGCACTCCAAGGTATACAGATGGAAACTAGTAAGTTTGCATTAGCTACACTACCTTGAAGGACTCGAGAACATGTCTCCAGTGGAGTCTTTGGTGGGTACATGCCAACAGTTAACAGTATTAACAAAGACAGCAGTAATTCTACAACATTCATACCTCGTTGAGTTGAAGAGATAGCTTAAACAAAGGAATATAGTTATTCTGATAAGGTTTTTAATTTCCCTTTGTTTATACTTCTGAAGTGCTACAAATGTTTACCTAATAGTTGCAGTGTGTCTCCCACCTGAAAACTGATCAGTAGATTATGAAGAAGATTTGGGCAGAAATACTTAAGTGATCATCTAATCTCTTCAAGTACTGAGGCTTATAGATATGGGCTAAATTTATAAAAAATTATATAAAAGAGGATATATAAAAGGATATATAAACGCATACAATCAGCCATAGATATTAAACCAGTAAATACTATTAGTATTCATTATTTGAATCAAAGAACATCCCCCTTTAGCAATAATCAAGAATTCAGTTACGACACAGAACTGAAATACTCTCATTAGCAGGACTAAAACAAGATCTGGCCAAGTGAAATGGAGCCAGTTTATTTGGGTATGTACTGGTGACAAGGTATTCACATGGATTTACTTAAATCTTGCAAGGCCACACTCCTTGAGGTCCCCTTATAGTCATCAGAGAAAGAAACCACTTTTGCATCGCCTCTGAAGGTCCTGAGCCTCTACTCACTATAGAGGGTGGTGAGAGACACCTAGTTTGGTAGGTTGAAGCTTTGTCTTGTGAAGAGTCCCCCAAAATACTCATTTTATATTAAAAAAAAACCCACAAACTTTTACAAGTAAATTGTAATAGGCCTTCATGAAGCACCCTGGGTATTTTGGACATATCCACTTGAAATAGGTATCAAGATTTCAAATATAAAGTCATCATTTTTCAAAAGTAGCCATACATGTTCAAAAACACATCTGTAGCCTCTAGCTTGTCAATGATGTGAAGTAAAAGGGAGCAATATTAATTTATCACATCCATGGTGATATCAGATACGTTCTGAAGTCCACATTCCAGAACAGCTGGAGTCTTAGCTGTAAACGTAAAAACTATTTTACTTCAGTCCTGAAGGATTCCCTCAAGAGTTTGTATGGCAACACAGTCAGGAGATTCTATCCACGCCATTATGCAGGGGCTCATGATACAATGGCTGAATTAGGATCTAGACTGCAAACAGCAGAAGTAGTCAGGATCTATCTGGGTCCCCTATGCAGTAAAAGTGATGTTGGAGTAATGAATGCAAAACCTGGAGCTCGAGCCTCACTCTGCATTTTTAGGAACTGTCCTCTTCAGCCAAGTTGTCTGTAAAGGAATAAATATATGCAGGTACTGGGCAGTATAAGGATATAAACAGACTGCATCAGTATAAGCCTCATTATATCAAACTTGTCTGTGTGTGACATTGACTACAAAACCTACAAAGCAGTAAGTAATTTATCTTGATATGTATCTTGACTTTCCTTCCTTAAACACCACTATGAAGAGTTATTTGTAAACACATAAAACAGGCTTGAGATTCAGGGCATTCCTGATGTTTGAGGATATTCAGATACAAGTTCATCTTGCATTCCTGGGCTTACGTATTGATTTAAAATAACAGAGGTTAAAAGAAAGCAATGATACTTCACTGGAATGTTTAAAATTATATACATGATTAAAACCAACTTTATAACCTTGATCCATATTGTACTCAAAGGCTCTGCTGAAAATAGATTTCCATACTTAAAGGCCTATGGCCAGAAACTGAGCACATGTTTTGTTTCCTGAGATGTGTCTGTTCCCCAACACTCATTGTACAACCTTGGGAGGACAGAACAGAAAAAAAACGCAACCCACTAGCCTGATTTTCACTGCTTATCTCCTGCAGCTGTACCATGACTCTGTGATAAACATCTTTTGATTTAGTTCAATGTATCCAAGGACAATTTTATTTTTAAAAAGACTAGTACATTTATTGAAATCAGTTTTCTATGGAAATATTTTTAAAAATATCAAGCTGAAAGGTAAACACCAATCAATAGTATGATAAGTTAATAAATGTATAAATGTCAGAGCACTGGTTAAATGACTGATCATTTCAGGCTATGTGTTGACTGACAATAATCCTATACTCAATAATTACAGGGTTCTATACATTGTACCTTAACAAAACAAAAACACCTCACCTAAGCTAAATAAGCTATTAAAACAAAGTCACAGTCCCTACAGGGATACCAGGCATTTTATGTCTGTTGTTACAATTTAGCATTTAATATTAATATTTTTTGGTATAGGGTGCTTATAAATGTTTCCTCTTTTTTATCATAAAGTCATTTTGAATTCCAGACAAAACTGTAACAGTGATGAAAAAAAAGTTGTATAAAAAGCAATTTCACAATTTTTTTGTGTATGTTGAAACAGTGTTGCCATTACTTGGGAAAATTCCATGCATGGATTTGTCGTGCAAAGACAAAAATAAGATTTTTTTTTTTTTTTTACCCAGCTCATAGAAACCCTGATCTTTCAAATCCCGTTGTGCAATTCAAAAAAGTAATGACAACTGCAAGCATCTTTCTCAAAAAAAACCCAAACCCATAAGCTTTTGTAAGGCAAGATCCAGTTCAATCCCGTTGCAGTCTTCATTTATATTGAAGTATATGAACTAACAGAGAAGGGCCAAGAGGTTTGTCAACTTGATTACAGTGGGTTCGCTTCTGCCAAAATTAGTTAACGCAGTGCTTCAGCCATCAATAAGTAAATAAAACTAATTTCACTGCTTACATTCTTTGCTGGGAGAAGGCAAAAGACTTGTCACCTTGAAGGTCACACGAAGAGAGAAGAAAACCAAGATGAGTGCTTGGCTATCAAACACCTGTGAGAAGCGCCAGGTCTGGGGCAGCCACACCACAAGAACGGTAACACGGTCCCAGAAACATCCTGATGATGTGAACAACATAATACAGCATGGAAGGTCCAAGGCAGCAGTGTTTGAATAACCTCTGTCTTTCCCAGTTCTTGCCAAAGTGAGGCCTCAGGGCAGCTATATCCATACAGATAGCCTCCCTCCCTCTGACACCTCCTCTTGAGGAACAAGTGACTAGAACCAGGCAATCTAAACCCTTCTCCCACCAATGGGCCTTAGTCTAGAAAATCTGCTTGCCACCAGGCTGCTGTGTGAGCCTCCTCCCTGCCCCTTGCTCCCCGCACTGCCTGTGCTAGCTGCAGAACTACTGCACTGCGCCGCCACAGAAACTTCTCTGGCATTAGGTGCCCTGGAGTCCTTGTTTTTCTTAGGGCACCATAAGTATACTGTTACCAGAACAGGAAAATCAAGCCTCAGCTGTCTTCTTATCAAACAGCTCTTTGTACCCAAATGCATCTGGCTTCCTAGTCCAATCTAATATAAAGAAGAGACCTCTCAAGTAAGTTTTCTTTCTTACTGCCTTCTTGTCTCATTTTAGACTGGTTCAGTCCCATTACTGTTCACTCCCAATCCTACGGTTCCCAGCATAATAGAAACAAAAACTCTTGTAACCAATAGGCAAAATCAAAGAAACTTAAATGCTTTAAGAATCTCTTTGTACTTCCTTGTACCAATTTGTGTATCACTAGGCCTAGGAATATTTGCCCCTTACATGCAGGACTGATGGAAACAGTATTTTACCCTTCGAATTTTCAACTTGCTTCTCAAATTACAACTTCCAAGTAAAAACCAAGATCCCTTGTTGAAGGTCATATATCTAGTTAAATAAACCAAATCTATGGTCTTCTCCAAAGCTATAGATCTCAACAAACAAGTTTGTGTCGGATTCAAACACAAAAGGAAACCGGTCGTTTACAATTCTAGTTTTGAAGTACGTCTCACGCTTTTAAACAAACTTTTTAAAAGACTTCTTTGCTCCCCATCCTGGAAGCAGATAGGAATAACTTTTTGAGTGCAAATAACCTCACTGAAACAATGGGACTACTTAAATGCATGAACAATTATATGCATGTTTTTCTATTTTTTTTTCCCCAAAAATCTTTAGGAATCACAGCAGTGCCACCTTATTAATGGCTGCCTGAGAAATCTCGTAAATAAACATTTTACAAGTTATTCAAGCAATCTTTTGACAAGACAGTAAAGGCAGAACTGACATTTTAAAGAACAAAGATTCCTTTGAAAAGGCAAAAGCTTCCAGGCCTTTTAATACAGCATTTCGCAGAATATTTTTACTGTACATCAAAAGCCTGCAAAAGGAATTAATCTACAAGTATATTTATTACCTTTCTTTGTTAATATAGGAAACACAAAGAATGAATAACCCACGAGTATTTTAAGTTGAAAATCACTATATTTACTTGGTAACACAGATTCCCTACTCTAACAAACAAAGCCTAGTGCACTTTTTTAAAAGACACCTGACCCAAGAAAACCTGTTTCTGTGAAAAACAAGTAAGTATATTTAAAAAGGAGGGGGGGAAGACAAGGAAAAAGAAAAAACAAGGGCATGGAAAATCATATGCAACTGAGCAAATAAGGACTCTTTCATGTGGAACTGTTTCTCATTATAGATATTTCTTTCTCCTGAACAGCTTCAATTTGAGATTGTCATTTTTTTCCTCTTCAAGGCATCATGGACAGCTCCCTATGGATCTAATGCTGTGAGATGTGAAGTACCTCCTAAGAAATGAATTACCTCAACCTCTATCGGTATCAGTTGGAGTACTGAGGGCTCTCCTCACCCTTTCTCAATCAGTATGAAGGAAAAGTCTTGAATTTAAAGCCTCTCAGTATAACTCTCTTTTAGTATTCAATTACACATAGTTCCTAATACTACAAAACAAATTTAGTTCTAAATGAGCATGCATAAAAGCCTAAAAAAAAACAACAGGAAAAATATTTAGAATGTATAACCCTTTAATTAAAAAAACAAGCAGAAACTTTCAGGTCCAAAGTAGTCCTAAATTCTAAGAAAGAATGATGTTGCTGGAATATGCATAATCCATTCTCCAAAACATTGGTGTCAGGCAACTGAAGTTGGGGAGGGTAGGCAGAGTGTCCCAAAGGACAGGGCTGGATCCCTGGTTTCTGGTAAGAGAATAAGAATTAAATTCTCTTGAAAGTGGCTGTGAGCAAGCCAAAGGAGGGAAGGAGGAAGCCACGCTGTTTTCAATTTTCATTGTTTCTTTCTGATAGATAAGGCAAGTATCTCATTATATCAGTTTTTCTCTTACTTTTTCACATTGGCAATATTAGAAAAATTCAGCATGATTCCAAGATGATCCTAAAAAATCCCCATGCTTTTCTACTACTTAGTTGGGGAAAAGAGTCACCGGAAGTAAATACCTCATAACTGGTCTGTTGCAAAGCAAATATAATGATCACTTACTATTGCTAATGCAAAATCAAAAGCCACAGGTACTTCATATAACAGTCTTTACACTTGATAGATAAATCATAAAGGCCAATGGTACTTTATTTTGGTTTGTATTTCAACTTTTGGAGGAATCAGCAGGGAGTAAAAAAGAAGTTGAATTTCTTTTAATCAGATGTTACTGTCATTCACTGATGATGCAGGAAGGAAAGGCATAACTAGAAACATAACTAGAAATAGAGCAATCTATCAAACTGACAACAAGAAGCGTACTTAAGGTTAATCTGCTTTTTACTAAGAAGCAATTTTCTAAGTTCCTAGTACAGAAGTTTTTAATTGAATAACCATCTACCATTCACCGAAGTGTTCCGGCAGTTCTACAGCAGGAAAATAGGAAATTAGTTGGAGAAAAGCTCATCCTGCAGCAGCAGCATAAGACTTTCCTATGATGAACTATCATATAAATTGCTTGGAGATTATATGCTGTTATGAGGAGGAGGAAGGGGATGGAGGGGGAAGAAAATTCAAAATAAAATATAGTAGAGCTGCTGAGACAGTCCTTCTCATCCAGCTTGTTTAAAGGTCTTAGCTGTACTCTAAATCAAAAAGTTATGGTCTTAAACAGGAGTCATAAACAGGGAAAAATGTCCAGCACTAAGCTACTCAAATTCTTCCATACCTAGGGATAGACTGAGTTAGTACAAGTTCCAAAAGTGGTATTTCTGCAGCAAAGCAAAGGCACATCCTGCAATCTTACTGTGGTTTTAGATGTGGTATTTTAACGCACTATGTACTACATAAATAGATTCCAATAGACTTAAGAGGAGTGTAACAGCATTCAAATCAATCAGCATTATACATACACACACACATATTTAAAAAATATAAAACATAGGGATGGCAAGTATGTTTCTGAAAAAAAGATCTCTTTCAAGTCCTCATAGCCACTCCACACCACCAAAAAGCATCACACTTTCTCCTTATTATCTCATGATATCGAAGAGTAACATGAAGAGATAAGGAAGATAAACCAGTAAAACTAAGAAGGTAATTTCTTTTTTTCCTTTATGAAGTTTGCTATGTTGACATATTTATTATTCTGATATAATCTCTATGATCCTGTTCATGATCACTTATAGAACAGACATGCCATGATATTTCTTTTAACAGAAAACCAGCATACTCTTCTAACACCACGGATGGGTAATGAAAATTGATTTCCCCGATTCCCTTGATCTGAGATTTCAGCTATGCACACATCCATAAACAACAGAAGTTCCACCTGTAATTATTCTAAAAAAACATTTAGTTCCACTCACACGTAACTCATACTCTATTTTCTGTGGCATGATTTGAAGGAAGCTGTTTGAGACAAACTTGGGTGGAACCATGGCAGAACTTGGTCTACAGACAGAAACCTTACGAAAATATCTACTTGTCAGACTTCAGCTCTAAATCAGGCAAAGTTTGGTCATTTCAGCTAACATGCATGTTATGGATTTGGTGATGTTCATAACGGTACTTTTAAATAAAAGTTAAAGGCTGAAACCTCAAACAGACAAAACCTGTAATTTCATGTAATTATGTATTAAATGTATTAGTTAAACCGTTTCTAATCCAGAGCAATTAATTTAATTTAACACCATACTGTGATGTAATATGTGAATCTAGGAGGCTGGGAGTCAAGAACGTGCAGTCAATGAAAATCCAGCTTTTAAGGAGAGGACTAAGGCAAGTGGCTTATTAAACATTTAGCTCTCAAATTTACCAATACTTCAGCTAAACACTCATCTGCATCTTGTACATATAATGAATCCAGATTGTATGAATTCTTTTATACACGTCTTGTCTATACAGAGGACTACAAGATAACAAGTAGCAACATAAGATGTTTTGGGGATTGTCAGAGCAAAGAATAATTGATGCAATCACTTCACCAGGTGAATTCAGTACTATCAGTCACTCCTGAATAAAACATAGCATTATTTATAGCAACACAATGAAATGACTCCAAGGTGTCCAAGAAGCTCATGACTAAATGTTCTCAATATTCAAATGTTATTTAAAAAAATCACTATTGTTAACTAGACAAAATCTATTCTACTTCAGACAGTTTCTGCTGTTAGCACTTACAGGAGAAAGGACATGAAAGAGATTGATAAAAGAGCACTTGAATGATCCTTTTATGCTCACGACTGCCAGGAAAAAGGCCATTGCATAGCCATTTATTTAGCAGATTGATTTGGACAGTGAGAAACTGGAGCATTACTGTGGCTGTTGGATTATACTCTCAGTACAAGTTTGAAGATCCTGGGTTTCTGTGCCACAAGAGAGAAAAAAAAGCGATTTGTTAAATACAGCAGCTAACAAACAGAGCAAGGGAGGTTGTATGTGATGGCATGCAGGGAAGACGTCTGAAAATTACAGTTTCCTACAGGGCAGGGATCTGCAGAATCCTGCATAAGATCAAGAAAGTCTGCTATTCAGGGCATATTCCTCTGCAGTTCTATGCAGAAATTCTCTGCGGTTTTTTTCCCTATTTATTTTTACACAGAAAAAAACCCAAATATACCCGTGGAAAAATTCAAACTCAGCATGCAACATTTTTGACATTCTAATGAAGTGATCACACTTTATGTTGGAAGTTCTTTTTTTGCAGGACTTTTAGTTTAAGCATTGTAGAGGCCTTTTGTCTAAATTAAGATTTCCAAGTTTCATGTTTCATTTTTTTAACCACTTACATCCCTAATTAGCCAAAGAATTAATATACTATACATTAACCTAAACTTGCATAAATTATCATCAGCTCCATGAAAGAGTATAGCAAAAAAGGAAAGGAAATAAAAGTATCTAACTAGAACAGAACCAGAAAGTAACTAGGAATTACACTGAATAAAGCTAAGAGTAGAAAAAAGATTCATTAAAGGTTTAAGAGAGATGTGTGCAAGTTAAAATCCTGTGCTGAATGCATCATTAATCGTACAGAGTAAGCTTTTAACTGGCAGGCAGCAGTGAAGATCAAGTAAAGAGTAATGAAAAATCCTTGATATTAGCAGAAAGCTCAAGGAGAACTATTTATACATAGGTAGAAGAAAAGATACAGGAATCATGGACACTTTTGGCTATGGAAGGTAAGCGTCATGCAGACTGATGAAGTTCGGAGGTCAAGAGGAACATACCCTGTGGAGGTATGGCGTATCAATTTTAACAGTAGCATTCATACTTTTAGGTAGCCATACATAATGAAGCAATGGGTAACATAAATGCTCTGTAAAAGAGAAATTAATGGTTGGCAATCTGGTGACAGTGTTTTGTAATGACACCAGTTACCTCAGTTGAAGTAGAACCAGGCAAAGCGTCTGAATACCCAATGACATGAGGTAGTTTCATGGACTATCACTGCTGAATGTACATATATCAGAAGCAAAAAGTCATGTTTAGACCCAATCAAGGACTTTTCAGCTTCTCACGCCCAGCCAGCAAGAAGGCTGGAGGGGCACAAGAAAGTCGGGAGGGGAGACAGCCAGGACAGCTGACCCAAACTGGCCACAGGGGTATTCTATACCCTGGGACATCATGCCCAGTATATAAACTGGGGGGAGTTGGCTGGAGGAGAAGCGCTGCTCAGGCTTCGGTCAGTAAGTGGTAAGCAATTGCACTGTGCATCGCTTGTTTTGTGTATTCCAATCCTTTTATTATTATTGTCACTTTATTGTTGTTACTAGTGTCATTGCTAGTTTCTTCCTTTCTG
>JAVKLA010000093.1:2405236-2496151 GCA_034782735.1 Sagittarius serpentarius
AGATTCAGTGCTACTGTGGCAAGAAAATTTGCCTGATGAGTATTATCAAGCCTCATGGACAAATCATAGTTGCAGTTTATGTAACAAAGCCAATACTGTATTATTAAGACAAAATCAGCTGTCATATTAATCATGCTATTATTCTGGTTTTCTGACATTCATCTGTATGTATTATAAACTCTGAAAATCCTTCTCATTTGTTTAGACACAATCAAATACAATGAGTCCCCTGCTGGAAACAAGTGCAATGAAAGTAATAATAATTAACAGTAATGGAGTACTGGTATAAAACTGTTCTCATCAACTTTTATTGCACAGTAGTTAACGCTGTGAGATTTTCATGAAACGTTCATGTTTAGTCTATTGTAAAATATGAATTATAATACTGATCCGGAAACAATGAAGACTCGGCAAGAAAATAGTACATCTACAACTTGCAACATCTTGGAAAAGCATTTCTTAACTGATATACTAAATATGTTATAATAATATGAATAAGACTGTACCCTAAGTACTAGGTTTACTTTGAAATATTTATGCTTCAACACCACAGTTGGGTATTTCTTCATATCTGTACATTAAAACAGCTTCACAGGCTACACTGCAAGTGTTTTTATGTTAACTGGTAGGAAAGAGCATTTACATATTCAAGCTGTATTTAGCAGGCTCTTTTAGATTCTTGAAAACTTGACTGGGTAATATCAGACTTCAGCAGACAGACTGTCAAAACCCAGTGGGTCAAACTGTTGAGCCCAGGAAGAAAATGTGACAATCATAAAAATAGCCTACACAATAGTAATAACAGCTGCCTATGACAGCAGATGAGGTTGCAATAAAACTATAAATGCATTGATAGATTTGATCTCAACATTTTTGTAATACAGGAGTCTCTGAGGGCAAGAGCAAATAGGGATTTGATTGGAAACCACACCACATGAGAAAAGTCAAACCGTCTAGTCGTACAAAATACTATGCAGTAGATTTAGCTTACCTGTTTAGGGCCTTACATCTATGTTTACCAGCAAACAAAATTCTCACTAAGATTCTTCAGATAAACATCTTTACTGCCTTGATGCTGTTTATCATAGGGCACTAGAAGTATACATGAAAGATGTTGTAGAAACAGAGACAGCATTTGCAGTACTCTAGGACAGGCACTTTTTTGCATGATTACACACCACAACCAGTAGTTTGGCAATCACTTTTAGTGGAAGGAAGAATACATGGTTTTGACGATTTACTGTTATTCATGCTGTCAGTTTTTCTGTGCTTTCTTTTACCAGTGTTTCATGAGGAAGACCTCTGATGTCCACTGTAAAGGTAGGAGTAAGAATCCTGCCAACCACTTTCATAATGAACGTGGATGAATTTGAACTCACTGAGCACTCTGGAAAAACATTTTAGTCATTTCTGGCTCATCTTACAGACTCTCTTAAGACTTGTTGGACCTGACCTATTTGAAAGAGGGTTCTTTTCATGCAATTCTTGCAAGCTTTTCTGTGTGCTCTTAAAGTCACTGTGATTTAACTTTTTATTTACATTCACATTACTGTTCATCCATTTTACGTTTCTGCAGCTGTTCCAAAGTCTTCCCTGATAAGTACTATGTATTTGCTCTGGGCCCCTAATATGGTATATTCAAACAGTCTCCACATATTTTTGAAAGAGTTCACTCATAACTGATCTTTTTAGTTTCTTTCTCTTGTTTACTTTAATTCCTCTGTTCCAAATCAAGCACTAGCATATCAGATGCTTTTACTTCTGCTGCTTCTGCAAAGATGTTAAATCTACATGCATTACAAAGTAGCTCTTAAAAAGGAACATTTTAAATTAAGTTCAGTGTGCCATTCCGGAATAACTGAGGAGTTTCTTCTTATTTTACACTTAAAAAATAACTGGGAGAAGGGCAAGCAACAAAGTAGCTGAACAGTCAGAGAGATGCAGACTGCAATTCAGGAAATGCACCAGCCAGTTCTTGTACTCCACAAAGGAAAAACAGGTATAAGGGAAGGAGGAATTCGTGATGTATCCTCAGGACTGAGTTATGCTGCAGTCTTCCACATAAGCATAATTTGCTGCTTCAGACATATGTAATTGGGAGACTCTATATTCACATAAGAAACCTCTTTATAAGTGAATATGGTTTCATTTATGGCTTCTCAAGAGAAGGCGGAATAGTATAGAAACCTGCCTGGATGGCACCGTCTCTGCATTCCTTTTTTAGCCTAAACTGGAAGGAGACGTTATAATAATAATAACAATAAATGTCATTTCAGACAACAGCTAATATTATACCTATATCTTAATCTGATGTGCTGTTCACTTTTGGCATTGTATTTTTGCAGTGGTTGTGAAAAGTGTCATGCTTACAGTGCATGCTGAAGTTGAAATTGGCTGTGTTCTCTTCCCCTGCCTCCCCCCCTCCCTTTTTTTTAAATAAGCATTCCCAGGACTCAATCATATTGTAGTGCTTCTACATCAAAGACCTGCCAAATTTGTGTGGTTTATTAAAGAACTGTATGTTAAAGGAAGCCAATGAAAGTTGCTGGTGAAGGAGCAATTCAAGTTCAGCTCATACTCATTTATCATTTGGCTTGTTTGTTGAAACTGTCAATCAGTGTATGATTTAAAAGTTTTCTAACATGGGCACTGTTGCCAATTTCTGGTCATTACACATCTGGTTAACAAAAAAAAATTACATACACACACAGAACTCCAATTCTGAAATAGGCAGCATGATCATATAAGGGCAAAAACTGTGTTTGTTATGATAGCTACATTTCATATATGAAATCTAACTGTGGTTCTTTTTGTCCCTACCTAGTGTATTTTTTCCTCATCTGATGTGAATTAATTTAAGAGGTACTACTCCCACTTCTGCCTTTGCTTCATTATTTTATATACCATGATTTAAGTTTAATTTTTTAATGAGAATTAAAACAGGTAGATGATTATGCCAAAAGAATGATGCTGTATTGTAATGCTTTTCATCCTAGCTAAAACTTCAGAATACAATGACATCTAACCTTGAAGGACTTAAGAAATTTTTTAAAAAACAGTCTTCTGAGTATCTAACTAAAACATAAGTCTACCCAGACAAATATGAAACAAGAACTTGGCCAGACTGGAACTATTTTTCACTATAGCTCTAATTATGAACTTTATTCAGTAGAGAGGTTTTATCATATGAATAATTCCATCTTTTTCACTGAAGCATGATAAAAATAGGCCTTCAAAATGAGCATATGCTTTAAGAGCCTGAAACAAAGTCAATAGGATCCATTTTCATGGACTTAAATGGACAGATAGTCAAAAAGAACTAAAAAAGCCCAATGAAAAAAGGCGAGATTGTCCATGTTAAGCACATACGTATAAGGCACTGCTGATTCAGAATGAATGCCATTTTGATTCTTTACTTGGATGCTTTTTACTTCCAGTAAACTTTACCGCTTTATACATCCACATAGGTAAGCACATGTGTATATATAATCTATCTCACCTATAAAATGCTTTCCTCAATATATATTTAATGTTAAAAAAAATTAATTAGTTTGCTGGGAAAAAAGACCCCAACTCACCTAAAATCCACAGGAAGTGAATTTGTAACTGAATTTCTATGTGAATTCCTTGCATTTTCTAAAGCAATTGCTAATCCCATTTTATAGATGTCAATGCTTTTTCAAGTGTATTTCTGTTATAGACAATTTTGTATCATTAGTTTAAAAGAAAGACATTTTTAAAAGGCAAAAAGCAAAAAAACCTGGGTACTTTGATATTCAGAGGCAGTTCTATAAGCTGCCAGATTCTGACTAGACCACTCTTTACAATGAGAAAACAATTTAAGGATGTTAAGTGGCATGTTATTACTCAAAGAGAAACCCCTCTTTGAGATACAAATACAATATAAGCTTGTTCAGAGATAACAAAAAATACAGATACCACCTGCTACATAACTGCCCCAGCTGTAATAGGCATGAAAACTAAAAATTGAAGGCAGCTTACTCTAATACAGGGGCAGACCACTTTAGCTATGAAGTTTACAATCAAAAGAGTCAGCTCAGTTGTACAGCAAGCCATCTCAGGAGGGAGACACACATACAATTTTAACATTGCTGTTAAACCCTAGTCTAGTTAAAGCGTATGTAAACACAGAGAAGATTAAAATCTTATCTGCCTTGCTCCTGCTTCTCTTATAACCTCCAAAGCAAATAATCGACTTGAGCATAATCACAGTAACTAGATGCTTAGCAGCATGAGATCAATGGTAGCTTTTCTCCAACTATATCTTCTGATGCTTTTAAGCACAAAAATGAGAAAATTTTAAGGACTCATCATCTGACAGACCTAATAAGCCATGCCCTGGACTTCTCAGTGAACCCAGAATAGAAAGCTACCAGCCCACAGTTTACAAAATGCGTACAGAGACACTTCTGAGAGACACTTGCAGCTCAGCCACGGATACCCTACTTTGTTGCTTTATTTTACTCTTCCTGCAAAAGAATCAGATCTATAGCCAAAAGGTCTTCTGTGACCTGGGGGACACACGTTGACTCACCAGTATTTATACTTCATTATTATGTTAATACAATCAGTCTAATGTAATGTATCATTCATATTGTAATGATTACCACTGCAGAACTGTAAAATATAATAGCAGTAATTAACTCTTACATTGAGCTTTTCTCAAAGTGTTTTGTAAAGAAAGCAAGTACTCTTCCTTTATTCTCCCATGAGAAAACTGAGGCATAGAATGGTGAAGTTACTTGGCCATTGCCACCTTCAGGCCAATAGCAAAGCAGGGATAGAAAATAAAACTAAAACCAAAAGCAATCTTTAACTCAAAGGGGCCACACTTGAAAGCACGACTGAATACATATATGGAAAACCAACAGTGCAGACAATGGGATAATCTTTGCTTCCTGCCACAAAACTCCCACGGCAGGTCAGGATTTCACCATACAAACTCAGTATCCACTGACACCAGTTGTTACTGTAACTTACTGCTGTGATGAAAATGAAATACAGTATCAAATAAAACTCTGCCATTATCTAGCTAACAGTCTTAAACTGAAGATGCATACATTGGAAACTGAATAGACAGCCTCAATTTACCAAAAGCTGAATCATTTCACCTTTGAATTTCCCTACTTTTGTGCTTACAAAGTCATGTCTTAATCTTACAATCATTTTCCCCTCCTTCATAAAAGCAGAAGAGTCCAACTTCTACTTTTGCCAGTCTGACTTGCTGAGTAACGGAAAAGTACCTTCCATCAGCTCAAGACAAGGTTAACAAGAAGAGAATCCCAACCTCCTTGGGGTTTTTTCAGTCAAAAATCCATCTAGGGCAATAACTAGTAGAAACCTTTCACACTTCTTGGGAGCAATAAAAAATTTCAAAGAAAAAAAATAAAAGAGAGTTGTAGAGATCTCTTCTTACAGCTTATACATATCAGGCAACTAGAAAGTAAGAGCAGGTTAATTGTGGTAGGAATGAACTCACTGTTGGAGAACAAAATAATTTGCCGGTCATGCAAACTAGAAAAATTAAAATGTACTTATTCTGCTTAACCTGGATCTTGCTCTGTGTGACATTAGATGAATGAAGTAATTGTTTCATTACTCATCCTAACAAGGACCCACAAATCAGATATATTTTCCTGAACTAACCCCTGTCAGTTCCTGAAACATATTCTGCAAATGTTATGGACTTTGGGCTATAGAAAGAATCTGAGTTGGCTGGAGTACTGCTGCACATTACAAACTAAGACAGAAATTAAAGATTACAGCAAAAAGCTTAAATTTATCACTTCCAGGATGAACGAGTCTCTGCAAGTTGTTTCAATGTCTTTGTAACAGTGTACATCACATAACCTTATGAGCAGTGCCATCCCTGTCTGTCTTGGTCATCATTAAACAAGCAGGAGTGAAAAGCACTTTCCGTTATTGTTTTGTTCCATGGATTTGGGGATGGATAAATCTTACTTAAGTTTTCTAAAGTGACAGTTCAGAGTGTTTTGGATGGACAGTTCTTTGTTTAGCTATGAAACTACAGTCAAAAGGCAGGTCAGAGCACAGCAAGCTATCATTCATGATTTCTTCTTCTCTCACATTAGGAAATAACTCTCAGAAAGAAATTAATTCATTTTACACATCCACACAGTCCTTAGCTTTGGGGTAAAGATAATAAACAAGGATGCCAGTAGATAAAAGTAAGCACTACCCTTCTTGACTGCAGATGATCTACTCTTTTTTTCAGCAGACCAAACACAGCTGCATGTTTTGAAATTTAAGTTTTCCTCCTGTTTTCTAAGGACACACAACTTAACCCCAGAAGCTCTTTTCCTTACCACTTACATTATCAACTGCTGCCATTCCAGCGCTTCTAGAGAGCAGTGGTGAGTATCCATTGTGAAAATGCGTGTGTATGGTCAGATCTGTCTCTTGAAAAAGAGAAAGGATGCATGTGCTTCCCAGAGCACAGCAAGGGACAATCTGTCTCGCTGTCCTTGCAACCTCTCCCTACACAGTGGCAATGGCACAGAGGAGGTTTATTAGCCATTATGGGGCAATTCCCCATGGGTCTGTACCCAGAGGGCTGCCTTAGCACTGCCCTCCAGCCTGCAAGGAACAAGCAGGACCACTCCACATAGCGCTCACACATAACAAACATGGTTGGAGGGGGATGTGCGGAGGTCTCCCGTTAGTCTGTTGGGAAAAAGAACAATGTCATGAAGCCTTAAAGCTCTTCAGCTCTTACAGGGTTTAGGAAACAATGGTACCCCTGAAATATACCATCAATATAAAAGCTGTCTGAGGACAGAAAGAGAATAGTGACTTACTTTGTGTCTTAGAGCGACTGATAAGAAGTGTTAACACAGGACGCGTTAAGCATAAAATCACATGAAGTCTGAAAGATGAGAGGATGGAAGAGCCAGAAACACCTAGCCCAGGACTGAGGCGGCAGCCACTCGTGCATGCCTATTAGCTACCACAACACCTCATCCATCCAGATTTTGCTGGATTTATGAATCAATCTTTTGAATAGTCCAAACTATGACCATTGCTGTACGTGGACCAATGTTGAGCCTTCACAGACTAGGCACTTTTGGGTCACTAATAACTTGAGGATTCAAGTTACATCTACAAAAAGCTGAGCAGTAAAAGAAGAATCTATTAACTGTATTGTCAAGTCAATACCTCCCCTAATTGAAAACATTTTATCAGGTGGGATACTCAGTGCAATGACATCTCCTCTCCCATCACAGATCACCTGGCAGGAAAAAAAGTGCAAATCCATTATGCTGAGACCAAAACTGGGATTTGCAACGCCAGTGTATTGTGGCTTACTAAATGTCAGAAGTCATAAATGGCCATGTAGATCCAGAAATGGAGCCAAAAGACTGTCATGTCTTCATTTTCCAGTGAAGAAGCTGAATGCTGAGGCTGTATAACCTGCTGTCACGCTGAGACTGTGGAAGAAACATCCACATCTGCTTTACAGGCCTGACAACAGGGATGCCTTTCCTCCTACATGCCTCTATGGCTTCGCTATTCCACAGAGTAGCTTTGCCACACAGAGTACAATCATGGAGATAATAAGCCAACTTTTAATGCATTTAGTCATGATAAATACTCTGGACTAAAAGGCTGTTAGCATTATCCAGTTTGCAAAGTGTACTCTGCAGTTGTGAAATGTTTATGACCAGCCAAGCCTTTATTAATAATTCAGCAGGACAATCCTATAATGTAGAGTCTCGTATAATGTGAAAGGCACAGTCTTGATACTATTCATACTTTGCTTCTGTATTCTTGTTATGAGACATGCACATGAAATACTGTTTATCACCATTACAGGAACACAATTGTTTGCTAAGTACACAGAAATATCTCTGGACAAGATTTTGACTGGCTTCAGCATGAAAAAAAAAAAAAAAAGATTCTCAGACACCTAGAATCAATTACTTCAGAAGCAATAGCTACACAAATAAAATATAAAAACAAGCACCTTCAAGCTGTTCAGATTGCCAGGAAATACAGGGCCTCATTTAGTATTGATATATGCCTAATGGGAATTGACCAGTGTGCATGTCAAGTATATTTGCTTAAAGTAAGTAATTACTAAGAATGAGAAATATTTGTATGGTTTACCTGCAATGCCACATGGGATAGGCTTTTTTAAAAAATGCTTTTTAAGGCCTTTTTTATTGTTCCTACAAAATGGACTGAACATTACAATTGCGTTACACTTCACTATGATACAGTACCTTTATTACAGCCAAATTCTCTTTAATTTTCTCAGCCTTTAGGCCACAAATCTTATAGTGCTACACAGTGGTTATTTATTTCTTTTATTTCTTCTGTTTCTAACCTGGTATTCATTTTCCTCCACAGAGTATTTTGATTAGGTTCATAGTCATTTCAATTTGGTTGAAGGAAAAAACCCAAGCTTTCACAATTTTGCACTTGACCACCACAAAACTTAAATTTATTTGTTTTCTTTTTACTTTAAAATGATTTGTGTGGTGTTTGGGATTTACGCTCAAATGGGCCTAGCTGACTGGTATAGTCATAGATCTTAGAAATATCAATTCCCTTTGAATGGCTTAAAAGCTGCATAGAATGTAAAACAGAAGTGGAATAAATGCTGGCTGGACACCTAGCATCACATTCAGAACTGCAAATTCATCTTTCTAAACCAACCTATCTTGTTTAGGATAGTCTCAAACTACTCACACCTACTTTCCAGCTAGTTTATGAGATCTCAGAATTCATTGTTTGCATTATGTTGACAATACAGTGTTTGACAGCAGATGGGGTGGAGGGAGGAAGTATATGTATAGGAATTTATGCTTCTGATCTTAAAGGTTAGTTATCTTCTGAATTCTATTCCAATCTCTTATATTTTCATGAAGCTCATTGATCTTTAACAGTATAAATTAACAGATTAAATTAAAAGTACTGATCTATTTTCTAGTTATTGTTAGTCAATATTTGAAAGACCCTAGTGTATCAAATGTTTGCTACTTGAAATTTAAAGTCATCTGTTTTTAATACCTAGGTCTATCGATTTGTTAATGCTTGGCAACACCAACGATGCGAAAAGTCACACATTGCAATACAGAAAAATCATCTTTCTTACTCAGTTCAAATCATCTGACTTTTGGTATCTACAGTATTGATATCTAAACCTGTATGAGTTGCTCTGAACTCTTACTGTACCAGTGGAGATAGAATCAACACAGACAACAGAATTAAAGTCAGCTTTAAATTTGGCATTTATATTTGGTCAGACTGTAGACTCCACTGACTGTACTGACTCAGCCTCCCAGCACTGTGACTGGAACCTAGACAGTTAGGTTAGGTGTAGGTCACTACACTGGAGATACTAAAAATTAAGCAACACGAATTACACTCTCAGTGTCCAAGAAGCAGTGGTCATTTCATTTTTAGATAGGCTTGACGATGTCATTATAAAAATTTCTTTCACTGCATAACTGTAAATTAAGTATTCAGTATTAATTAAGCTTCAGTATTTTCTGTATTTCCTTTTTGCGAAGAAACATAAAAGGCATGTCCCCTGAGTCAAGCAAACTTTTTACAGCTTCCCTAGGCATTAAATTAAAACACTGGAAATTGTTTTGCTATCAGCAAACCTGGATGAAAACATATGGAACATGCAAAAACTATTTCAAAGATTTGATAGAAAATAGTAGAAGACATACTGCCGCCTCCACTGAAGGCAGCAGGAACACTACCACTTGTTTAAATGGAATCAGAACTGAACATGAACATTTTTTCACAAGAAAATTTTGAACTATTTTGAAACTAAAACATCTATTTTCAAAAAATATATATATTTTTAGAAATATACATTCAATTTAGGTTACTTTTTTTCCTGAGTTTTTTTCATTTCAAAACCTCCAAAGTACTTCTAAAGTGAAAACTAAATGAAAACTGGGATTTCTCGCTTGAATGATTTTCAAACGAAAAGGGCAGTCTTAGAAAAATGTTACTGAAAAATCCAGATTCTCCCTATGTAAAAATCATACCAACATACTCTCTTCCAGCAGTTCAAGCCAAATGGGAAGATTTCATTGTACTACAACGATATGGAGAGTTCTGTTTGAAGTCAGCACACAAAAAAGCATAACATTTTCTTTTCTTCCCAGTGCATTTAATAACTGGAACTATCGCTGGGATTCCATAGAGACCTATGCATCTCCCTCACAATAATAAAGCCACACAAGAAAACTTGTACACTGCATGAGAGAGAGCTGGCTATCTACGGATACGTAACAGGAGCTGACGGTTGAGCCAAAGAAGCTGATGCCTCCCTCCTTCCATACTATTTGCCTCAGCCTGGCTCTCTATCCAGTCAGTTATGCAACGCGAAATACTCGTTTAATTGCAAAAGGTAGAGAGACTTCTATTCCAGTCAGAAATGTCACAATAAAATGTCCATGTTTCTGTAACCTTAGTCAACATTTTCTTACCTCAAAGTCCTTTTTCAGAGCAAGAATAGTGATTTAAAGTTGGAGTTTTCAGAAGACTGAAATTTCAAACCAAAATGTTTTGTTTGGTATCTTCTGTGGGAAAATAAACATTACTGCTAGGAACGCCATTTAACAGTGTGTCGGGGGCCCGTGCCCAGGCACTGGAAGCTGGGTTGAGAGATCTCTGTGAGAGGAGGCTGGGGCTGCCCTGTGCTGGACGCAGCTGGTTCCAGCCGGTTCTGGGAGGTTCTGGAGCACTGCAGCCAGACACCGCTGAGCCCCTCAGCCACACGGGTGGCACCTTGGGGAAATGGATTTAATAAAGGGCAAAAACACCAGAAAGGAGATGAATAAGGAAAAATAGTGTAAGGAACAGATCAGCGAGCACCTAGGTGGTGGGGGGAGGTGGGGGGGGAGGCGGTGGCGCTCCCGGAACCGGGGCAGGGACTTTGGGGGGTTTTACCATTGGTTTCCAAGACAGGTTTCTGCACAAAAAAAACTTCCTCAGATTTACAGATAGAACCTTCCCTTGTGGCTGTATATTCAGTGACAGATAGAGCATATTATGAAACTTAGAGATAATTTAATATAATTAAACTACAGGTACAGTCTGTAACACTAGCCAAGAAAGAATATGGCAACTGAAATCAAATACTAACGCAATGAAAGCAGCAAATAATGTTTACCTGATAAAAAGCCAAAGATGAGTAAACAGGACAGAGGTTGATGCTTTGTATAGCTCTTAAATTCTGCTCACAAAGCTAATTCTATTTTCTATCATAAATCCATTTGCTTTAAAGCTCCCTTACTGCCTGTCATTTGTTTAGAGAAACAAGCATTTTTTTTTTAGCGTAAGAAAAGCCTGTGTTATGCACTAGACCAAGTCTAAACTAGAAATTTTAACAATATACAGATATCGATCAGATGTGGGAATTTTAATAATATTTCGCTGTTATACTTGCAAAAAACTGGGGAAGGATTGGTATAACTTAACTCAAAGAACTAATTTAATGTTCATTCTCTTTTTGTTGTTATAGCTAGATTCTCTACAATATATCTTATAGTATATCCTATAGACATTACCCTGATTGGTGTAGCTTAATGTAAAGCACGAGGCCTAGATGGTTAGATTTAACATGTCCAAAGGATGAAAGAGAGAAACTGTGTCACTGAGTATGCAAATACACTGATATTTTAATCTCCTTCATCTTCATTGCTCCTTTTGTTATTTTTTTTCCAGCAGAATATGCTAAAGAGCTTGGAGTTTTACTTACAGTTAAAAATGTGGAAGGAAAATATACGATAAAAATATGGCAAATTATTTACCCTACTCCTCAGAATCAGCCTGATACTATATTCTGATTTTTAAAGATTAAATTCCTGGTTTAAAATTTTTCTTTGCCTGTCCTAAGTTTGGCTCTTTGGCTGTTTCAGATATGAAGTCCGTGAGACAGAAGGTGGTCCCGACTGTCCTAGTAACGGACTAGTCTTCTCACAGAGAACACCTCCAATGGCATCTGCAACAACAGCTGTGAGAATACAGGTGGGCAAAAGCCATTTCCTCAGAGCTGAACTGAGGATGCTTGGAGATTGACAGCTCAGTGCTCAGGGAGTGCCAGAAAACTGCACTAGCCAATCATCAGCACATACATTTCTGTTTGTATCCAACAAGGTACATTTCCCTTAAGACCTGAGCTAGTTCATTTTAAACCAGCATAAATAACGTGTTTTTCTACACAATTAAGTTAATTTTGCTTATTATTCAGAGCAAGAGCCTGGTGTACTCCACACGTAACTCATGTACAGCCTCTCAACCGAACAACCTGAAGGAGGGTGTACATATTTATGGATAGAGACTATAAAAATGGGGAGAAGTATAACATGATAGCACGCGCAGCCTTTGTTTGCAATACATTTTACATTGATGGATTTCAAATAAACTAGCTGTCGCTTCACCACTCACAGGAATAAAACAAAACGGCACATTACAGAGAAACGCTATCTCAAAACAACAGCTGTATGCATACTTTGGCTATGAATGGAACTGGCACACGGTCCCAGCAGCATTGCCTATTCCATCATCCCCCACAGGGAATCAACGCCTGATTACATTTAGCATGGCCTCTCTTTTGCTGCCTTCATTTCATCTGCTATGAAATCATGATTCGCTGTTTTCATTTCCTCCCCAAGTTTTCTTTGTCCCTGAATTCCTCTGATTACTAATTCCCTGTTCACGGTCTTTGTGTATCTTTTAAGAGCCAGTGCCCACACTGGAGCTCTTTTATGTAGGGCTCTCCCCTCCAGAAGTGAACATGCATCCCTTCATCACAGAGACTGCAGAAAATCTCACTGCATCTAGTCTGGGGCCATTCCACTGCCTTAAGATAGTCAGATGTGAATAAAGACAATCAAAGTTTACTGTCCTGCCTTCACCTCTCATCTGGGAGACATGCACTGACCATGACAGTAGCCCCAGCCCCTGCGTATCCTCCGTGAAGAAGCCAACTGAGCCCTCCAGATTTGGTGATCTTGATCCTGTTGAGTGACTTCAGGGAGAATCCAGCAGAAGTTTACCGTCACCCAAAATGCTTCTTGAGGGCATCTGATGAACTCTGCTCCTTTGAAGTCATTCTAGATGCATCATGGTCATTCTTGCATACTGCAAAAGGTCTCAGATACACCTCCACAGTGCTATTAGAGGTGAGAATTAAGTAGGATATCAGGTTTTAGAATTCCTGTATCCATGAAAGCCACTAAAGTTAGGTAACACTGCAGAGTACCCTGAGTACACTCACTGCTCCCTCTCCCTCTCTTTCTCCACACACCCTCCCCCTGCCCCCCAAGCAAAAAGCTGTGCCCTGCATCAAAGAACTTACCTAGTGGTGGAAGGAACGTGGCCAAGCCTCACAGTAGTACTTTCAAGTTGCTGAGGTGGAGGAGGGGGTTGGAGGGTGTCTGTTGCTTACTCACTTTCTTTCTTTAAGGTAGTATGAGTAGATTCATAGTATGTGAAAGAAGGAAAGAAGCACACTCCTCCAGGTTAAGTGTGCTCTCAAATCAATATTCTTACCTTTGAGATTACAACATAGCTGACTGGAGTACTAACAACGTATCGACATTGCTATAGTTAACGTACAAGGTTTTCAATAACAATAGCAATGCTGAATACCTTGAAGAGTAAATGAATTCTGTGAAGTTTCTAGAATGTCCTCAGGACTCATCTATTAATTCTCCATTAATACCCATTAGTATACTGAGTATTACACTAATGTTTCTCACAAATTATTTGCAGATTTTTTTTTTCTTATTACAGAATATATTCAACATGTTACAAAGTAAGACATGAATAGGCCCGCAGGAAACAACGTAATGCAATGTGAAATTCAAAACCTATTAAGAGTAAAACCAGCTCATACTTAGGAAACATCATCTTGGCTCTTCTTAGAAGGACATATAAGACTATACAGGCTTTTGAAAAATGAGCAGAACACCCATGGAATGTGATTTCCAGTGGATTTGTACTATATGCCTAACAGCCTGTCCCATTCTGTCAGCTCCCCCTCCCACATGCCCTGTTCATTTAACAGGCCACGTGGCAGTACGCAGCATGGGAAGCGTGGTGTAAGGTATGTGCTGATTCACCCATCCAACTACGCTGACTGGCCAACAGGCCAATGATTCTCCCCTTATGGCTAACGTGTAGTTACAACTGCTTTATGCTCCATGGAAGCTTTAATCTGGACCTCTCTTCTCCAACCAACATTTGGGTTTTTTGTTTGTTTTTTTTTTTTAAAGTCTTTACCATAGTGACTTCAACACTCAGACAGATTTGGCTGAAGTCAGCCAAAAGTTCAAAAATTATCACGGGAGGACACACAGTTGACAATATAATCACTTAAACCTCATTTTCCTAAGAAACCAAGCTAAATAGTGATTATTTTATAAAAGCACCAAGCCAGGAAAAGACATTAAATGTTTCCAATTTTAAGTATGAAGAAGTCCAATCAAATAAGCAGTAGCATAACAGAGGGGGGTTGAGTGCAGTAAAACTTTCCACACCAAAAAATAAGAGAGCCCCCATACTGGTCTCACTTTCTCCCACCAGCAAGTGAAACCAACACTGGAAACCAATGGGACAGGCTTAATTTAAGCGGAGACTAATGAGCTCATGTCAGTTCCTGCTCTGATGATGTAAATAAGACTTTTCTCATTGTTTCTAGAAGGTTTTCCTTGGTTTTGTTTTTGCATATAGGTTCTTTATAACCAAAACAATGTGTATAGTATTGTTTTACCATTCATTCTAATCTATATACATATATTTTAATCTGAAGCTCAAACAAAATTTCAAGATGGGGAAAAACTGTTTTTGAGAGATTTCTTACTGATGATATAACCAGTAAAATATGGCTTTACATTGCTCAATAACAGTAGCTAGACTTGCGTTGATAACATTGCCTGCAAGAGTACACTATAAAATGTAAATAGTAGCATATAAAAATACTTACTTTATGCAGTAACCAATTATTCATAATACATATGAATAGACAAACAATTTTAATGTACCACTAAAGTGACGCTGTATTTTTACTATCTTTTGCCCCCTTTTTCCTCTCAATTTTAAACAATAGAAAATCTAATGCCATGCAAAGAAGTTTACCATTTCTGTATAGGACATATACTGCATTCATAATGGAGTGTAGGAACAGAGTGGTGTGAGGAAGCCTTTAACAAGCAGAAGGAATGCTCTTAAAGAATAAATACGAAAGAAAAGATTCAAATGAAAAGATGTCAAAACTTTAGTATCTTGTTATCAAGTTTCTTTCACCCCATGCAGCTACTCCAAACTATACTGAAAAATCATTAAAAAATACAAAATATTTTTATTACTCCCTGTTCCCAGACTTCCAAATCACTGAATTTTCATATAACTTTCTCTCTCTTTAAGAGTACAGTACAGGTCTAATAAGAAGCATTCATGTAGTTTACAGTGGCAAAGTGGGCAAAAATAATCTTTGCCATAGTTCAGCAGAACGATCTACCTCATACAAAAGCAACACGTAAAAATGACCCCATGTATGATGTTTCTGCTCATGTGCAAAGCTTTTTCAGGTAGTCCCCAAAAGATTAGTCCCAGTTAATTTAGCGTTACGTTAAATCCAACCACATCAAAAAAGGTATATACACAAGTGTTTGTGTTTTCATACAAATATAAGAACATGTGTAAGGCATCAGACCACAGGTCCCCACTGCTCGGTATCCTCTGACAGTGATTAGTCAGGAACAGTTAGGAAAGGTATGTAGGACAGAAAAAGTACACATTGATACTTTCTAAATTATGTGCTCCCACCTATTGGCAATATGCAGCACTAACTTCTTGAGCCAGAGGTGGTATCTACCTCTTAGTACAAATCCACAGCTGCAGTGAATAAAAATGTGTCTTACTGCTAGCTACGCATAATTCATTACTCTTTAGTCACTGAATCTAAAAGTAGAAACAATACTGTGACCTAGGTGACCAACTGCACACCATGAACAACAAATCGCAAATAATTCAAGCAAACAGTTTATGCCCATGGGCTAACATTTGTTCACAAAATATTTCAACATCTGTGAATAATATATAAGTGAAGAGGAATGCCTGCTCATGAACAATTCACAGACAAAACAAATGCTACTTTAGCCAGATGATTCTTTTGTGACAGGGAGTTTGGCCAACTCTCGTGCTCAGAGAACTACTAATTTTTGGTGGTCTCCTCTTCACCCCTCCAGGTCCCACTGCGGGGAATGCCAATGATTGAGGGATGGGAACTACTAAGGAGCCTGAAGCCTCTCTCATCATTCTCACTCCTTTACTTCTCCCAGCATGAGGCAAACAGAAATCAGCCACAGCCACAGCTCCGCAGCTAATGTTTTTTATATACTGTAGCTATTTCAAAGATGCTTCACTTCTCATTCCCTTCCCTTCGCTTCAAGATGCTACCTAACATGAGAAGCAAAAAGACAAGACAATGACATGTATATCTCCTGGAATTTCTAGCCACGTCTCAATGCCAGTATCTGACAGAAAAGCAGACTACTACAAAACTATCTGCTGAAAAACATGCTACCTACTGCTGACACTGACATGCACTATGTACCAAACAGTGGAAGCCCCTTCTAAATGTTTGTCCCAAATACCATGTATATCTTATTAATCCCCTTCAATTTTCAGCATTTTCAAACTAGTTTTCAAAACAGCTAGAGGGTTTAAACAAAGAATTTCTCAGTGGAGGCACAACTGAATTCATCCTTAAATGCAGTATGCCCTTCTGTACTGCACACTGGAAATTTTGGGCTGGATCCAGACACCCATGTGAATTTCTCCAAGTAACTCCAATGCGCATGATTAGATGCCATCTAGAGATAGCACTCTACATTCCCTATATAATCAATAAGGAGGACAGTCACTTCTCTGTGTGGCACACCTACCTCACTCACTTAACACTGCTTACAGATTCATTCTCCATGCATAGGGGAACTGTATGCTTTGGAGACTGGATTCACAATGGTTTTATACCTCCAACATTTATCTAGATCTCTGATTTAACTACAGGCTTCAGTAAAGTCAAGAGCCACCCCTCTTTTAAACGCAGTGTACAGCTGTTCCAAAGAGAACTTTACATTACTAAGCGCTGGTGTGGCTTCCAGCCTGTCCTGGAACACTGCTGTTTTGTGAGGGTCCAGTCTGGTGGGGGGTGGGGGGGGAATCTCTTCACTTAAGTTTCAAATTTTGCACTTAATTTCTAAACAACTAGATTTTATTCTCACTAGATCACTCAGACTGTTTTTTTCTTTTGTTTTTTTAGATGCTAACAGGAGAAGCATGGACTCTGTCCCCAAGACAAGTTCTCTTCGTAAGCATTCACATCACTGCAGCATTCATTTGGGATCTCAGTTCTGTTTTGCACTGATCATGAAAACCAAACCCCCTGCTTATTCCATTAATACTGACAGATTATTTATTTTTGTTGTTACTTGGTAGGGTTCCATTTTCTTCCCTGTTTGTACAAGTCCAAATTAAATCAAAGCATGTCCGTTTCTAGAAAGTGAATACCAAGTCAGAGCAAGACTGGACTTACAATACTGCAAGTTAAAAACTCCTTTTTGTTGGTCTTGTTTGTTTGAGGTATCACATACATTGTTAGATGATTAAAATACAAGAGGAGGGGGGATTGATCCCATACTATTCAAGTTAACCAAATAAACTCCATGATGATAACGAGCCTTAGCTACTAGATTTGTCATCACGTTCCTTAAGTTGTTTCTAAATCACCTGCACCGCTCTGAAAATTTCATATTGAAATATTGAAGATTCCTACAGAAGTCTCCTCCTCTATTATGAAGGACTAAACAATAACATAGTATACTAACTAAAATATACATTAAAAAAAATAGCCCATAGTAAATGAAGCCAGAGAAACAGCTTATTTCCAACAGGTCTGCCAGTTACCAAAGAAATTATACATATATTCTTATTCTTCCAAATCTTGTTCACCAAAACAAACTTAGTAGGTTATCCTCTGTTTCACAGTTCATAAAATGTGTATGCCATTATAATAGTATTCCCTGTACATACCACTTTTCAATCTTTGCCACATGAATTTATATAACATACAGTGCCAGCAGAAAGCACGTGTTTCTAGATACCACTTAAAATGAAATATGCCTTAGTCCAGTAACAAATACATTCTCTCACACATCAAAATTCCTCACTGTTTCGAATGGCAATGAAGACAAAATGTACCAGTGCTACTGATTTTTTCATCAGAGCAAGCATATTATGCCAGGCACTCTGAAAACGACATTTTCCTTGGTCCTCTGGTCAGTGCAAATACAAAATGTGTGTGAAACACGCACCTCAAAAATGTGATTTTTTTCGTAAGTAAATAGCCCAAATACTTAACTGTGAATCTAAATGTTTTTGAAAACACAAACATGGGTCACCTGCATATGAACAGATATGCATGTAGTTTTACATGCCTGCTTAATGCATTTCCTGATAAAGTGAAGTCCTTAACATAGCTAATATTTGTCTTAATGGATATTTACACTGTAATAAAAATTGAGACCTGGGAATTGTGAGAGGGTGGAAGACAGCCCTGGGAGGGCTATGAACAGCAAGGGAAGGACACACCCAGCAGTCTTGTGCTGCAGAGAACAGAGGAGGACAGACAGACACCCAGCTGTCCGATGGGATATTGGGCTTTCATCTATCTTCAACTATCTGCCTTTCCAAATGCCAAGTAAACGTTGCCCCCAAATAATCCTTGTATTTCCCACTCTGTCTCCCAATCCGTCCTGCCCTGCAGCCTTCACTTCTCAGTTCTCCTCCCTCAGAGTTTGGATCCCTCATGTTTGTGCTTTCACCCCTCAGCTTGCAAATTCACAAGCCCAGGTGCTGTCTTTTCACTCCAAAATACTTCACTCTCAATTTTGAGAGAGTGTCACATGCCTACTGGCGGCATCTAGAGGTATAAATGCTTTTGCTTTTGTTGCCACCTCTCATAAGTGGTATTCCAAGGATCCGACTTCACTTGAAAATGTGTTCATTTCTATGAAAATAATTTTAGTCATCATGTGCGTACATAGTCTCATACTTATGTCTGACTGTGCAAAAAATTAAAATCAAATAATTCCCAAGTGTAGTTACTTTTGAAATGCAGAAACGTAGGCCTCCTTACAAAGAACACTTTATACTTTTACAGCCTATTTCTGAAGTTCAGCATCTCAGCTCAAACTACTAGTAACACTCCTGCAATGTACATTTCCAGTTTTGACTCTGGGATGGCAATTCTGTAGAGTTGCAACATTTGTATGTTTATTTGCCCGTCAAACCTAATGCTAAACACTGAAGCTAATATTTTCATACTTTACACACTGCAATTACAAGTTTATTCCTATAAAATATTGTTCAGTTGCTAGAGATGTCTCATAAACCCTGGTTTTTTCCTATCATTTCATTTCCAGCCCCTGTGGTGAGAATCAGGCATTCAAAAAAATTATCACTACTTTAAACTAAAGTTTCCAGACAACACAATGATAGAGTTGGGTACAGTTAAAACATCTGTGAAAATGACTGAGGAACAGAGACTTTAAATCTGGCATCCTAAACCTGATTAAACTCTTCTACAGTGCACAGAACTGCAACTATTTCTACTAAAAATTGAATCTGGCCCTGAGTGTAGAATACACATTTGAGAGATGCTGTGGGATGGCTAACCAAAGGATCACAATTAATGCCCTCTAGCCCACAGAGGATTTAAGGAAAGCAGCTCATTGAAGTGACACAGATTTCTCAGATCATCTGAGCTTATATGGAAGGCATAAAATACAAAGTTATATTTCTCTGGCTTTCAGTGGAAATCATACAGGTTAGTTATTTAATCAATGGTAATGACAAACCAGTAAACCAAAATGCATTTCTATCAAAGCAGAAAAAACATAAATATTTTAATTTCATTGACAGGCTATCTAAAGACAAAGGCATATACCCAGTATTAATTTAACAGAGAAGTCTGCTCAACACAAACTATACAATTCTCCCTACACTGATATTTACCCGTTGTAGGAAGAGTTGGGATTTTAAAACAGTGGAAGCATGAAGCTCAGCATACCTCCTTCCCCTAATTAGCTTTTTAAATACTCTGTAAATGCACTATACCTTCAGGGGAAGAGTATTTGTCCAGCCCCGTACGCACACTGTGGATTAAAAACTGTACCTCATCACTGATTTCAGTATGTCACCTCAGAGCAGCCGCAAGCATGCCAGAGGTGATGGTTGCCAGTGATATTCAGGTCAATAGACCTTAAAAATTTTGCTAGCACTGATGGCATTTAAAACTCTAATTTTTTATCATTAGTAGGTTAATATGATTTATAACATCTTCCTTGAAAGAAAAATAAGCCTCTCAGTAAAGAGCCTTTTCTAAAGCACCCTCACTTCAGCATCAAACCATTTGCCTGTCATTAACTGAGTCACATGTATGCAGATGAGGAATTTACCAATAAAATCTATGAACACAGTTATCTTGTTCTTCATCTCTGATTTTCTACATCTAAACAAAACAATAAAACTGCTGATTTCTTTTATTGTTATCAGCCTGTCATATTTTGCAATAATGTTAAGCTGCTTGCAATCTCAAGGCATGTATGCATTCAAACATTATACATTCTAAAATTCAATGTCATTTAAAAGTGCTAATGCTATGAATATAATAAATCAAGACTATTCTATATATGCATTAGTTTTTATTAATTCCATGTTTATTAGGCGTTAGTTAAATCCAGTTTGCCAACTGGTTTTAAAGTAAATACCTTTCTATAGTCCTGAGGAATGAATTGCCTTTAGCTGCAATAGCAAAACACTGTAAGTAACGTGTTTCTAACGGAACTTTTCTAATTATTTCAATTCGAATAGCTTCCACTGTGCGAGACAATTTGGCTGCAGTCTGAGAGTTGCATCACCACAAGCATCCAAAGAAATCACTTTAATACACACTCAGAAATGAACAAACGCTGTTTCTACAAGGTGTCATTCCCACTGAGACCAGACTGGCAGGCAAGTCTCTGTGTTCCTATAATTCCATTCTTCCTCAGGGAACAATTTTTGCCATAAAAGTTTTATTCCCATTGAATAATTTTAACTTCCCTTAAAGACAGAGACCTTTTCTTGCTGCAGGATGAACAGAATTTTAAAGATTCAGGACTGAAGTTTAACTCATTCCATGCAGCGTCCAATACCTTCAGCCTGACTACATTACACTCCATCCAGACAATGTATCTTGCTGGAATCTGTTTACTCTCTTCCTCTTCTCGTTTTGTTATGTTTAATTGCTCTATGCAGAAAGAGTTACCATGCCTTTCTGTCTCCCAAGTTGTATTTTCACATAAACCTAACCAGTGGGGAAGAAAACAAATGTGATGTTCAACAGGCCAACTATGGGAGACCTTCTAGAGATGTGCATTCCATACCGGATAAAAGAAATAGATTAATACCCTTACACACTATCAATAAATAAAACAGCGAGGATGGAGAGAAAAACATGCATTTTGTTCCATAAACGCAGTCATAACTCTGAAAAGAGAAGCAATAATAACAACAGTACTAAGTATTTGGCGAATCCAAAGATATCCCTCAAAAATCTTTCATTGCACAACGTGGACAACAATAGTTTGCCTTAAAGATGTAAATACACTGAAGACTGAAATCCAAGGTACATCTCAGGTTTTCCTCCTTCTCTAAGTGTCTGTCTATTGTCTAATACGCTTTTTCTATCTGCGCCAAGGTCTACCATCCAGTTAAGGCTGGTAATTACCCTAATTTTTCAGTGTATAAAATGCTATGAAACTGAAGCACTATGATTCTAACAGCAGTGAAGCTGCTGTATACACTTTTTGTCTGTTGTGATAGCTTCATAGGGTCAATTAAATAATGTCAGCAATTACTCTAAACTTTCCAATGAAGTCAATATGGGTCAATGATGTCAAACCATCAAGCTGTACAGAAAGTTGGTCTATGCATAGTTCTGAAAAGAACTATCGTATCTTCCACTCTTCCAGTCTTTTGAAAATACTTGTCACGTCTTTCTCTCAGTGACGTTATAAACTCCTAGGGCTGGGATTAACCCTTTCTATATATACTCCACTGTCACTGCTCCAGCCAATAATTTATGCATTAAAGACCCACAGAGAACTTGTATTTTAATTTAATTATCTTAGAAAGTGTTGGAGATTGATAAATCTAGAACCATTTTATCCCTAAACACTCCCCATTCAGTGGTCCTAAATGCAGAGAGCCAACTACTCTTGCCTAAAAAGGCATTTCATTCTCTGTTTCGTGATCCTGATCCATAATGAGCAGCCAAGCCTAATACTTAATACCTAGCTGAACAGAGTATTAAGCCAGAGACTTCAAGATCAAGCATTACACTTGACCTTTTGAATTTTGTTCCAATCAATACCTCAGAAATCGATTTTTCTCTTATTCAGTATACCGAAATGGTTTCATTAAACTGAAAGCTCACGTGACCTCCCAACAAGGAAAGGCCATCAGAACCTATTCTGTAGTCTGCGTTATATAAAAGCCCTAATCAGCAACCAGTGAGTGAGAATATCAAACACATCCACCTCAGTTATTATAAAACAATCATACTAACAGTGGTGTTCAGAAGAAATTATGTACAGAATATTAAACTGTCAAATTTTTGGACTTGGTTAAATGTCGGGCAGCAGAACACACAGCTGGATTTGGGCTGCATGAAAGTACAACTTCAGCCATTACCAGTTCATTGTAGAAAGTACGTCAGAAAGTTTCCTAGTCCAAATGCATTCAAGGACTTTGATTCCCCCAACTGCACTTTTAACCTAGAACAAATGAGGTAACCACATTACTGTGACTATTAGTCCCAATAGCTTGTAAATGCTTTACTCCTGTAGATGTAGCGAGGTCCAAATTACCAAAGGTGACGTCAACGGTAGCCAACAGGGAGAATGAAGTTTATCATAGAATCATTTACATTGAAAAGGGCCTTTAAGATCATTGAGTCCAACCGTTAACTAACACTGCCAAGTCCACCACTAAACCATGTCCCTAAGCGCCACATGTACACATCTTTCAAATACCTCCAGGGATGGCGACTCAACCACTTCCCTGGGCAGCCTGTTCCAATGCTTGATAACCCTTTCAGTAAAGAAACTCGTCCTAATATCCAAACTAAACCTCCCCTGCTGCAACTTGAGGCCATTTCCTCTTGTCCTGTTGCTTGTTACTTGGGAGAAGACACCGACCCCCACCTCTCTACAGCCTCCTTTCAGGTAGTTGTAGAGAGCGATAAGGTCTCCCCTCAGCCTCCTTTTCTCCAGGCTACACAACCCCTGTTCCCTCAGCCGCTCCTCGTAACACTTGTACTCTAGACCCCTCACCAGCTTCGTTGCCCTTCTCTGGACACGCTCCAGCACCTCCATGTCCTTCTTGTGGTGAGGGGCCCAAAACTGAACACGTTATTCGAGGTGGGGCCTCACCAGTGCCAAGTACAGGGGGACAATCACTTCCCGAGTCATAGAATTGTCTAGATTGGAAAAGACCTATAAGATCATCTAGTCCTGCTGGCCGCACGATTTCTGATACAAGCCAGGATGCTACTGGCCTTCTTGGCCACCTGGGCACGCTGCTGGCTCATATTCAGCCGGCTGTTTACCAAGACCCCCAGGTCCTTTTCTGCCAGGCAGCTTTGCAGCCACTCTTCCCCAAGCCTGTAGCGTTGCATGGGGTTGTTGTGACCCAAGTGCACGACCCGGCACTAATACTTTTGTACTATTTGGACCCTGGCAATGGTCTAATAAATGAAAGTCCTCCTATTAAAAAAAATCAGAGATCCTGTGGGCATATGTAAAACAAAAAGAAAATTTGTGAGTCCCTTGAGCCTTTATGGAAGTGTGCAAGCAGCCTTGTGTTACTGTCGCCACCTGAAAACAGGTTCTTAGTTAAATATGACCGGACTATATTTTCTGCGATCTATCCTTCATCACAAACCCACTTTTTTTTCTACAAACTCTTGCTTTGCTGTTCTAATATTCAACAAGTCTCCAACTCTATTCAATACCACAAACTTCTCTGCAGCTCTCAACCCCTCCTGCCTGGTGCCTACTCCAGAGTTATCACAATTATAATCCTTGCAAGAACTTTCCCCTCCTACCCCAAATCCTGTCTGACAAAGTCCCTTCTATCCCTTCCACCCTAAACTTCCTCAGTTTCTCATTCACAAGAACTGGTCTTTTTCATTAAAGCTGATTACAATTAAAGCTATCATGACCTCTTTGTACTAAAGGAGAGGATTATATATTTACATTCGTGTTTTTATTATCAGAGGTCCTGTGCTTCCTTGTTTCCCAAAATTCCCTCTAGATCCAGTGGTCTCCTTTCTCTTTCCTTTCTCCTATCCTCTTGCTACACCATGCTGTCATCTTAAACCTTCCTGCCCTCATAGTATCTGGATTTATGTTCTTCTACCCTAATCCCACAATGACTATAATCCAGCACTTCATTTACGCTAGCCACCCTCCTTTGATCCCTCTTTCAGTACAGCTGTTTGAGTCCATCACATGCCTGTTCTTTACCTTAATTAAGCAAATTGAGGTTTGTAGGGTGGGGTTGTTTGGGTGCAGGAATGGAGAAGGGTAATGAAAGAGCAATTTTTAAAAACTCTACCCAAGACAGCAATTATCAAAAATGTCTTTCCTGATGAGAGCATAGGGACATTGGAAGTGAGTGGAGGAGAGGAACACTGCATGGTAATTTTCCCTAAGCTTGCTAGCAAATACATCCACTTGTCTGTTCTCGACAAAAAAAAAAAGTCACTTTGCAAGATTTTTTAAACTTGTTTTTCTTTAAATAAAACTAATCCTAGAAAACCTGAGTTAGGGTTTGCTTGGTGGAAAAATGTGTGGGCCTTTTTCAAGGAGCCTTCAGAATACCAACCACAGAAAAATAATAAACAGAAAATTAAAAACTGCAGTTTAACAAATGCTTAATCTCAGTGAATCACCAGTAAAAGGAGGGAAAAAACCAACAAAACAAAATTTATTGCATGGCAACACTGAAGTGGTGGGAGTTTTATCTGGCAGAGAAGACATAAGGGAAGGAATATTAAACATTCTGTGCCTTAAATCAAAGCTGTTTTTTTTTTTTTTTCATTCAAAACATGTTTGTCTGATTATAAAGCTCTGGAAGATCCTAGATATGAAAACAGGCATATAATAACGTATATTACTTCTCAGTTTAACCTGCTATTGCCTTTTTTAATAAAATTATGGCAATTACACAAGAATTCTTCAGCCATAGACACTCAGATTTAATCTGAGGAGAATATAATATTAGCATAGATAAGACAAAGCCTTCTTTGGACTAGACCAGCGGAAATATTGAAAATTTTTCCCTGACAACAAATACCACTTGCCCTAGCCTCACTTTGTCGGTACTGTTTAGATCAACCCCCAAATGGAAAGCTCTAATCATGCCCTAACCCATCTATTTCTATATAGCTTCAGTAAATAATGAGATGTCCAGAAATGATGAAATGCCTCCTCAGTAAGAGCTGAGAGATCAAGAAGTGATCTTCCTTACCCCTACTCTACTACAACTCTGCTTCTGAGCACCTTTCTTAAGGCAAGAATCTGTAACTTTAACCTCAGCACAACCCTACATTTGGCACATCCGGTCTGGGCCCAGGCATGACACCCTGAGAAAATCCCAACCTCAACGATAACTCTAAAAAATATTTTATTGAAAATAGCTGCAAGGAGTCCTTATGTTCCCATAGAATCAGTCAAATAATGGCTGCAGAAGCCTTTATCTGGGTAAAAGACAAGCATATGTCAGTGTCACAGAAAAACCAAAACATGCAAAACTGGTCAGAAATTAGACCGTATTGTTAAAGCAGTAATGGCTGTTGCTTTGTGGAGGCTTGTATATGTACAGTAGGGAAAAGCAGGGAGAAATATCACAGAAACTGAGCCACAAAATGATTTAAACTATCTAATCTCATTGCATCCTGGGACTGTAGTACCCAGAAAAAACTAACAGAGTATGTTTTTTGGGCTGTGGCCCAGCTGAAAGAGACTTGAAACAGTACTGATGAGTCTTAACTCAACTGCTATTTGATTCTTGCTCCGTACAGGGAAACTGGAGTTAACAAAGAAGATAATCTTTGCCTCCAACATTTACCCTTCCTCCTAAGGAAAGCTACTGGCAGAACTGTAACGTTTGTCTGCCTATCACATCAAAAGGGATACCAATACAGACATAAGCCAAGCCCAAACACACCTAGAGCTGTGACTCTACTCTGAGGAAATAGATTCTTAACTTTACTTCCCAGTTCCTATAGTTTCAAGAATGTCTTGTAAATTTTTGTTATGTATAAAGGGAAGAGTTAATTTGAAAAATGACCAGCAAAAAAACCCCTAAAAAATTCAACTTTCTGGCCCAAGATAAACAATAAATTACAATAAATTATAGACACACCTAAACAATTTCTAGAAGTCAATCTCTAAAGACATTGATCTATTTAAAATGCCAAAGCAAACAGCCCATCTACAAAATTTGCACAGGCTGCAATGTTATCTATGAAAACTAGTTTTCACGTTGGCCTCTATTTACCAACGTTTTTTAGATCAATTTTATGTATCTAAAAACTCATAGTTCTACATATAGATGCACAATATCAATAAATTAGTAGAATAACTTTTTAATGAACCATATTTGTATTAAAACGCTGATTAACTTAATCTGAAATGACTTATGGGAAAACATCAGTCTGTATTTTTCATTGATACAACATGATGGAAGTTTTGACTTTTTTACAAGCATCCAAAACCAATTCAGGCTAGTGGGTGAAAACGAAAGCCATTTCAAATTCAAAGAAATACAACAATTAACTCTAATATTTTAAGCACATTATTAATAAAATCCCTATTTCTCTACATTCATATATATTTAAATGAAACATTTCTAAATTATCAGCATAAAGTACTTCAAATAAGCTGAAACAATTTTTTACTCATTTTGAAAATCACCTCATTAAATAAGCCCTGAAACGTTGATTTTCAACACAATTTGTGACTTAAAAAAAAAACAACAAACCAACCTTTAAAACTAGTAAAGGGTAGGGGTAACTTTCCCTGCTAATATATACAAACATAAAATCTGATGTCAATTTATTAAAACAGCAGCTCCTACGAAAAAAAAGTGTACGTAATTTCTATATGAATGCATAATACCATCTAAGCAACCCAAAAGTATGTAAAGAGGGTCATGGCTGGTGCTCCTCTGGGTGAAAAGACCAAAATAAAAATGCCAGATAGGGAAGAAGACATAAATAAATGTAAGGAATGGAATTCTTCTTCAGAGAGAAGCGTTTCTTGGTGATAAACCACTCATTTCACGTGTACTATTGTAGATTTACTTCTTCGACAGTAACAAATGTCAGTGTTGAGACTTTGGTTCATTTGCACAAGTCCATGATGATGAATAAGATACCACCTCAGCCTCAGAGAGAGGAGACAATGCAGAGACACTGTAACAGACCTCTGGGACAGTAAGAAGTCCTGATGTCAGCAAAAAAAATAAAATGTCAGTTTCAAAATTCAGTGACTCCCTCTTTTCTTCAGCTACTAAAGAAAGCACTGAAGAACTGCTGCATGACTGACTACTGTCTTCAAACATGGAAAGTCTAAAGTAGAAGGAGGAAAAAACCCAAACCTTTACAAGGCTGAAAACATAAGGACTGGAAACACAGGGTTATAGTTACGTACCAAGTATGTTGCCCTTATTTATAAATAAGGATTTTCAAGACTTTAGAGAGGAGAAATTTCAGGATTTTGAGAAAGAGAATTACATATTCAGAGAAATACTAATAATTTTAAATTAGTAAAATGTATTGCCTGTCCAGAAAGAGTAAAAAAAAAACCAAAACAAAACTATATTATAAGTCTAAAGAAACTATTCCCAGTTTAAAGGTGGTAACAGTAAGGTAGGCTGACATACAACAGTGACCATCTGGACAGCAAAATAAGATAATGTCTTACAGAAAGTTGAAAACATACCTTCACCTCATGACATAGAAACCTGCATGGTCAGCAGCCAACTAGAAAATCAGGTGGTTTTGTTTGTTTTTAATGGACGAAATAAGAAGAGCAAAGTTCCTCATGGTTAGAAAAGGTTTGACTCAATTAATAAAACTGATACCTTTTTATCTAGCTGCTGTATTTTCTTGCTGAGTTTCAAGCATGTTTTTATTTTCATTTGCATTTCCTGAACAAGAAATGAACCCCAAAAAGACTGCAAGAATGCCTAAGGACAACCTTTTTAGCAATCTGGAATCCACGATGATACTTTTTTTTTTTTAATCTGACCTGTTAAACTCAACAGGTGAAAAATTAGACATTAAAAATAGAAATTTCCTTAGCAACCTCTTCTAAATTTCTTATTAAGTATCCTATCAAAGTGGCAAGAATAATTATATACCATAGACTGAGATAAAGCCATTAAATATGGCAGTAAATATAATGCTTTGCTTTGTTTTATGTAGTAATCCTTATTTGGCTCAACTGAAACAAGAGGTCTGAGTCACAGGAAACGCATTACAGAGAAAAGTGGACTGAATTTTCATGAATGTTATATTATCTTGAAAAACTCTTTATGTTAAACTTTTGAACCACAATGCATGTTTCTACAATAACTTCAGCTCCTTTCCAGCATAGGAGCTTTGCACTTTTAAGCAGCTCAGGAACTGCAGTGAAATTTACTTGAAAGTCACACAAAACTGTTTATCTAAACAGTGTTTGAACCCATTGAAGAAATGCTGTGAGCACAGATAGACTGACTGTCTTCAGAAGCATTCATTATTGTTTCAGCTATGATTAAATGGAAACGACAAGTATCCTGATAAAAGGATTATCGCATTTCCCTTGTAATCTTTTTCCAGAGCAATAACACTTTGCAACAGTCTTCAGAAAAATCAAAACACATCCCTTGTCTGCTATAGCAAAATTCCTATATATAAAAATCAAATGGATGTTTATTTACTTTTTGTGCATTAGAAAGCGATTCAACTCAGATTTATATATTGATTAAAAGGAGTAGCACGTAGAATGAAAACACCTCAAATCACAGAAGAATGCCACTGTCATCAGGCTGTGATGAACCTGAAGGCTGATGCCTTACAAACTGGTACCAGTACACTCGGATACACACACAGACTCACAGAAACTACTCACTTCAGTGTAATGTGGATGAATATGCATGACTTAAACTGACCTTTAATTGTAGATCTAAGGAGGAGCTGAGAACGATGAAACATGACATCCAATATTCTCATACTGCTTAGCAGAAATGAACCTTGCAAACAAGACTTTTAACCAGTACCTGAGGGACTTTTTACAAGGTGGTGAGAATCTGATTATCTCAGCCTCTTTCCCCGCGGAATACTAATCCTGAATAACTGGACACAAAAGCTCCCCTTTAGAATGTCAAATAAGTTATCTGCTTCAGTTCAAAGTTAATTAAGATGCAAATCAAAGACACAATGTTACAGCATAGCTCCCTAACCCTAAATGAAGACATTCAACAGTGTGAGGGACAGCTACTTAATAACAGAAGAACACTTTTCATGCCAGTATGTTTAGACTAAATGGTATATACCTCTTCCGGTAACCAGAGCCGAGCAAATTTTAGCTCTATGGTATTTACGTGGCTCTTGACTTACGAAGGCAGTCTCCGTTTAACAAGCAGATTCATACTGCGTTTTCTTCACATGAAATAATTCCCTTTCATGGGGAAGTAAAGAGAATGGGAGGCCAGTACAGCTGACTGATGAATGCCAAAACTTACTCTGTTAAATAGAGGTAACGACAAAACTCAGGAGTGGCAGTAGCACTTTATAGTGAGTTCCCATACATTCATTTTGTTTCACACCTAGCAACAACTCCTATAGATTGTCACAGACTCCAAGACAACAGAATATTTCCATTTTGGAGTTTATCAGTCTTCTAAAAAAAAAAAAACACCTACAGCACACACAAGCATCCCTAACACATATTCAAAAGTTCTGTAAGTTATTAATGCTTAAATTAAAAATGCATAAATGGAATCTTAGTATAAAATATGACAGATGAATCATCTTGAATATCAGGAGTAAAACTATCCAAACAGTGACTCTACATAAAATATTTACCTCTGACCCTTACTCTAATCATGTAGAGTACAAATTAGAGACAAATAGAGACAGTCATTAATTCCATAGGGAACAGAAATCATCAAAACATACTCCTAGTAATTGTTATGTTAAATCATGAAACTCATCACTAAGTTCCTAATGACCTCTGACAGACATATAAAAAATATGTGCTGAAGGGATACTCTTGTTCTGACACACGCATTCATATCTGACTCACTGATATGCCTATTCACTAGCACTCCTGGAAAGGGTTTAAATAGTCTATCACTCCATATAATGATGAGTAAAACTCTCCATAATTTTTAAATTCTTTTTTGTTTGCGAACATGAGAAACTCCCTAATGATTTCATAAATGGCTTCATATGTGGTTTCTACCTTTCTTGAATGGCAACAATGGAAAGAATGGGAACTGAAACAAAGCAGATCCCTCTTCTGCTGCTGAGTGCTTCTGCATCAAACTGTGGCAAGTAAAATAAGCCACTACTGACACACCTGACACTTCAGCCAGCCTCTGACAAGGAAGTAGCATATGGTACCAAGCAAATTGTGCAGAAAGCAAAAGACAAATACTAGCAAAGGGTGGCAGAGGCTGCAAACATGTAAACCAGTGGAAGCATTTACTCTTTTTGAAATATATTCTAGGCACAGCAGGACATACAGGATTTCATACATTTTTGCTGCAAGTGGCCTAAAGTAAAAAACACCAGCTAAGTGGCAACGTAAGCAAAGAATACAAATGTACTAGATAAACACTTTAAAATGAAAGGACGTAAAAGCCATCAAGTACTTCCAGTAGATGTGAAAAAGAACAGCAACAGAAGAAAGGTCACTGGCATAGCTATTAAATTATATGCTGAACATTTAAGAGGCCAGTTTTGCCAGACTTAAAAGGATCAGCAACTCTCCCCCTTAATCTTTTGGATGCAACTTGTTGTATTAGTTCATGATGGGATATGGGATTAAATGTTCAAAAAGAGAGGGAGAGAGAAAAATGTAACAATGGAGAATCCTCTCCCACCGTGAAATTCTGCAAATTAACCACATTCATTATGTGACAATTAATACTATCATCAGTTAAGACATTTGACTGGAAAAAACTGTGCTAAAAAGAGTAGGAATTCTCTCTTTCTCAGTGTCCCTGATCTAATTTACAACAACCTTTTTTAAGTAGATGATCCAAGTTAGGATATATCCAAGGACATTTATAGTTTTCTTTTTGGAGATTCTCTCATACAGTGGTGTTCTGATACAACTCCAAGACTTTTATCCATTTACAGATATCTCTATTCTAACAGCATATTTCTACTTGACTTTAAATCACACAGAGAAGAACATTGAAATTGCTATGTCAGATAAGAGCGCTGGATCTCTTCCAGCTTTCTCCCTCAGAGTGGCAAGTACTAGATATTTTAAAGGAAACTGCAAATATCTTTATAGGACACAGCTCTTATTCAGTAACATGGCCATACAGTACCTTTTTTTTTTCTTTTCTTAACACCCATTAGTTACTTTCTGGCTTTTACACTGAAACGTAAGACTTTTATGTCTTTTAGCTTTTACTACCCTATGTGAATTCTTTATTCATGTAAAGAGCACCAAGGTGTATCACCTTAGAAGGAATCCCATAGCGATTGCATTGTGGGGTTCAATTATCATAGTATAAACTAAACTATACAGCTGAAATGATGCGTAACGATGAAGTAAAAAAAAAAAAAATCAAAAGTATATTTAGCTTCCCCTAAAAAGTCCTTCTTTTCTACTTTTCCTATGAATTTCAAACTAAACATTCTGACATTGCTCTATTTATGATTGTTCTGTGTATTAGATTTGTACACAGTTATCTTAAGTCTGGGGTCCTTTTTAGTCTTACATTGATAGAATAAAGTGTATTTCTTTCCTAGGAGCTTACAGTCTTACAAAGGAATATGGGAAACTGCTCAACACACAGCATTAGAAATCCCCTCAGGAAGTATTTTTGTTGTGTTAATTATACTGGTACGCATCTATTCATGCTCTGGATTTCAATCCGGTCAATTTGGCCAAATGACAAATAAATGACGACACAAACATATGCTGTAAGATCAAATCAGCAAGCCACATGATTTCCCTATCACACAGACAGAAGATTTTTCTGTCATATATCTATGACAAGAGAGGTACCTTGTAAGAACAAGTGGATGGAGACACACCTGCTTCCTGTGTGTCTGGAGGCAAAATATTTGGTTTTGAAACTGAGTTCACATTTGTAAGTCCTTACTATTTTCTCCGAATTCCCGTTACCATTTAGGGACACAGAAATGAAGCTGTTGACTCACTCAGGTTCAGCTCTCCTCCGTCTCCACTGCGTGGGCTGACCAGAGTCTCTACTTGGTTATCAACTGGCAGCATTCCTTGCTTTCTAACCTTTTCTGTATGTAGCTATGCTGTAAGGAGACGGAGTTTTTAAGCTTCTTACCTACTTAGGCGATACAGCATACTGGATAGAAGGATTTACAAAATGCACAAAGTACAACGTGTCTATTCCACTATTGTTGCAAGAAAGAGAAGAAAGGGTGAAAACTCCAATTCTCCTCTTCATGTCAGCCTCCTCTCTTCCTCCCTGTGCCTGCAGCCCTCTTCAACATTTTGGTCAATCAGAAATTAACATTTTGCAGATATTTATTGCTTTACGCTATGACGCAGCAGACAAACACCACATATAATATTTGAGTCCCTCTGAGCTGGTTTTGTCATGTGTTTGCTGTCCTGTCCACTGGATAAAAGACACTTAGTTTTAATAAACAGTAGAGTATACTGTCACTGAAACCAAAAGAAATCTGCAGTAATCAAGACTTTTGTTTTGAAATGAATTATATGGGAGTCTGTTGCGCTTTTGCAAATCACTTCAGTATGCTGGGGTTTGGTTGTATGTTCTTTTTTTTTATTTAATCACATTTAAGGCAATTTTCTTGGGTAGACATGGCCTGAAAAGATGAGCTAATAAGTCATTTAAATCACATATGGTTTCTTCAGAGCTCTGTTTGCCAGACACACCAATGGGAAAAGAAAAAGAATGATGGCAAATACAGAATGGAATAGTCAAAACATACCTGCAACATTTCACCTTCTGGGTTTGTGGTTTGTTTTTTTTTTTTAATCACATAGTTCTAGTCCATCATTACTGGGCACGGAGAAGTGACCTCTGTAACTAAGTAGAAGCAGATTACTGGCTGGTTAACTAACCAAGACTGTCGGTATAATTAAGATTCTTTCTCAGGAACACCAGCTACCAAAGCTGGACTATCTAAAAACTGCTGTAAGCTTGCTTAATTGAAAAAGATTTGATTGAATTATTAAAAGCTAAAAAAATCGGAAACTTTTGATGAAAAAGAGAACAAACAATTTTTGCAGGAAAATGCCAGACAAGAGAATTAGGCTGAAGCCAGGGAAGGAAGTGACTAAGCATGCAACAGTAACCATTTGGAATAAATCATTTTTATGCTAGTCACAGTGTGAATGAACATAATTATATGCTTCTTAACTTTGTTCATGTTTATCTCTTTCAGTTGCAAATCTGCTCAACTGTCATGTTTAGTTTTCTCTTCAAAATGTTACTAATGCTGTATAGTAACACATCACTCTGACTGTCTTTGGATTTGAAATCACAATCTCAGAATACCACACTTGAGTCCAAGCATGAGTCCTAACAGAGGTAAGCTATAATGCTTTTTTCGCTCTAGTGTTTTTCGTGCACAAGCAAGTGAAAGGAGAAATTGGAAATTATTTTAGAATATTTCAACAGGTCAAATGAAATCAAGCTATTCTGCACTCTTTAACTGCTTACACCCGTATGCCTATTTACACTGAAGAGCAATAAGACTAGGAAGAACAAGAATAATTTTCTTATCAACTAATCTAGGTCTGATCCTAAGAAATGCTATGTATACATATCATTCGTTTCAACTAGCTGAAAAATGTTAGCCACCCATCAAAATTTTTATATGGAAAAGTAAAGGCAATATTCAGCAGATTTTTAAATAGTTTTCAAAATGGTACTCTTGTAACATCAAAAAAGGCCCTACAGCGAACAGAAGTCAACAAGCTTATTAACCAAAGATTCGAGATAATTTTGCATTTTAAAAAGAAGTCTGTTTTCCTATATTTGACGACTATGTTGTCCTCATGGAATTTTGCTATTTAGTCATTCTAGCTCAACAAAAATGCATCAGAATAAATGATACCCATAGCAAGTAATAAAAATGACAACAGATATGGAATAACTTGTGTTGGAAGTCCAAAAAGGAATAGATGGCTTAACTGATGGAAAAGACATATGTTTGAAAATAACTAGCGTCAGACAAAAGAGAAGCAAGTCATCAATTGTGCTGACCGACTTACAGGATAATTAAATGTCACTATCTGTCTCTCATAAGTTGAGATACCGAGACCCAGAGAAAATTAGGGTAAAAGACGAAGTTTGGAAAGCAAGTTATAAGATTTTTTTTAATGGCTTCTGATAGGATGTGGATGTCGTGGTTTTCCTATATTGAAAGTTCTTGCCAGCTCCCTCCCTCCAGCAGTCAAAGAGCCACAGCAGCCAACAGATATTCCCACGTTGACCTGACAGAATAACTAACTCTACAGCTTCAGCATATAGTGAGATACCACAGCAGTTTCATTTGGAGACCCAAGGAGCAACTAGTTAAATGCATAATAGGGAACATGTCTGAAATTCGTAAGAACATGTGTGAACATGCACTGTATATATATGCTCTGTGCTGAGGAACTGACAAATATTCATTCCTCAGAAAAGTATACATTGGGTAGGAGTTAAGAAGGAGAAGTTATAGGCAAAGGCATGAAGGCAGAGGGAACAGCTGAGGAGGAAAGGCTAGCCCCGAGGTTTTTAACTACGGCATCAACATTGAAGACTGAAAAGGTCTAGGGTTTGGCAGGAAATAAAACACTGTCAAAACAGTCGTATTACTGACACTACCACCACCTCATTAGTCCTTAGTCAACTATTACCATTCATGTTCTTACCAATAAGATCGGACATGCTCAGAGCTCCTTCATTTCCCTCTGGTCAGAACTGGACACTGTAGGATTATTTTCTTTCCCCCAACAAAGAGTCTTTCTGCCAGGAAACATTTATTTGTATAAGTCTTCTATTGAAACATATCCATTTAAAGGAAAACTTCACTGGAGGATGCCTCCAGTTTTCCAATCCATTCTCCAAAAAGTATTTATGTGCACGCATATGCTCCACCAACCCATAGTTAAATTGCTCATCACACTAGTTCTAGGTAGACTATCAGATAGAGCCAGATATTCCAATACCCTGAATGGCCCCATGGTTTTCTCCTCAGTCTTACTGAGACACCAAAGACCTACAATCCTCCCTTTTGCTGCTCATCAGCCATGACCATCATTGGCAAGTCATGTACTCTTCAGCCAATGAGAGCTTGCAGCAGCTTGTGATATCAAACAGAGCTTCAAGGGCCACACAGGTACCTGTTCTGAAACCAGCTGCTCCCCATCCCCTGTGATTCTTCAGATGGCAGCACAGAGCTTCTCCAGGGATGTCACACTGCTGGGACCAGGCTGCAACTCTGCTTGAATTCAGTTACGCAATGCCTCCAGCCTGATGTCCCAGCCATTACAAAGTTCTCTATGAACAAAATTTTTCTAGAAGATCTCCATGTTAATCTGGCTACCCAGGAAGTAAGTTCATTACCTTTGCCATCCACCATAGTCTGCCACTGATGCACATGCAGAATTGTTATAGCAAGGTAGAAATGAGATACCCCTAGCAGAACAAATCATACTTCATAGGCAAGCATGCTTCATGGCGACACCTAAGGCTTTCTGAATACTTTAGGCTACATAAACCCCATATGTGCTGCCTGGACAATAAAACAGTAGGCACTCTTCCAGCAATGCCATCCTGGCCCATAAAAGAGTGGGAAGCATTTGCAACAAGCCTGGGTTTATTCTAACCTAATCTCCCTGGAATCTTCACAGAGGCTACATACAGAATCACAAGCAGAGGCCACTAAGACTGCCTTTCATTTTGCACCTATCCATCTCCAGGGCACTTAGGGCATGTATCGTTCATGCTCTGCAGGTTGAAGCTAGCACTATGTGTAAGATGTAATTAATTTCTTTTCCTTCAGTGGTGATCATTTGCCTTCTGCTGCTTCTACTCATATTCCCCCCTTTCACCAAGATGCTGGAGGACAAACCTGAATGAATCAACACTAAATCCACTGAAACAGAAGCAGCACCTATCAGTGTCAGAGTGTAAGCAAAACTATAGCTTTGCATCTCATGTAGTCGTGTCTCCAGAGAATGAGACTGAAGCACAGGCTGCTTGCCTTCAAACAGCTTCAAAATCATAGGACAAAAAGTCAATCAGGGGAACAATTGAGTGTCCAATGCCTCATTAAGGATACAGAAGTTATGATGGGATCCAGAAAATCTAGCCACTGGATGCCATGCACAAAGGCTGAGGGCTTTTATGCAGCATTATCTACCCTGGGACAGCTCAGAGGCCCCTGTGACCTATCCACAATGCACAGATTTAAACAAAACTGTACATCCGGAAAAGCTTCATTATTCAACAGTGTGTAACTGTGCATGAGGAAAGCAATAGCCTGTGTTGCCCTGTGAACCACGGCACTGAGGAGATCCTCTGGGTATACACAAACTGACAGACGTGTCCCTGATGTCCTCAACAAGCAATCAGATGTTACGGAGGTTACTGACTCCTAGAAAGGGGCCCTGGCTCCTATTCAGCTTCAGACGTTCCTTCAGCTTATCACAGAATTTGTAACATGGAATCCTTTCACCCTCACAGAGGCCAGGGGAGGCCTTGCAAAGCTAATTGTTCCTAGCAGGAAAGCAAGGGGATATTTTCATTTACCCACCTCCCCCATCTACCACTTATCACCATGGTCCTTTAGGTCAGTACTGACAAACTGCTGGGATAAGACCCTCCCTACTCCAAGTCCTCTTTCCCTGTTTCTTCAGAGCACATTCTGTTGCCTCGATTTCCCTTGTCTACCGTCCTGGAACCTGGCTTTCCCACACTTCCCTTTCCTTATGCCTGCCTTTGGCAAATCCTGCATCCTGAGTTTCCCGCTGTCTTCCCATGCTCTGATACTTAACCCTGGGAGTTATACTCCCCCAGCTCTAATCTGATCCTCATGGAACAGCAGGCTCATTTAATCACTGGCTCAGAAATTGCAAACACATTTTATCAGCCTTATCTACTCTTAATGATACAGTGATAGCACACTACAGTACCATTTAGAACAAGCTACTATTGCTAACCCAGCTGACTCCTAGTTTCTTTATAGTGAAATAAAGTCAAGGGAAAGACATACATTGTCACTCGATAAACCCAAAAAGAACACAGTGCAGCACTTGTTAACTACGGTTGTCCAAAGGGACAGGGAATTACACACATAAAGGCACTCCTAGACCAAGGAGCTCTATCTGTGAACAGAAAAATACTGTATCCAGAAGTCTAAATTCTGAAGTTTGTGCATTAAGAACACAATGCACTGTGGCTAGAAAGGATCATACTGCTTTTCCGAATGGATTTCTTATGGAACTAACAGAAATGGAAACTTTTTTTTGAAATTTTTGTTCTTGTTGTTACAACCTCATTAAACAAGAACTGCATTTTAAAGAGTAAAGCATGAAATGTCCTGAGGAAGGCTGATGAGAAACAAGTGACAGAACAGGGGAAGGCTTTTGACCGCTGATTTACGTGGAGTCCCACTAGCACCTGGTAACTGCTGGTTCCTTATGCTTTGGGAAGTTTACATCTCTTCCCTGCACCCCTCATCCCCATTCTACTGGAGCCTGGTAATTCTGTCATCCCCCCGCTTTTCAAATGTACTTAGCAAACAGATGTACCTGGTCATTACAAGTGCCTTCCAATAACCCTGAAAGATGCAAGATTTGCTGTTTCCCTTTTCCTATGCAAAATGTTTCAATTTCAAACCAGCTCTGTGGAGAAGAGGTTTTCACAGTGAATGTCATCTTTTGATTCACCCTATACTATTCTGGCTGCAGTTCATGTTAAGCTTTCCATAGGGAAGTTGCAGCTAGGTACAGAGACCACAGCCAGAATGAATGGAAAAAGAAAACATACTAGAATTTTACTACATAAGCAAAACCACCAAAATCAAATGAGAAACTAAATTAAATTACTGCAAAATCAGATAGTAGTGAAATCCTAGAATAATTTCCAGGCAGAAACCTATTGAAAGTTTAGTACCAAGAGAAAAATATGGGCCATCACTATGTTGGGATAGTGCATCATTTCCAAGCGACTTTGAATTTAATCCATCTGTCGTGCTGATGAAGAAAACAATGTGTTCATCACAGGCTCTGCCCAACACATCGCTTTTCATCTGTATGAATTTTAAGACATATTTAGCAATACATTTGTCAATGTATTTTTTGACATATGCTTTTCCACCCCCTCAGAAAAAGCCCAGAAAACAAATCAGAGCGATTGTGGAGGCATACAACTCAAACCTAGTAAGCTTTCCAGGTTCTGTGGCATCTCAAAAACTGCCACAGAAAATTAAGGCTGAAATCCCAAAACACAGACTGCGTGCGAGAAGACACAAATAAATGAAATATTTCTGTTAAGAGTATCTGTCTTTGCAGAATTGCATAAAATGCTGTCTTCATAGGCAGAAGAGAAGGAATAATATTGTTTCTGAGCACTAATATTCAGTCAGCGTGAAGTCATTGAGGCTTCTGTTACCTGCAGTTTTTACCTCCTGTTCCTGACTGGGACAGGAGGCAGGGCTGCCTAGCAGCGGCACGGAGAGGTGAACTCACACGCCCTGTGACCACAGCAATTATCCTGCAGAATGAATACTCACAAACTCACAGGGAATACAAGTTAAAGTCACACCAAGCCTTCAGCAAACTCCTGGATTTTAGGCACTCAGGAGTTGCAGTATTAGTTCTGATGAAAATTAGCTTATCCGTAAGAGAATTTAACCAGTTTGGCCTTCAATTCTTTTTTCCTGGTTACATGAGTTAAATGGCAATGCAACAGGGTTGCACAGATACACAAGGTGGTGTTGATACAAGGCAATGGCTAAACCACTTATGAAAGGTGTCTTCTTACCTAAAACGCAGCTTTAACTTCATTCTCTATGTTTCACAGTTTACAATACGGCCAGACTGGTCTGAAATTTTGTATGAAATGTTTCATACTGGGAGCAGCTTTATTTCCACAACTTGAAAAGAACCCATTCAGCTGCATGAAGATACAGAAATGTAATTTTAAAAAACTGTTTATCAGACACTGGCACTTTTCCTGCTTGTGTAACTCAAAAAGGATCTCAGTAAAGAAAATTGAATTTGGCAATCCATTAACATAGATTTGATGCTCGCTCTGTTCATCTCTTGATGTCTCACCCCTTTCAGAAAAATGAAAATAACTCATAGTAAAAGAGTGGCTGTTCCCTCTTATTTGTCCGGTATATTGGCAACTATTAAAACCCTGGAAAAGCTGCTGAAGCTCTGCTGACTCATGGCGGCAGAGAAGTTACTTGTTAACTCCACAACGAAGATGGAGGAGGGAGAGAAGAAAGAGGAAAAGCCAGAGAATAGGCTAAGTCTGGGGAGGAGGCTCAGACTGAGCTGTTATACTAAGCAGCACCAACTCTTCAGAAGAAAGAATCTGGATGTTATCTGCAGCTTTACATGCTGCTGTGTTTGAACCAGGCCAAGATTCAGACCTAATTTCATGCCATCTAAGTTTAGGAACCTAACTGAGCCATTTCAATAAAAGTTTACTTGTCACAGGCATCCTTTACTGTCAACAGAGGAAGAGCGGCAGTTCCAAGAGGCAAATTGGCTCGCTGAAAGTCTGAATTGTCTTCTGAAGCTGCCAATCCTGCTCCATCAAGTACAGAGAGACCCCAAGGCAGTGATGCAAAACATGCAACAGGCACACCAGGCCTGGCACGTGACACTCCCACCAGCAGAACAGCTCCCCAGACTACCACAGTTCCCAGTGCAGTCTGCCGTTTGTCGCTGGCTCCTCAACCCTACAGATCAGATTTAAGAGCCAGAAACAAGCTGTAGCAGAGAATGGGAGATGGTGACGGTGACAGAGATAAATGGAGGAATTAACCCTTTCCCTCTCCACAAATCTGACCCAAGGGGATAATTTTCACAGGATGTGACTTGATGCAGGTATGTATTTCTGACTCCTGACATGAAAGATGTTCACAGTTGTTAGCCAGGGGCGACTGTGCTCCTAATTTAGGCACTACAGATAGGTGCATTAATACTAGTGGGATTACTAAGCCTCAAGTCATTCACAGACTAAGTACTAGGCAATGTTGGCATTTTAATGCGTGGAAAATTTCAAGTTTCACCTCATTTTAAGTTCTTCTATGCTCACAGCAGTGAATAATAAGGGAAAAGTCAAAGCACATTATTCCAAGGGGTAAGGATTCTGCCTCAGAAAGGAAAAGCAGTTCTCAGAGCTGTCTGGTTGCATTTGAGGGACTGTAATCTGTACTCCTCTTTTAACGAGCAGCACACTTCTCTACAGGCTCTAGCCTATTCTTGCACGACAAAGAGCCATGATTTTACACTTCCCCACCATCATCTCTTATCACATACTTCTTGGTGAAGGAAGACTGCCAGCGTGGTGCATTTGTTGTAATGCCATCTTACCTTTGCTCTGCCCAGATAAGAGGATGTGTCCTTTCTCAACAGCATGCAGGAAAGAAGGGAAGAGTAAGGAAAGAGAAAAAGGCTCTTTATGCGATATATAAGGACTGCCCAGAGTCACACAGCTAAAAAACCTCTGCATATTGTACCTTCACATAAAATCCTGCCCATGTCATAAGTTACAGTAAAAACAATTCACCTGATTAAGGTACTACACCAAGCTGCTTAGCCCCCGTATTGTAAGGGTTACGGAAGCCTGTGTTTGAAGTGTTAGTGTTGTGGAACGAAATGACAGCAGGTTGGGAAATAAATGAGCACAATACTCTCTTCTAACCTCCTGGCACTGTGCCTTTTAACAGAGAAGAAAAAAGCAAAAAGGCAAAATGTCAGCTCTAAAACATTTTTCTTGTTGTAAAATATAGTGTCCCCATGAAACGCTTGGTAAGAGACACACTGAGGGGGCTGATACTTCACTAAAAAATAGTGAGTTATTGCAAAAAGGTCATGCGAACACACGTCTAATGCAGTAAGAAAAAAACCCTTAGGACCGAAAATTTGTATCTATGTCCTACAAATGTCATGTTAGCCCTTCAGACAAAAGTCTCAGCAGCACATGCTGAGCTATTAAGTTGAAGGATGCAAAACAGCTTTCACAAACAGCAAAAGAGACTAAGAGGATTTGGATATTTCAGCACACCTCACTAGTTTACATCGAAGCTGACCATTCCGCTTCTATTAGTCACTCAGAACAATCACTCTTTTCCCAGCAGAGCTTACTCATTTGCAAGATAAAAGGAAGACATTTCTGCACATGCCCATAATATTCTTCACCACTGGGGGCAGCTTTACATAAGACTGCATTTGCCGAAACCAAAGCAACAGTCGGACGGAGCTTTCAGCATGACAGTATGCAGAAGTGAGCAGAGCTTGTTCATTGTACGGGCTTATTCTACCTTCTATGCTACAAAGCAGCTTCCTAGCCGGATCGGGTACTAAGTAAGGGAACTGCTGTGCTATGGAATACAGATGTGTGAATTCAGATAGCTAAATGGTGCTTGGAGGAATCTAACATGCTTTCCTATAAAGAGAAATTTTAAAAGCCAGGTTCCTAACTATAAAGATGCAAAAACATAATATCCATGAAGATCCTATTACCTAGGAAGAATTTGACATTTTGCTGCGAATGCTGTGTTGGGATTGATTTATTCTTGGAGTGTTCTGCATGGCTGGCAAAGAATAATGTTCCAAAATCGGTCCATCTCCCAAGGGGTCCAATTTTTCTTCCTGGGTGTCAGCGAGCCCTGACTCACTACAGTGCAGCTGACAGGGGCTGCCATGCTTGTGGCACACTAAGCAAAAAACAAAAGACCTAAGGACGACCTTTGAACAACACAAAGGATGGGTATGTTTTTCATGTTATTTTTTTAACGTATAGTTCATAGCCACTGCATAGCCTGTGCTTTAATTACTCCATAGACTTACCTTGATGTGATTTGTTATTACAGTTAAACTGCTTAGGGATTACACCTTTTACCCAATTGTTTTTCAGTATTTATATAAAGGCATTCTTTAAAAAAAAAAAAAAATCTGAGTAAAGAAAACAATGTGAAAAGAAGTTGAGTTGAGCTAGGGATTTTTAAATGATTGTTGAAATAAGAGATTTTAGCATGATTGAAAGAAATGACTGATGTGTGGGGGGATAACTTTTCTAAGTTGTTTTTATTTCCAGGTTTCAATGTAATTAGGCTACTGAGCGGATCAGCTGTAGCTCTGGTAATAGCCCCTACTGTATTACTGACAATGCTTTCTTCTGCTGAACGAGGATGCCCTAAGGGCTGTAGGTGTGAAGGCAAAATGGTATATTGTGAATCTCAGAAATTGCAGGAGATTCCCTCAAGTATATCTGCTGGTTGTTTAGGTTTGTCCCTTCGATATAACAGCCTCCAAAAACTAAAATACAATCAATTTAAAGGTCTTAATCAACTCACCTGGCTCTATTTAGACCATAACCACATCAGCAATATTGACGAAAATGCTTTCAGTGGAATACGCAGACTAAAAGAGTTGATCTTGAGTTCCAACAGAATCTCCTATTTTCTTAATAATACCTTCAGACCTGTGACAAATCTCCGGAATTTGGATCTGTCATACAATCAGCTGCAGTCTCTGGGATCTGAACAGTTCAGGGGCTTAAGGAAGCTGCTGAGTTTACATTTGCGGTCCAATTCCCTAAGAACCATCCCTGTTCGAATATTTCAAGATTGCAGGAACCTTGAACTGTTGGACCTGGGTTATAATCGCATCCGAAGTTTAGCAAGGAATGTCTTTGCAGGCATGATCAGACTGAAAGAGCTTCATCTGGAGCACAATCAATTTTCTAAGCTCAACCTGGCACTTTTTCCAAGGCTAGTCAGCCTTCAGAACCTTTATTTACAGTGGAATAAAATCAGTGTGATAGGACAAACTATGTCCTGGACCTGGAGCTCATTACAAAGACTTGATTTATCTGGCAATGAAATAGAAGCTTTCAGTGGACCTAGTGTTTTTCAGTGTGTGCCCAATTTACAGCGCCTCAACCTGGATTCAAACAAGCTCACATTTATTGGTCAAGAAATTTTGGATTCTTGGATATCCCTCAATGACATCAGCCTTGCTGGGAATATATGGGAATGCAGCAGAAACATTTGCTCTCTGGTAAACTGGCTTAAAAGTTTTAAAGGGCTGAGGGAAAATACAATCATTTGCGCCAGCCCCAAAGAGCTGCAAGGGGTGAATGTTATTGATGCAGTGAAAAACTACAGCATCTGTGGCAAAAGTACCACGGAAAGGTTTGAATTAGCACGAGCTCTCCCAAAGCCAACATTTAAACCAAAACTCACCAGGCCTAAACACGACAGCAAGCCCCCTCTGCCCCCAACTATTGGAGCCACTGAATCGAGCTCTGAACCTGAGCACGACACAGAACACATCTCCTTCCATAAAATCATAGCAGGCAGCGTGGCCCTTTTCTTGTCTGTGCTTGTGATCCTGCTGGTAATCTATGTGTCATGGAAGCGTTACCCAGCCAGTATGAAGCAGCTGCAGCAGCGCTCTCTCATGCGAAGGCACAGGAAAAAGAAAAGACAGTCACTGAAGCAAATGACTCCAAGCACACAGGAATTTTATGTAGATTACAAACCTACCAACACTGAAACCAGTGAGATGCTGCTGAATGGAACAGGACCCTGCACGTATAACAAATCAGGCTCCAGGGAATGTGAGGTATGAACCATTGTGATAAAAGAGCTTTTAAAAGCTGGGAAATAGTGGTGCTTTATTGAACTCTAGGGACTATAAAGGGAACGTTTTTCTCACTTTTCTGGCACAGCTCTTCCATGTCTCTTTTTTGTACATTCATAATACTGGTCATTTTACTCTCATACATAATCAACTCATTGAAATTTAAATACCGCAATTAATGTGAAGCCTGAGCTCTGGTTTAATACAATACCTATTGTACAAACCCTCTACTGATTTCATTAAAGTCTCTCTTGTTTTTAAATAGAAAACTTCTTTCATAAGTAATCCACTGCACCTGCAGCAACTGTGCCTCTGTTTAGGAAGAAAAATTACAACAATGAAAAAAAAAATATATCAAACTCAGCCCCCACCCCCACCCCCGCTTGCCCCCAAACCTAACCCCAAGCCCTTGCTCTGAAACTCACTTTTTGAACCAAGAAAAAACTAAAGACCTAGGTACTGTAACATCAGATGAATTCTGAGTTGTCTGAGGAGAGAGATGGTGCAGGAACAGCTCTGAAAGAATGTCTGATTTCTGCCCGACACAAGATATAATAAAAAGCCAGTGGGGAGTTAAAGCACTGTTTTAGGACATAAGGTATCACACCAAAAGCAAAGCAGAGGGAAACCTAGACTTAATAAAAATTTAAAAATAAAACGGTACAATGGGATTTACTGTACTGCATTATAATACAGTGTTTCTAGGGCTGATAACTATTAATTGAAACCTGTTTATGTGACTTCATACAAAAGGTGCCAGTGTTTATCCCTTACATCCAGTTGCCTTTCAGAAAGTAGTCAAAAGGCATTCATTAAATGAGGAGCAGAAATTCCTTATTGATGCAATTAGAGGAACTCAAATGTGCAGCAGCAAAAGCAAGACCACTTCCTGCACACATTTGTTTCAGTGCTCATTAGAAATTCTCTTTTCAAGACTGTCAAAGACATTAATGTAGCTGAGGAAACCATTAAATCTGTCATTTTCTTCTATTTCTTTTTATTTGCTGGGCTGGGCTTGTTAGGGTTTTGTGATGTGTTTTGCACACTGTCCCTCTAATAACTAAATAAAGCTTCATTATTTAGAAAGCCAAATAGCGTACATTTTAGAAATACTACAACTGCAAAGAGCTATCAGAGAAAACTGGTTACTCACTGATCTGAGAAGAGTGCATCCAAAATCCTTAAAGAAATCAGTGACAAATTATTTTTCTCTCTTAGCAAAACCTTTATGACGTTATAAGAATTCACAGATACTCTTTTTTAATGTGTAGTCATTCATCAGTGGTTCTGGACAAAATACAGATTTGTAACCTGGCTAGTCCCTGCCCTCCGTCTCCCAAAGTCATGTATTTTTGTTGGTTGCAGAAGAATAAGACATCCCCCATACTTCCAAATAAATCATACCTCCTATTTTGATTATCAGGAAGGGGGATGGGGGTGGGGGTGGTTCATTCTTGAAATAAAGCAGCACCTATACAGAAGCAAGTCAGTAATTTAATTATCTCTATTTTGTAACTTGATTTGTCTTAGTAAACTGCATGTCTTCAATCACTTGGGAGGGAATGTTTCTACAAGGCAGTTTCACTGCAGCAGATTAGAAAAAGCAAAACCTTAGCAGAATGTTCTCCTGACTTTTTACTGGGAAAAAACGTATTCACAGCCAATCACCTTGAAATATGGTAGATACAATGAAAACAAAGCTAGAAAGCATCTCTTAAAAAGAACTAATGCACTTGAAGCATTTTTGGTTTGTTTTCTGTTTTTCATATAATGAAACCATTCTCATTTTCAAGGACTGTAGTGAGGAAATATCCGAGAGTAGAAGCTTGAGACTATACTGAACCCTGCAACGCTGATTACTGAGTACAAAGAGGATCCCACACAATTAATTATATAAGTGCTTCAGACACTTTAGCAGCACTGAGAAAACTCTGATTTTTAACCTGAGTTGTACCTTGAGAGTTGCTATTACAAAGTCAACATACATTGAATTATCTTAGCTATTACGGGATTCAGTTTTCTATTGGCAGGTCTTGATTATCTCTGTACTGAAGGATTAGAGTTTGCCGTAAACTTCATGTTAAGAACCATTGCTGTACTTCTACAGGCTTTAATGTCTGCAGTGGTGACTAATATTAGGCACAGCCAAAACAAGAAAGATTTGGCCCAAAACATACATACGTTCATATATACATATATACACACACACGTGCATATGTGTGTGTATATACATAAATACAAGAAAATTTTGCTATTTGGTTTTGGGAGTGCTAACTGCAATCAGAAAATAATTTCATACTATTAATTCCGATTTTTGCTATTTGAAAATAATCAATAAATCTTCTAAAACTTCTTAATGGACTGTGACTGTGAATGAGTTGTATATAACTGAGTTTGACTTTATATGCTTCCTTTTATGTTTCTTTAATGCCTAGTTCTAACCATAACAATACTCAGAAAGAACCAATCCATAACCTCCTACAGAAAGGAATACCTGTAAAATTACCACTAGCTCCCTTTGAAAAATATTTAATTATGGGCATGAAAAACAAAACAAGGCCAGTACATCATTGATCATAGATGGATAACAAAAATAACAATGAAAATCCAGCATGTCTATATTCAAGCAGAGACATGCTTAGATCAACTAATTCATTCATTACCTGAAAAAGGACAGATTCACTTTTGATGTATTTCCAAACACATACCAGACACAGATGAATGTGTAATTGCTGCTATAGTCGTTGATAATGAAACCGTTGTCTGATTACACAAAAAAGATGCCCAGTGTAACTCTTTGAACCTTCTTGCACAGCCTGAGGCCTGCGAGCCGAGTTGTTAAATACCACTCTAGTGGCTGTGGCTTAGAAAACATTTTAAACTAGCTTCACAGTATGTTAAAACACATTACAGAACCCATGCTTTCATCTGTGCGAAGACTACATGAACTAAGCTAAACTTAGTCTCACTGCTGTCAGGTTAAACACTATAGAAGTGACTTGTTTTGGCTGCCTAGGCCACGAGAGTCACAAATTCAAATAGTCCTGTAGGAAATGACCTGGTTTTAGCTGAGTAACCTGCAGTCCCTGTAAAAGGCTGTCCCTTTCCTGAATACAAATGAAGTGTTAAACCCTCAGAGATTCCAGAGAAGAAATTTCTTCTTTGTTTCTCTCCAGTTTGGGCAGCAGGTATCTAGAATTCTATTCCCACTTTGTCTTGGGTTTTGGGTATTTTCGTGCAAGTCTCTCATGTAACTGCTAAAACCTTGCTGGGTTGATGCCGAGGAATCCTCAGAGGATGCGCAACAGCTATGATGGCTCTTACAAACCCTTAAGCCTTCATACCAGCATTTTAGGCACCAGCTTGTGGAAGGAGATGTGATTCAGTGCCTCTAATGACCTGGCCATCCCCTTAATGGATCTGATGCTGCCTACATATTCCAAGTTTACGAGAGCAATAATGCATTTTGAACGTGTCTGGCGTTTGTTTTTCGTTTTTAAAATCAACTTCTACTCCTTTTCCTGAGTCTCATATGGTGTTCTGGGGCTAGCACTCGAAGACCGCAGCTTTTCAAGCCACAGACAAAGTGCAGTACTCTTCCATGCCCGTTTCCATTTTCATTGGTTTTGCAGTCTACATTTATTTAAACAATGTTGAGACAAGCATTAGGTGGAATCACCAAACAAGACTCTCTCATTTTATTGTAACACCCCAAAAATATTAAAAGAAGTCAGGACTTTCTCTGCTAGACACTGTACAAACACCTTCTAACAACTTCTTACATTAAATGTTTACAAGGGATGTTGAGAAGACAAACAAAAGATGGCAAATAAATGTGACAGATTTGAGGTAATTTGCTCTAGATCACACACCAGTTGAGTACTGGGAATATAATCCAGTCTCCTCACACCAAGACATCCTCCCAGCCAGTGGAGTATTTGGCCTCTCAACTAAGCAACCTAGCTCTTGGAATATTCAAGTGGTATTTCAGAATAATAAACCACATAGCATGCATATCTTTGGAAAAAGAAAATAACTGATGTACTAAGCAAATTCAAGGAGACTGGTAATGTTCATTCACTGTGTTGAGATTACCTCCAGCAATTGCAGAGTAAGAGAATAATAATGAGAATAAGTGGCTTGAGTATAATGGATGCAAGCTTCTCTGCTGGCTGCTAGGTTTTCATTACTCGCTATCTGCACTTACACAGTCAGCACAGCTTAAGGTTTGGCAATGCTCTTTTTTTTATTATTATGAAATAGTGAACCTTGTTATAAAATTCAATTGCAAAATGAACATAAATGTACAATATTCCTGCAAACAAAATCAGAAATTTTCAGTTTGCTGCAAGCTAATGGTCTTTGCTGTCAGCCACTCAACTCTAGATAAATATTCTGTTAGATGAATTTCTGTGGAACAATAGTGACATCCAGCGGGTAGTTAGCTTAATCACAGGTATCTATTGTTTATCTCAATTCACACAGATGTGTTTGCCTTTTTACTTTGCATTCTTCTGTATCACATGGTAGTAGCATCAAATCCTTTCAGCATACTAACTATTCAACTCTATCTGTGTATAGGAGTCACAGTGAGTAAGTGGAGAAAATAAGAGTAGATGAATGCTAGCAAGAAATGGTTTATCCAGTGTGCAAGTCACTACTGCCAGTGAAAAGCAAGAAGCTTATAATACGTAAGTGAGGGCAGGAGCTGTAACAAACTGATTTAGAACTTATTACTTATAAAACACCACAAAGTGACTTTAAGATACTATAAAATAAACTCAGACTACAAACAACTCATTCAATTCCTAACAGCAGAAGATTTAAAAAAAAAAAAAAAATTGGTTAGTTTTACAATAATGAGAGAAAGATATTATTAGACATCAAAAGGAAGGGCACTCACCACCCGGGAACAAGTTAAAGTAACAGCTTCACCTCAAAAACACACAGCATACAAAAGAGACGAGAAGCAAATTACAGAAGATCAAATTCACAAGCAATAATAAAGCCAAACAGTGGGAAACTCACCAGTGACATGAACAGGCAGCCTATTTGCTTGGGCAAAGGCTGCTTGCAGCAATCTCTGGTATGTTTTGCAGCGACTACTTTAGGCCTCAGAGTAACTCTATGCCAATGTTACTGGCAGTAATTTTAAACCACAGTGAATGACATAAGCCAGTGAAATGAGGATTATAGCTCTGCTGATAACAGACAGATCTCATTTCCCTTAGGATGATGCACAAGAACTAATTTCACTCCACGTTGAATGAAATACAGTTGTATTTCTATTTATGTACGTCGGTGTCTTTGGAGGTCACCTATCAGTCCATGATATGTAGCCTTGACTTTTACTCCTAGCTAGGCCTTCTAGAATAGATGTTATCACAGTGGTACAGTATAGGATTTTGATGTGATTCTCAGAGTTACAGCCATACTATGTCTTGGCATAATGGTGAATGGAACACAGTAGGGCACAAAAGAAGTAAAAAGTAAACAGCTACAAACAGATCACCAAGGAAGTCATAAAAGTAATAAAAAGGAGTTTAGTCAAGACACTCTGGGATGGCTAGCTGTGCGTTGATGGCCAACATTTTACCTATGAGAGAAACTGCAAATCTCATTTAGAACAAGCACAAACATCGTAAAGGCAGTAATGAAAAAAGATTTGCAAGTATTAGGCAGTATCTTTCCTTTGACCAGCCTATCATAGAAATCACATCTCCCTACGATTCTTGTTTTACTCGTATTGTTAGACTACCATGACCATAGCATTAGCATTCTAATGTAAGAATGAGCATTGTTTACTGAGGAGGGACAAACGGGCAGTTAATCCCCATTTATTAACTACTTATTTCTAAACAGCTTAATGGATCTTACTGATATTATTACAGGAAATATTTTATATTCTGTGAAAAATCACAAGTTTAAGATTCTTAAGTACTGAAATCAACCAAATTCTTTAACAAAACTTTTCATTCTTTATTTACAGTTTCTTACTGTTTCTCACAAACTCTTTTGCTTGCCAAGAAGAAACTGAATGGCTGGAGATGCAATCTTGAAAAAGTCTCCAAAAAGCCCTCACATGTGTTGTCTTAGCCACTAAAACCATTCCTCTCCTGTGTTCCCGTGCAACTAATACACTGACCACATGTCACAGCTTACACTCTTGACTGAATGTTAAATTCCTATTACTTCAACACTAGCAGTAGCACTGAGATCATGTAGGAATTCACAATTACAGTTCAACCTTGCAAATTCTTGAAGTGTTTTGTGGCGGCCAGACTATTAATAATACATCATAAGGACACACGAAAATAAAACATCCTAATTACTCATCTACTTACACTCCAAACAAGGACATAAATGCATTGCAAGGTTTATTTCTTCACTACACCATTGAGAAAATCATCTGGCCAGTTCTGTGTGCAAACCCTTTTCTTCTTCAAACTAACAAAACATGTAACTAGCTAGGTCTCTCAGGAACCTAATTGCTTAATGCTGAAAGAAAAAAACCTAAACACATTGATATTGGCAGCAGACTGCAGAAGGCATCATCATGAACTCAGCCTTTATAAGTTGTTCTCGCTTCAAATCCAGCAGTACCTCCTACACTTGTCACGTATTATACCTGCACTATATCCCATAGTGTGGTGTACTAACTATATGAAAACTTTGCACTTTTATGGGCACTCCTGTTCATGTGCATAATTATACTGAGAGATGGAAAAGAGAAAAGACTCAGGAAAAGGACTGCATGTGGCTTACAGTGCTAATAAAAAGTTAGGAGGATCACTCAGCTTTTCCAGAAGTTAAACAACAGGTTTTAAAAGAGAGAAAAATCACATTCTAAAGCAAAACTGGAATGTTAAATAAATGTTTGTGCATTTCTTAAAACTATTTTAAACATCTGTTTTTTAAAAATTGCTCCTGTCTGCTTCTGGGCATCTTTAAACATCAAACAAAAAACTTCTCTAACTTTTATTTCACACCTAACTTAATGAGAAGGAGAAAATACCTTATAATTTAAGACACCTGTTTCTGAAGCTGTGGGACTGAGCTGATATGGGAATAATCAAAATATATTTCAACTTACTGTTTTGTTGTTTCTTGTATGATTATTTTCAACATCCGTAGGAATGATGTGATACTGCTAACTGGTAACATGCACATTCTCTTGGCATTTATTTCACGCTTCACGACAAATCATAGGTTGTGTTGTTGGATGTTACAAGTGCCCTTTATGGTCAGGAACAGCGTACTGAATGTTTGAATACCAGTTCTTTAACCAGTCTCTATAATAATTGCTGCTGTAGAAATCATGGTTCTGATTTTAAATTAGGTACTTATATTTTCCACTAACTTAAAGGATGCAAATCTCACAAATCAACTTTGAAATAATGTAATGAGATTACCATCCCCTTCCTAGTTCAGCTGTAACTCAGGGAAGAAAACGTGCACAAAACGTCCAAAGGTACAAAAGAAGATCTCCAATGGAAGCTGGGCATCCTAATTGCCTTTGTAATTCTTCCCTTCATTGCCCTCAAGATTAAATGTAGCTGTAGGTGAAGGAAACGTGAAGACTGAACATGTGTTTTGCTACAGTGTAGATAATAAGCAATAATAATACATTAGTCATACAATCTCTGAGTAACTGAAAATACAACCATCATAAATTGATTCCTTATTCCAAAATACAGACTTTATAATGTATATTCTAGCATACACATTTTTCTTGTTTGCTTTTACAACAAAACCAAAAAACACCACCACCATATTATGCAGAAGTATCTATTTGGCTTGTGGTAAATTGTGCAAAAGTAGCAGATGTATAAAAGTATAAAAAAGGGAACACAGTTTACAAACTGCAAACTGGAGTCAAACAGAAAAACACTTTAGACTTCGTCTTAATTAGTGTTCTGTTACTAATTTTTCAGTTTCCTGTAGATTATCCTGTTTGTTTTAAAACAGACTATAGGAAAGATGTTCAAAGCTGCAAATGGGAATTTAAACACCCAGATCCCACCCACTTCTTGCAACAGTTGAGCACTTAACCTTTGTGACAGAACATTATCTCCTCTCCCCTCCTCCCCAGAATTTGAAATCTGAGCAAGACTGTGAGCTCTACAAAATGCTCTGACCAGCTTCATGGAGCTAGTCTAAAAAACTACCTTCCCGGAGACCTTCACAAGTTTTCTTGCAAGTGGAAGGAAGCAGTTGTACCTCAATGATGGGCAGATGGTGGCAGATGTATCTTACTAATGTTGGGTGGGATGCATATTGAAAAAGGGTACATACTGGAAAATTGCCTTCTGACCTACTACAAAAGGGACTGCCACTAATTCCTGGCACACAGTTAAAATTAACTGACCTCAGAAAATTAACTACCTATGGTTCAGTCTAAAAAAACAGCTACAGATTCTGTAGTCTGGTTTTTTAACCAGATGAGTTTATTCCCCACATTCCTCACTAATAACAATCATAGTAATCTTACACAAAAATACTTAACCAAAGTTTGAGAAAAGGATCATCTTTTCCTCTTCAAAAAAGAGTAACATCAAATAATCATTCCAGCACATCAGGTTTGTTAGCAGTGCACTATTACTTGTAAGGTAACACTTTCATACCACAGTATTAGCCTTCCAGCCATCTATAATGAGTCATAGCCTCAGAACAGTGCAGGCTTCATTCTACATTGCTTCATATAAGGCAGCTCCGGATCCACACTGTACTTTCCAGAATATATATGCATTGCATATAAGAGCAATTTCCAATTCAAAAACTAGTTTCATGTGATATTACACCTGTGACTCACAACATAATATACTTACTACGCACCTTCCAACAAAGGATCACAACAGATGTGGATGGAAACCCTTCAGTGGGAACTTTTCCTAAGGCTAATTGTACCCATCACACACAGTCTCTGTACTTTTGGGATTAAATGTTTAGTTTTCCCTGCTTTCATTTATCCTTAACAACAGTTTCCAAGCTACACTACTAATGCAAAATGTGGGCCTGCAGCAAAAACTAGCAGTATTATTATATGGGCTCAGAAGCTCCAATTACTAGCCCGTAACTTGTCCTTCATTAAAGAACAGATTTACTTCAAACACACATGATGCTGGACAGTTTATTTCTATTCATCCCTAGTGCCGCTGCCAACACAAAATAGTTTTTCATTTTTCCTAGCAAGTCACAATCATAAAGAATATGGGGGGAAAATTTCTAACATTCTAAATCAGAATCCTGTATGTTGAATCCTTATACTGTCCACATTTCGCATAAGTGGCTTCCTATTTTTAAAATACGTATGTCAAAAACAAGCTATTTGCCACAGGGGAAGCAATAACTTTGTGAGGCGGTCTGCATGTAACTGCCAGTAACCACGTTCTTTTCACTGAGAGTTTGCACTTATATCCAGTGTTTATTTTACAGCTTAAGGAAGCCTACAGTATGCAGCTATGGCATCTCAACATTCTCTTACTTTCTTATTAATTTTTGCACATGACCTTTCTTAGGACCAACCTTGAAATATTTTGAAGTGAGAAGTTATTGCCTATCAGGCTAAGTAGACAGCAATAACATCGTAGGGGAGGAAGTGACTGAGAGTGGTGTGCAGTTGCCCTTAGTTTGCATGTACTGAAGTCCAGCAGTATTCATGGAGGTTTGTTTTTATGAAAGCTTAATAAAACACAGTAACTGAAACAATTTCACACAATTCCTTGCTATCCAAAGGCTACAGGTTTGTCTGTAGCCAGAGCATATAATGGTAAGTTCTGATGTGTTAGAGATACCTTGTAGCAGTACAAAATAATTTGAAATCATAACATAATAGATTGCATTCTCAAATCTGAAAGCATGCTGTGTTTGCACTGTAACAGTATCATAAATTAAAAACACCTATATATCAGTAATAATAACAAAATGCATTTTTCCAAAGCCACAGAACTACTAATACATATGCTTTGGCTTCATGTATGAAGTGACATGCCAAACTAAATTTAACAAAGTCAAATTTCTTTTAAAGCCTCATCACACTAATTACATCCATCAAGTGTGTAAAATACATTTTGTCAGCTAAGAACAGAGGACTTCAATTAAATGTAAATCCTTATTCAGCACCCTAAGCTGTTAATGGCCCAAACTCATTAATGAGATGATGAAAAGAAAATGCTCCTACATACAGACTCCGTAGTGAGAATTTATTACAAGTACTCATTATTTCCACCTAGTTCATATACTTAAGAAAGTGTCCCATATTTATGTCAACACTCCAGTATCGACAGAGAAAGATACCAGAATAATCTTGTTTGTTTGTGGATGTGCTTGTATACATATTTGGGGCTTGACGGTCACTTCCAAGAGAGACAACCTTCTTTCCTAACCTAGAGGGCTCCCAGAACACCCAGTGGGACTCTCCAACCAGCTGTGATCTGCTGTGGATTCAGACTTTAAGACATCTTCTGTGCAGAGCTTGCTATAGCTATTGGATAACTTTTTTGCGCAGTCCCAGCAGCTCATTTGAAAAAGTATTCCATATTCCCAAATCTTTCCTCAGCCATCCAGTGGCATGGCTATCCAAAACTGGTAACAAAGTTCACCTGGCAGGTACCAAAACTCTGCCTCAGAATCAAAATAGAAGAGTCTGTCTTTTAAGCTGTATAGGTGATAAGGCCTTAAGTAGTGGAGAAGAAACTTTCAGAATGGTCTTTTAGGCTAACTGTCCAGCATTTTAATTTTTCAAATAAGTAATACGAACACCAATGGCAGACTACACAGCATGCCTGGGATTATAAATTTTTATAATGATTTTGGATGGATTCTCTATTTGAATTAGTTCAGGAGAGCAGTGGAAAGAGGTTTACAGAACCATGGGTAAACTACTACAGCGTGTCAGGGGGAGACATGAGAGTCAGAGGAACATACCCCTGTTCTCTGCAAATTTTGTTTCAGTTTAGCAACATCAGGATTTATGAATTTCTATCCTTGTTGTAGACTGCAGGATTTTCTGTATGTGCTTATAACCTTGAGGAAGGTTATTAAGGTGACTTCCCAACTGCAGGACTCCCCTAGATGAGGCTTACCTCTCATAGAAAGGAAAAGTATCGTTATTTTGATTTCTTTTTCAGATCTCTCTCTCCCACTCCACTCCCTTTCTTTCCTCCAGTCTGGGCTCCTCTTCTCTTTTGATTATCTATTTCCCAGAAATAAAAAGAGAATCCAAGGGCTACATATAAGTGTACCAGATGCCTTTGGAATTTCTACCCAGTCTACCAAGTTCTGCCCCTGCAAAGCCTCGTTTACCGAACAAACTCAGCTCCAACAGCAAGCAAGCTTTCAACAACAAAGAAACATTAGAGACATTTTCACAATAGTTTTGAATTACTTCCCCCAGCAGAGAAGACTCATTGATCAAATAACAAGTAAAATGAGATACAGTGAAGTGATTCATGCTCAAATAGTACAAAAAAAATAAAATAAAGCAGTTCTGAATATTTGCACCTTCTGCAGGAACCCTATCCTATAAATTTTAAGTGAAAATTAACATAATGTTCAAAAAATGTTATGCATGAGAAAACAAAAGTGGGCCTTGCTGTAACAGTATGCTGATTAGTTACAAAGAAATGAATTTTTTGTATGAATGTTTTATTGGGGCACTATATGGAAATGACAGACAGGACATGTCCCTACACTGCAAAAAGGAAGCAGATTTGCCTAAGCTTAATTCCACACTAGCTTAATTATTAATTAATCTCTCCCAAATGATTTTTTTTTAATGTATTTAAAAAGGCCTTTGCAAATAGAAGTCCTCTGTTTATCGATAGGATAGTTCTCAAGGCGGACAGCTATGCTGCAGTATATAGACAACATTTCTTCAGCTGATCTGGTTAATTAAGATGCATGGTTATAACAGGCTCCCTTAGAACTGCAGCTGAATAACCCATGATCTCTTTTTTTCTCAGTACCACAGAACACTTCGCGTCTATTTAATAGGGCTGTTTCAGGATTTAATCAAAGATTTCCAATCTACACTCTGGAACAAGGAGTCTTTCCCTTTTTAGATGGTTTCAAATAAAACACTGATTTTCATAGAGATCCCTTCTGAATATCTCTAGCCTTGTGCTCCTTACCTGCACCTTCATTCAATTTAATGCTTGTTTTATACAATTTAATACTTCCTCTTCCACTTCTCCGCATCCCTAACACAAAGAAAAAACAAACACCACTATCATATGCTCTTTCCAGCATAAATCTGTAAGTCCAATTTTGTGGAATGAATTCAAGAGGATGGATTAACAGCTTTGAAGGAGGAGGCTAACTGGGAGAACAGCAAAAGCTGATAGAAAACCTGTGCCAGGCAGTAGATGGAGCAGGATTGAAAGTGGAAGTCCACCTGCCATGTAGCATTTGCTAACACACTGCAGTGGTGCTGCATGCTAATGTAAGTAAGAGAAAGAAGAAGGGGATTTGCAAAGGAATAGTAACTTTGAAGACGTATAGGCATTAAACTGTTTGGAAAGCAGGCTGGAATAAAGGAATGCCTCAAAGTCAACCACTCAAAACTAGCAGACACTTGAAAACACAGCCCCTTCCTATTTCTGTTAATATATTGTAAAAGTCACTGTGATAATTACAAGGCTTATTTAGTCAATAATGGTAAAACATGTGGATACCTGAAAATTAAACATCTTCAGTTCAATTTCAGTTCTGACTGTACCTGACTCAGTTCCTTCACGTGTTGAACCAGTTGGTCATCCACCCAGAGCTAATGTGGATCATTTGTGACAGTACTCTAAAATGATCCTCTATTTCAAACCTCTAACTCAAGAACCCTAGTCAAATACCTTGACTGGGTTGGCCTAGGCATCTTTTCCAAGCAGTACTGGAAGTCTCCAGTAAACTGACGAACTTCCCTATCCTTCAGAGAAAGATTATATATTAGGTCTCATCTGCTTTACATTTAGCTGTCCAATGAGCCTACCAAAAATGACTGAAGAGAAGATGCTCTCTAAGCCATATTCTCCTTTCTAACAGGCGAATTCAAGCAGACCTCCACGGTGCAGCCTGCAAAAGGGCCCCTTATTGGCAAAACCATACTGAATGGGTGTTCAGGGCAGTCCGATTACCTTTGCAAATAGGTTTACATTCTTTTACGCCACGGAAGCAACAAAGATCAGTGAAGAATCACTGCACATCCCTCTTCCACTGCTTTCATTCTATTTAAGAGTTTGTTTAACAGATAAATCAGTGCGCTTTCCAGGGTCTTCAACAGCAGCATTAGCCTTCTCAGGTTAACTGTCAGCTCAGGTGTGTTATTTTTTAGGAAGTGCTGTTTTGCTTGACAGTAGTAACACTGACTGTAAGAAGAACAATATATAACAGCAATAGCCTTATGCTTTCCTATTCTATTAACGTTCCAGAAATCAAAGCTTGCAGAGCCTGTGGGAAAGAAGCCAGTGACCATTAACCTTTGCTTTATTTTAAGCTTTTATAATTTTAGGAGTTTAATTTCAGGCTTGCAGCCCTCAGGCTGCAGAGTTGAGACTGAAGTACAATACAGCAAAGAAGCAAATGCGTGGCACAAGTTAAAAAAAGCTTTTTTTCCTGAGACCCCTGGTCATCTCCCCCATCCCTAATGCAAAATCTATTTCAAGGCATTTAACATATTTTTCCCTACTTGGAGCAAATGTGAGAGAGTTTTGATTTCAAATAGATGAGGGAGAGCAATTTTCCAATCTTCACTAAGAATTCCTGTGAAATTTCCACTAACTTTGCACTACAGACGCTGCTTTTGTAACAAAGAAATGCCTCCTGGTTTGATAGTCAGTTCAGGAAGTCCCCAGAGCAACTCGAGAAATGTTGAGTAGGCAACACCTGACTACCCTTCAAACCCTGAATTTCTTGTCAGTGGACTGGATGAATCAGGGCTGGAGGGATGGCTAGGACAGCATACTCATCTCCTCATTTTTGCCATCCATATGAATCCAGCAGAAAACTCTACTGCTATTAAAAAGCAGGAAATCACTCTTGTACCCTCATTCTTTCCTTTTCTTCGACTCGGATTGGTCTGCTGGAACTCAAGACAAGTTAAGAGTTTTCCAAAGGATAAGTGTCCCACAAAACTCAAAGACAGAGCTTATTAAGAATGCACTGGCACAAGGACTTTGTGGGTATGGTTACCATAAAGCCACAAGGGTGTTTCAGAAAGTTTAACCTTCATAACTAATTCATACATCAAAGCACTCCAAAAGGTTAGCTGAATTTTACAGAGGACTGTCATACGCTGCAGTTCGTAAATCAGCGGTATGAAAGTAGGACAGCGGTATCATGCTGACAAGAGGCCTTAGCATTTAACAATTTCTTCGCTAAATAAGCGTGACTTGTGATGGCTGCAACAAATCCACTCTTCTCAATATCAGCTTTTCAGCACAGCCATTGAGAGGGGGAAGGAGACAGGGAGAAGCTGTCTAACACGCCGCCTTCCCTTCTCAACACAACATACAGCAGTTGAAGTGTGCCCTTTCCATAGCATCCACACACTTCTGTACAGCCTAAGGACCAGGCTGGAGAAGCTGAAACATTGTACTAGTGTTGTTGAGGAATAGACCCAGAAACCACGAACGGCCTACACTTTAAACAGATCTTCACAGACGTGTTACACTAAAGAGACATGCAATGTTATTCCTGTTGAAATTATGGTCCCTTATTAACTTACAGAATCATTTGGTTTAAGATTTAGAAAATTCATGATGACTGTACAATATGCGAGGGAAGCCAGCACTACAGCGTAAGGATGATTTCATCATAAACAGCCCTTTTGCATTCTCTTTTTCAAAGGCTTGATTGATTAAATAATATTCATTAGCTCCTATTACACACAAAAGCTGTAGGAGAGGGCAAGCAGGCCAATCTGTTCAGCGGAAAGGAAGATGGCACCATTGATTCTTCCTGTCTCCTAGAAATCAGGGTCAGGGGGTTCAGGCCGTCCTGACCTGTAGGTGAAAAACAGCTGATAATACCCTTTCTGTCACGTCCCAAATCCTCCTCAGGGAAAAGAATGTAGAGCTGCCACACACTGTAAAAAAGGGTTGGGGTTTTTGTTTCTGAGTTTTACAAGCTAATGGCTTTCAGTAATGGATTCCGTAACTCTTTTATATCACTGTCTTTCCTGTGCTTAATACTCCAGGTGGTAAGGCCTGGCAACAGACACAGGCAATGTTCTGACATGTTGCAGTGTGCCACTGCAGAGGAGTCAGGCTACTGCCCACCAGCCCACAATTTCCTCCACAAGAGGCCAGAAAACACCAAATTATTTTCATTTTTCCAAGTCAAGTTAGTCCCCCAGTAAGCCAAATATCTGTTGTGATCTTTGTCTGCTAACCTTCATATTTGTTTATGTTTTGGGAAGTTAGTAGATAAGGACATAAAGATTTCTTCTAAATCATACCCTCAATAAGAGGACTACATCTCTTTTGTTTGTTTTTTTTGCTTGGTGTATGCAGAAATAAAACTCAACCACCTGGCAACTATTTTTCTTACTTGGAGTTTCAATATCAAACATAAAAAGTCCCACTTAATTTTCCAGGAATTTCAAACTGAAAATAAACAGCTCATCAAGTCAGGTATCTATTAATTAATCACCTAAAGATTATAACATTCCTCCTCAACTGCTTCATAATAGAATGAATTAGTCATAATTAGAAATAAATGTCACTCCTTAAAGTAATCTTAACAACAAAAATATCGAAGCACCTATCATCAGAGAGTCCTGAAACACTTTATAAGACATTATTAATACCATTTATACAGAAAAGACACCTGATCTGGTTTCCTTACAGGCTACAGCAGCACTGCGAGCAGATGCTCAGCCTCCCACTGCCAGTCCCCAGCTCTGACCATTAGGTCTGCGTGACTGCCCAGTCCACACAACTCAGGTCAACTTTGCTTCATCAAGCCAGAGTGGATTTCCATTTCTGTTTATACATTAAAACTGGTATTCACATAAATGTTGTACATTATTGGTATTTGGGAAAAGTGCTACTTCTCACCGCATTTTCAGAACTTTGTCAAATAGTGACCTCTTTGGGAGATGGGTGGGAAGAACACCCATCACACACAGTGACGGGCGCCCCACAACCAGCCAGAGCAACTTTATAGGTTTTTGTAAGCTGTAACTCTCAGATGTGCCAAACAGCTTTAAATGTGCAAGGGAGTCTGGATCCCCTAAACTGTGTAGCTCTTAGATGCAGTTCAGGAAACCCTAATGGGAATTGCCTTTATGCATGGTAAAAATTACGTCTTCATCTTAGCTGCTGTCTAGCCCCACCACATTTTTGCTTGTCAGATTAACATAATCTCATTTTATACAGTGAAAATTACATGTTGTTCCCTCTATATCCTTACTCCATTTTAAAAAGTTTATTCATTAATATTATTTTATTGCTTTTTCTTACTCACAAAGAAAGTGGAAATTGCGTAGGAGACATAACTCAGATGAAGTGAGAGTGAAGGATTATGCAGCAGCAAGGGAGCAACCCCAGACACTACCATCTGAATTTAGAAAGGTACAGAATTTTTTAAATTAAGATATAACCTTAATCCCACAATAGCACACTATCAGAAGTGTTGCTTGAAGATCTATAGCCTGTCAACCCATAAAATAAAAATACTCAGAGCTAATAATCACCACAGAAATCAGGTAGGCCTGCTGTGGTTTGGCAGGCTTTCCTCCTACATTGACAAATATAAAACAGATGACAGTGGCCTACAGAACTTTAGGGAAACAATGCTTGAACAACACTGCATTGGAAAGTATTTTATATCTTCCAGTAAAATAAACAAACTCTCACAAATATCCATTCCAGCAATTATGACCACCATAATAAATCCAGAGTTTCAGTTTTTTAGTTTTAAAAGATACATTTCGCTTTGTGAATTATGGCTGTTCTTTCTAAAGTGGCTCATGAGCTGATTGCTTAAAGATTTATGTACAGTCAGATTATTGTAAAATTATTACTGGGAATGTCTATTCAGATGCATACTTTCTATAAATTGAGAAAATCACTAAAATCAGATTTGGTATTTATCATCTAGTAATCTAGTATTAATAAACTTTTTTTATTAACAGCAGCAGAAATAATAACTTTGTATTTATAGTGCCAGACAAAATTCAGTTTCATTGCTACCCTCTATATATTGATTTCTAGTATTTGTCCTACCCAACATGGCTTAGCAAGAGCATGCTGATGTCGTGGTTATCACTTCCAAAAGATCCAGGTTCACTGTTAAAAAAACAACCCATTTTGATCCTAGTGTTTATATTAGTACTAACAAGTAGCACTGAAACACACCCATCTACGATAAACTAATGAAATCCAGCTTAAATAAAGACAAGCAGTGACCTGTCCTGGCAATGACCACGTGTCAGTATTATGCTTCACCACTAATACTACATACAGAAACAAAAGATGTGTCCAAAAACCAGAAAACTTGAAAGAAATAGTACTACATTTTTAAAAAAAAATTTAAGAAATTGTAATAAAGTGACACATGCTGAGCACAGACAGCAAGGCTTGCTCATGCAGAAGGAACAGGGGATTATCCAGAAGGAACCAGACTACACCAAGGAAAGTACTACCCCACCCTCTACCCCACATCCTCTACAGTAGCATCAGCTCCAGAAAGTTCTACATTCCTAAATGGGGTCCAGCTACAAACTGCCAAATGCTGCTTTGCTCCATCCCTCCCTGTAAAACATGATGGCAGGTGAGGAGGGGGTACAAGTTGTCTTTTACAAGTTGAAAATTTTGATCCAACTCCCACTCCACAAAGGAGTTGGAATACTAATGCGATTATGGCTTTAGAGAAACTCAGAATCAAACCGAAACAAGTATCAACATGAAAATTGTTTTCTTTAATTCTATTTGTGAATCTTTAAAAAGCTCAGATCACGATGATACATGATACAACAATCTACCTTAAATTCAGGGATGCATTTGCAGAAACACAGACGATTGCAATACCTCATAAAGTGAAGGAATTTATATACAGGGCATTTAACTATTTGTGCTTTCTTTTTCCTTAGCTCAGGAGATCTCACTAGGAAATGTCATACTACACCTGCCTAGCAGGCTTTCTAATTGTGAGTAACCTGTGTCTAACATATATTAAAAAAAAAAAAAAAAAAAAGAAAAAAAGGCTACAATAGAGAAAAAGATGCTACTGTCTTAGCCCTTAACATATTATCCCTTCAGGCATGTAGATCATGTATCACACTTTTAATTTTAAATAACATACTTCTAAGTGTTCTCATTATACATTTAGAAACTAAATCTTTTAATACAGAAATTCTACTGAAACCTTAACATCACCGAGTTCTGGCAGGAAGTTCTATAGATGAATTATGGACTGTGAATAAAAAGATTTTAATAGGCCATTTTAAAATCAATTCCCTATCCCTTGAATCCAGTGCTCCTAAACATTTTGCCCAGCAAGCTCCAAACTATTTCTGTTTCAACTAATCTTCCTTGCTAATAGATAATTAGAAATGAACATAGACTCAAGAGAAAAGGTGAAATATTTACACAGACGCATTTGTTAATTTTCTCTGTATTTTCTAGTCTATCACATATACACCCATCTATGTCTTCGCTGTACTCTGAACAAGCCTTTTGAACACAGTGTCCAGAAGGACCTCGCATACTCTTTTTTCACTGCTAACACTTTGCTTAAATACTAACAGCAGATGTTTGTAGTTCAAACTCCTCCTACCATTGCCAACAGGCATTACTTTACATTTGTCAGTTAATTTTGCTTGGTATGGTAGTGCTCATTCTTCTAGCTTTGCTGAATTCTGGAAGGTCCTGGTTGCATATCCTAGGTTTGACAGACCTAAACAAATGTACTGTATCTTATCTGCACATTTTGCCATTTTCCCTTTCACAGAGACTTCAAACTGTACTGCATGAATCTAACCTGAATACCTGAGGGCTCCCTGCTGTTAACCTTTTGCCATGTGGAAAACTGACACTTCATTCCGTCTCTTTGCTTTCTGTCTCCAGCCAGTTCCTACCCCAGAAGAGCAGTTCTCCTTTCACCTCAGGAATATTTAGTTTCCTAAATAGCCTAGCAAAGGCTTCCTGAGAGTCCAAATAAATTCTGTCGATGTGCTCTTCTTTGTCCAGTCAGACAGTACTGATCAGCTGTTGTGGTAAAGCTGTTCTAGAAAAAAGAACTATTTTCTGGGTTGGTGCTACTTTTAAGCACCTAAGACAGTAGTAGTTAGTCCCCATTTACCACATGCACTTGACGTGACATTTAGGAGACTGATAAAAAGCTGCTGTGTGCAATATTTCAAGTATCTACCGTACCACCTCCCAGGAACACCAAAGAAGGACTTTCCAGCAGCGGTTCTGAATTTTTCTCTTTGTTGAGTTCAGGTCAACCCCATAATGTTATCTTTAATTTATTTCTTTTCTAATTTAATTATGCTTAGTACTAGTTTCCAACAGGATGTACTTATATTAGGCTAGACATACTACAAAGCACTAACGCTTAACAAAGTGTAAAGATACAGCTGTTACCTTCATTCCTATGCACTGGATTAAATCTAGAAAAGTTTATTACAAAGCTATCATTCTGGAGGGAGAATTTAGTCAACTGTTCTTTCACTTTCCCTTTGGAAATCAGTGAGATGAATATAAAAATCAAGACTTATTATGTTAAAAACTACCATTCAGTAATGGGTGTAGAATTAAATTTGATTAGTCTTATGCAAAAGTATGTAAATGACAAAAATTAAAATCTATTTATTTTATGGCTGGCAAATAGAAGCGTGTGTAAACGAGACACAAATAGCCTGCAAGTTTACAGGCATAGCCCATGTTCAGATAAAGGCATATTTACGTCAAGTAATGTCTGTTATTCTAACAATCCATGCGTGAATGCTTCCATACTAGAGTAAAAAAAGAAGGCAAATAACATTACATAAAGTATTTGTTTATAAAAGACATATATGAGATCAGTCATATTTTTGGCTATCCTATTAAAATACCATCTTACAAAAACTAATACTGTCTCATCTGAGCTATTTTTTTTACTAAAAAGATAAGTTGCCCTCTTTATGCCACAAATAGATACACCACAGATTAACACACTAAAGTAAACATATTTTTATATATCTTACATATACAAAAACAGGAGCCACTGCTTATTAAGGACAATAATTAAATACCATTAAATGATATCTCTAGATACTGCACTACAATCCAGACAGAACTACTTCTTTTCAATGCTAATCCCATAAAAAGATGCAAGCCTGTGTGCTTATGGCTAGGCTACCAAATCCTAACATGAGCACCTTAACTTCTATTCCAGAGGTGTATTACTGGTGAGAGGTTTGTGGGAAAGGACAAGCAACCACACCTAACTTCACAGGAACAAACTCGATCCCTAAATTAGGAGTGAAGTTTCTCATCATCCATCCATCTGAATTAGACACAGTATAATCTCAGTGGTATGAATAGTCCTGCTTAATTCCATCAAATTGAATGAGGTGATGGATGTTCAAGTAACATTTAGACAACTACTTTAATAGGGTTTGTTTGGTGTTTGGGTTTTTTGGAGGTTTTGTTTTGGTTTTTTTTAAGATTCAGGTCTCCTTAGGCAATTTCTCTTTAGGTGGCTAAAACAGGGTTTTGAAAGTTTAGCTCTGGTTTGAAAATTGTTCATATATATTTTCCCTTCACAGTTCTGTATAGTGTTCATTCTTAATGTATTTCATATATTTGTAGATATATATTTAGAAAAGGCATACCTTTTCAAAATAGAAAGCCTTTATAACCCACCTGTTGAGAGAGAAGCTTCAGAAAACTAGCTGCCTTGTGCAAAAGTAGAAATACTGCGATTTTCGTAGTCAATAAAATGCAGACTTTATTTTCAAAAAAACAGAGCACTATCTTGCAGGTACCAATAGAGTAGGTTGGGTTGGTTTTTTTTTAATCAATTTAATCATACAAATGAAAAACCATTTGCAACTAGGTTACAGAAATTTCAATGTAATATGGAATATAGTTAGTTCATCTGCCTGCTATTATCAGATCAAGATCAGATGTATTTGTGCTAATGTTGTCCTTACAGCCCCCTAGAAGGTTAAATATTCTCTCATTTTGGTAATAAATCAGCTATTCTCTGCTTGCACGTAAAATGTTACAGACTTATAAAACAGCATCTGGCGGTAAGAGAAAGGAGGTAACACGATTGCCATATGAGTTCAAAATTTGCTGTGGTTCAAAATCCTGTTTCACTATACAGCTTTATGCATCTCACTGCAAAAATAAGACTAAAGATCTTCTTGCATTATTTTCTCCATGATACATTATTGCCAATAATTTTTAAGATTAGTTTAGGAAATGATTTGGTCAAATTTCTAGAGCAAAGCAGTACAGAAAAACATTTAACCCTAATTGTTTGGGAGCTTATTCTTCACTAGTCAGTGTACATGATGACACAGTCTCTTTCCTCACTAAAAATACTGCAGGACACACTTGTCCTTGTATCACTTGCCTTGTATTTCTAAAGCGAAACTGGAATAGAATCGAAAAATTTATTGGATGTTATCAACAAGCAGCATGCCTTAATGTCCCACGGCCTTCTACAGATTTCAGGGCAAGTCTTCCGCCTCAGCATCTGCAACTATGCTTAAAATCAGTCACGACAAACATATTAACTAAGGCTGACTCAGCAATGGATTTCAACAGCTGACTGAAATTTCATTAATTTCAGTCACTCACCCCCCCATAAACATAAATCCGTAATAAAGCACGGACACTCATCAGTCTAGGTGCAAAATTCATCTGAGTATTGACACTTTGTCAAGGAAGCAGAGGATCCCCAGAGAAAGATGAGGTGGTGAGACTTTGCGTCTCCTTTCCCCGTTCTGTCCACAGGCAGAAGGATAGAAAAGACACTGGCCAAAGTCCAACATGAAACAGCGAGAGCATTTTGCAAAAGAGGTAGAAGAAAAAGAAAACCAAACCAAATGTATATGTGTTTCTATACAAATGCTAAGAAGGTTAAAAAGAGATGGGTAAACTATAACACCTACTTGTAAGTGAGGATGTTTTGAAGCATGTCAAACACTTGGAGGAGAGAGATCAATTATTGGTACATTAGTACCTGGACATAAAAGATAAAGAAAAGATGTGATAAATCATGTCAATAGAGAAGCCATGTTAAGAAATCATATTACAAATAGCTTAGAACCAAATCAGAGCTTGAAGAAATGTAGCAATAACTAACATAGAATCTCTACAAAATTGAAAGTCCATGTCCAAATACAGGAAAAATATATTATTAAGGACAATCTTATCTCTGTCGTTTGGCAACAGTGACCTTGTCATGCCCAGAGAAATCAGAATAATTTGTAGCACAGGAAAACCAGCAATAATGGTAGGGTTTAGTTACTTCAGACGTGCTGCGGTGCCAAACCTAATCTGTAGATCGTACGTCATGGAGTGGCTAGACAGGGAACCCACTAAAAGAAATCCATCTTGTGACACAGTCGTCAGCAATGTCGAGGACCTTGTCGAGAATATTACTACCAAGACAGTCTGTAAGAGGGATCCTGATATATTTAGATTCAACGTCTCTACAGTAGACAAAAGGCAAAAAAAATTCACTCCATTTTAAAAAGGTCATCTAACTAAAAATGAAAGCTTATTAAAAGAAAACAAAGTATCAAAAGGTAAGTATTGGCAAGTACATGAAGGTTATATGCAAACATAGCATAGTAGAAGGTGAGAGCAAGCATATACCACCCACCTCAAAAAAACTGCCGAAAGGCTTAACAGCAAAAAAGCCATTGTGTTTAAATGGTAGGTTAAGAGAGGGTATTAGAAACAACAGTATCAAAAAAGATCATGGCACATGCCTATCAGTATAATAGAAAAGAATATAAATCACGGCAGTTTAGTTGTATAAAACATAGTACGAAAGGCCACAAAAGAGCTTAAGGAGCGAGTTGCAACAATACAGTAAGCTGTAACACACGTTTATCATTTCATCAAGAGCAGGAAAGCTGTCAAAGTCTGTGGGATCATCAAAGTGGACTGTCCACAGAAGAGACAGTGATTGTACAAAAACTAGATGAATCTTTTTGCACTTTTAGCACAGAAAATCTTTGGGAGATTTCCATAAATGAAAGGATGATGCAGCTGAAAATCTGACCAAAAATGAAATGACATTTCCTTGCAGAATAAACTGAAAAAGTAAACTGCAAGAACTCATCAGGACCTGCCAGAATTTACCCACAAATTCAAAAGAAATTCAAGGATAAAATAAGTAAACTAATCACTGTGGCATGCCATCTAATGCTTTGAAACTGCATCAGTGTCAAAAGAACAGAAGACAGCACAAGTGACACAGGTTCTTATTAAGAAGCCTTGAACACAAGGACCTGTACACACGATGTCCATCAAAGTGAAATGGTAGGTAGGAGCAAGAATAAAGAACTAAAGTAACAGGCAAATGGACAATTACTATGTCTTGACAAAGGCTTAAGGAGACTTTTGTAAAGAAAATTCACACCTCACAAAACTATTGAAACTTTATGTAGGCCTCCAGTAAGAGCTGGGAGAGCTTTACAACTAGTTCTTAATTAAAAATCTAGAAACCTATTAAAATTATATCCATTGTGGAGAGATTGACATGTAAAATCGAAAATGTCACACACACAGAATAAAATCCAGCTTTCTAGACTCTCAATCCCATCTCTCTCAGCTGGGATTTTCAAAGGTTAACAGAACTGGGCACCAATGGGTACTTCTCTAAACACTGGAATTTAACATTTTTCGACCTGGTTCTGTGACAAAGTTAGCTTTAGCCATTCCACTAACAACTTCCTCTAACTCACTTCTGTTATTTCAAGGTAAAATTAATTCCTGGAGTGGTGTTACTTTGGCGCTTCAACACCGTAATTATACAAAACCCAAGTTGCTATTCAAGTTTAACATAGACACATTGTTTTTCTTTCACTGTCACTGCTCCCCTATCATCAAAATTCTCTCAGCCCTTATTCATCACACTCCAATAGGTATTTGATAGCTGACAACATAGCAGACACCTTACACAAACATACTTTCAAAGTTTACGACGAGAAAGACAACCATTTCCTGGGCAGTGAAGATCTATGAACTCACCCTTTTCCTAAGCAAAGGGAAGGCTGTAAGTGGATGCCCCCAAAGAAGACTGAAGTAAAAGCTCACCAAAGGAGGAAGGAGATGGACAGGGGGACACCCTGTTAAAAAGACCACCCAGGAAGCACTGTTTCTATTTGTTACTGCCCCTCTCCCCCAAAAGCCAAGCTGCCTGTGCCTTTTCCTTTCCCCTTCAAGCTACCCTGTCGACCCACGCATGGGGCCCAAGGTCCGTGACCCCAAAGCAACCTTCTGGTTTTGTACAGCACGGCCCTATTAATGAGCTTTTAAAGTAGGAGTAAAAGAAAGAGTAAAGTTAAGTGTGTGGGGAAAGGGAAGGAGTAAGAGGGAAAGTAGGATAACGAAGAGAGGAATCCAAGCACTTTTGGAGACACAAAGGTATTAAAAGAAAAAAACAGATGACTGTAGCTCTGCAGTTCAATATAGCAGTGTTAAATACCACACTGAAACACAGGTATGGTGGCTGTTTTCTGCTTCTACCTTGTAGCAGTTTCTTCTTTGGAAGGGCACTGTGTTAATCAAGATGAGGCACAAAAGCCTTAGAGATTCACTAAAGTGCTGCAGTTTTATAAATCTAAACAAAAGTTGTGTGTAGTGCGTCACGCATATACTTCAAAGGAAAAAAAATTACAAACGGATCTTAAATCTGTTCTAAAAAACAGAGTGAAGAAAACAAGTGATATACTCATTCTTTCCAAAACCAACCTTTCACAGCCACCATCTCCCATTTAATCATCATTTCCTTGAACATAGCCTTCGGGGAAATGAAACAAACTGATTTAGGCTAGTTTTAAAGCTACACCCTAAATATCTAAAAGAGGTACAGCACGCTCAGATTTGGAGAAATTCTGCATGTCCATGGGTACCAGCAACCCAAGTCCTCTCTCTCAGCACGCGCACCTTCTGCAGCAGTCTGCATCGCTTCCTGCTAGTATTTAGTGTAGACCATTTTCCCTGGCAAGCAGGCTTAACTGTGCTGCCCACTGTCTCAGCAGTCAATGAGTTGGAGACCTTCAACCCTCTTCCTACTCACACCTGCCCACTCTTCAGCCTTAAAGACAGTGCTGGGAGAAATAATCTCTCCCTGTTGTGAGGCTGGTTCAGGACGTTGAAGGAACTGAAGGGCATTCATTTCCTGCCCAGGCATGTTAGGCAGCTCACAATTAAACCTTCTGCTGCAAAGCTTTTAAACATTTTTCTATTAACCGCTACAAGATATTTTTTGAGCAGCTCTACTTATATAGTACCATCATGACCTCTAGAAGAAATGTTTATTTAATATGCTATGCTAATACTTCTCTTACAACATTAAGAGAAAAGGAAAAGCTTTGTAATATAGAAGAGATTCGGATTTAGCAATTAAACCTTAATTTGTATTTAATTTAGCAATATGTGAATTCTGCCAACATCTTCAAAAGACTTTTAATACATCTGCATTAATGCATAGCCCATAACCCACCCATGCTTTCACTTACTAAGTGCTCTTAATACAGGTATAGTTGCCAGGTCAGCTAGTGCATGGGAAAAAAAATTCCTTGGTTTGACTAGATTCTCCAGTCAGCTTCAATGAAATAAACCAGAAGTAGCTCCAAACTTCAACTTCAAAAAAGCTCCAATACATTACATTTCATGTTAATCAGAAGCATATGGTCTTTCAAATAACACACAGCCTTCAGTGACTCAACATTACTGTTCAAAGAAGCAAGGGTAGTACGTTAAGCAATTCTTATGTCAAAACAAGAGTCCTTCAAAATATAAGGATGACTCTAATTCATCTATTTTTCATGCTCTAAAAATTATTTGGAGTTTAAAAATCTAAAAAGGAATGATGCAGTGTTCCCTTTAAAGCAGAAAGGCAGCATGACAGTTCCTATCAGCCGACTACGCAAAGGGTCCCCATGTTCAGGGTCTCTGAGCAAGCCAAACTATGAAGTAAAAAAATTTTTTGAGGGAGAATTTTGCTCAGAAAGATGTTCTCATGAGGTTTATATTGCATCCATATACTAACATAATTTCAAGGAGGTGCATAATTTAAAGATTAGCTCAAAGCATGCGTGCCCTGTCAATGGTGCAATAGGAATTCATCCTGCTTGCAGTGATCCTTTAACAAATTTGCTATATGGAAGCTCTGCACATAGATGCCATCTGCATTTCATTGTAATAACTAGGACTGCCTGAATTGTGCAGATTTTCCAGAACAATCTCTTAAAATTGATTCCTTATTACCAATCTAACAACCCTTCTTCTGTTTACTTCCCATACATTTATGAGTGATTATGCTTTCCTGGCCTGAGTCACAAATTTTTTTTGAAAACCTTTCATATCTGTATGCAAGCCAAAAATGGCTACCTACTTGGGCAGTCAGGAAACTCAAGTTCTCCCACATGATTCATCCATCTAACACTAATAAAACAATATGAATTTTTTTTATATATTCAGTATTAAACATCAAGAAAAAACAATTAAATTATTGATCAACAATACTGAAAAAATAATATAGATGAAAACTGTATTAATATGGCATTAGGATCCACACCCCAACATTGCAAGATCAGCAAATAAAGTCTAGAGCAAATGATTTGTTGTGAAGAATTTGCCAAGGTCTAGAATTAGCCAGGGCTAATGTCTCCTTTAAATGTGTTACAGGTTGTCATAAAGCAGAAAAAACAAAGCCTAAGGGCCAGATTGTGATCCCCTTACTTATATTGGCTAATGTTAATCAGCGGTGTTTCCGTAACCTTGTATGAGTAACTTGCCTCCCCAGGAACTACGGACATCACTATCTAGGTCTGAAAACACAGAAGACTGGGAATATAACAGGAAAAAAAATATATATATCTTTAAGATAAGCAAAGCTCCTGCAAATCCAAGACTCTTCCTCCTGCTCAGAGAACAAAGACAGGGCAACAAAGAGTATTTCATGCAAGAGGACCATCACTCATTAGCCAGCAGCTACTGTGGTGAAACAGTAGAGACCCCCAAAAGATCTGCAATGACTTGGTGCTTTAAAATGGTTCCCTTAAGTAACCACTGTGAGGTCTATCACTTACCAGTGAGTACTGCTCATGATTCCCTTCTTCAGAGGGAATTTGTATTTAGATCCAACAAAACAGTGATGAAGCTTTCATCCCGTTTTTGTTCTAGGGAAGGATGAAGACAGACCATTTAGGTATTTTCCTTGTGCCTGGGACGCCGTTCTAAGCACTTCTTAGAAAATCAACTCTTAAGTCTTCAGCTCTGCCTGAGATACATAACTAGAGAGAGACAGACAGTTGGATAGCTTTGGTGGTTGTTTTTTTCTATTAAATCTGTTATTTCCAAATTAGGCAGAGCTGGGATTTAAAGTTTATCACCACTGTCCCAAATCAGTGTCTGAACTACCCAGTTACCCACTCTCTTTTTTAAATCATTTGTTTGATTTGATTCATCCAGCTGACGAAATGTTCTAATTTCAGCATGACAAAAAATAAACACATTTCTCTGTGATTTTGGTTTGGTTTACTTTTTTGTTCTTAACTACCTCAGCTTCCAAAAGCAACTGCAGCTGCAAAGCTACTCTCCAAGCTCCCTGATGACAGTAATACCTCTAGCTGCAAACTACTGTAGCAGTGAGATGCAGGAATAAATCCTAAGGAGCAATAGGGTAGCCGATAGGAGTTAAGCAGTGAGGAGAAAGGTGCTAATGAGCTGTACCAGGAGGCTTGGAGCATCAGAGGAAAGTTCCAGGGTGCTGCAGGCAGGCAAGGACAGTGGAAAGAGGACTGAGCCTTCCGCTTGCTTTCACTGCACAAGCCAGACCCTGCTGCTGACACAAGACAATCAAAAGTCTATATATTGTCTGCAAGGCCTTCAGGAAAATTAGCGGACTAGATAATGAGAAAGAAATCCTTATCAAGGAGAAGAATTTGCTGATCTTTTCGACCCCAGGCTGCAACTTCACAGTTACTTTAAACTGACCTCATTACAGACTTGCAAAAGAGGACGGAAAGACGGTCAGGATTTTCTCTCCTTCCCCTTGCGCAGGCACTAGAGCTGGTACTTGGCACACTGAGGAGAATTTGGTTTCACACAGGGCACTGATTCAACTGAAAACTAATTTTTCTGCTGGTTTTAAATTCTTATCAAGTTTACTTCTAGGCTGGATCAGTTCCTTCCTTTGGCTCAGCCCAAGCACCTCAAGGGCACACTTCAACAAGGCATGAAACCGCACCTGCAGAAGGCCCCAGCTCCACCTAGAAAGACAGAAAACACCCATGGTCCTGGGCAACTCTCAAACCTTTATAGCACCTCCCTGTGGTTCTTAAGGAGTCCCATCCACCACTACTTTACAAACGTTTCCATCCTGCTCAAATCAGTAAGGTTTTTTTATTCACAGCGGCAGGCTACAAGAAAGAAAGCCTCCACGTGCCTACAAGACTGCAAACAGGCAGTTGCAACGTATGCAATGTGTAGTGGAGACAGATTTTAGACTTCCAGTAACATGACACAGTTTAGCAAGGCATCGGGGAAGAGCATTTGGCTATGAGTTTTCCATAAATAGCCAATTTGCAAAAAAGCTGTTCAAGTTCTAGAAATCTGTCACTTTTCTATTTTCAGTTCTTTATCTCATTATTTCACATAAATGTTCAGAACAGACTTCATAGTGCTGAGATTTAAAGTGGATGTCTTTGTGGTTTTTGGCTAGAAGACCACATGCTTCACAGATACAAATGGACAGAAACTAATTTGTGTGATAAACTAAAAGAGGGATCAAATGGCAGCAGCTCCACTTCTACAAATAAAATAGTAATCATTCAAAAATGAAGTAAGAATCTCTTCATAGGCAGAATTGCCATTTATATTTGTCTGTAAATAAGCAATTTATTTCTTTTCAGAACCTGCTCAGACAAACCATCTTTGAAGCTCCTCTTTGATGTTTCTCAATGACACTAAATAGATGCAAGAACTGCCTTTTGGCAATTCTCTAGGGCCTTGTCCTTGTTTAGCTGTTTAAAAATTGCTCCTTCTGGCTCATCTGTAGCTCCATACCTGACAGACTTTTCTTCTAGGGTTTTCTGTTAGGTTTTATTTCCCCCTCTTCCCCCGGTTTCCCTCATTCTAAACTGAAAACGCACAGAGGTACCAAGACAATAATTTAGGGGTCCTGCTGAAAAAAACCTGGCTTCAGACACATACAAGTCAGCTGTAGGACCTTTCCGGAAACGCATCATAGTTTACTTTGCCTGGAAGAAGAAGAGAGGAGTAGGATGAAAAGGAAGCAGAGAGATTTTATCAAGGGCTCTTGGAACTGAGACTGCAGATGTAATTACAAGACAGACAAATCCAGAAACAAAGTCACTACTGCAAAAAATTAGCATGAAATGTTCTTCATGGAAGCTAGCACTTAGCGTATGAGTCTAATGGTAAAGTTCTTCCACTGCTGTGCCTCAGAAGTATTAATGAAATCTGAGAGGAACGGGACTACTGAAACAGACAAAGCAAGACTTCCCATGGAAGTCGGGAGGGAGCATATAGCAACTGACAAATACCGTCTTTGATAGATCTATCCTTAAAACCCTTGTATCTGCCTTTACTGCTGCATTAACAGTTTTTAGAAAACCCTTGGTTGAACTTAACTATGAAATTTAGTATGTTCACTGCCAATCCATACATACGCTAGAAACGCTATGGATGTGCAGATGAATACTGAGAGCTCGTCCTTCCAGAGAAAGGTTTAGGAACTCACTTAAGACCAATTTTGCATGGTTTGTCTATTCATTTCTTAAGCCATATGTCTATGAAAAATATTATCTTACTGGTATTTCCCAAGAACACTGAAACAACTGAACATATTCCAGCTTTCTCTTGGATCACTGTTGCCAAGAATATGCCATACCATTACCATGCAGTTTCACTCAAACCTAGTTTAGGCTCCTCAGTACTCTCACAATGTATTAGATAGCAGAAGAAAGAACTTTATGCTGTAGGCATAGAACACTTTATAAACGAAACCTTTATGAAAGATGATTTTTCACTTTATGAATTCCAATAGAATTTGGTGTAGGATGGTGTATAATAAAAGTAATTATAGCACGTCTTAATCTCGTCAAAATCGGCTTCTTGGGCTTCACAGAGAACAAACGAGAAAGTTATGAAAGATCATTTAATGAAATGTTTTTTTGAGAGTTGACAAAATACAGCCCCTAACATAGTAGCTTTATGGACAAGTGGAATCAGATCACTCATACAAACAGAAAAGAAAGTAGTATTTTCCCCACACTTCTTAACCACCAAGAATTATTCTTCCCCTTTTCATTTCATATTAAAATAAAGGTCAAGTTAGCGACTCAAAGAAAACTAATGCTCTAAATATTGACCTCCATAGGTCTGAAATGATGGCTGGTACCACTGAATCCTTGAAACATGGTTGGAAGAAGTAAGTGAAAAAGTTTTGTAAACTACTGTACAATTATCTAGTGCTGTCTGCACCTTCTGAAGTCTTAAATATCTGCCAGACAGTATAGACAGAAGTGATTTACAACAAACAAGTTCTGTTCAGAACTAGCTAGCACTGAAGAGCTGACTGATCTTCATTTAACATGATTACATAACCATGAATTAAAATAAGAACTCTGCCTTTTCAATGTGAAACTCAATTTGTCACAGAGTATCTCTTTCGTGCTTGATGACAAATGACAAGATCATTTCTTTCTGGGTTTTTTTTTAATGTAATGCAACCATAGCTAACAGATATTTACTGCAACATTTCATTACCCAGGTTAACATGCAGTATGGAATATCCTAGTAGTATGTTTATAGAAAATACAATTTTTTAAGTATCACTGAGTTGAAAGAGATAATTGGAATAGGATGAGTGAAAAATTCATTTGTTCCTTCTCCCTGAGGACAGAGCCATTTTGTCTTCAATGGAAAATGGAGAGGAAAGCAGAGAAACAACTTTCTGAGGAACAGCTTTGCACATAAACAGGTGTAGAGGCCTAATTTACAAAAATAATGCAAAACAGTCAATACCATTGACCTCTGCCAAAAAGCAGCTTATGTAGGATCCTCACAAAGCTTCAGCTTCACAGAAACCCAGAGCTTCTAAAAAGGCTGGATAAGAAACCCTAGACTGCTTGTGAAACAATATATTCCCCAGTGGAGCTCTTAGACTAAATGGACCCCTGGGGAGGCTGTACTTGATTATGCTGCTGCCAGAGGCTGAACAAACAAACAAAGGAGCAGACACGGTCACAGTTTCATTTATCATGCTTTAAAATTCTATGTTGTCATACTTGCTCAATTAGTAAGTAAATAAGTTCACAGTGTAATCTTTCCCATTTAAAGATAAGAGAAAAGGAGTGGTATCTATTTGTACTGGAAGTCGGGGGGGACACTCATTCTGCTGCCCAAAGCTCACACACACGTAATTCTTACACTGTCACAAGGGGAAGACAAGCAAAATGAACCTCATAAACATGTTTGAAAAGTGTTTGGAATTTATGATGCAAACAAGCCTTTTGTTCATACAAAAAGAAGTATGACCTTTTAATTTAAAAATATTTCAAATTTTAAGCAGTACAAAACAGCATAGCATTAAGAGGTATTTGTTGATAACACACCAATTAACTGTCAAACAGAAAAAAAATCCCCAAGCACATAATATACTAACAATAAATGTAACTGACTTCGTAGGAATCTTGGATAAAAACAAATACAGGATCAGACCCAAATATAGTTCAAGCTGCAAGTCTAGAGAAATAATCCTACTGCTATTTAATGGAGAAAACTGTTCTCACTCTGAAATAACTTCCATGAAAGTTAATGAAAGACTTGCTAGTGTTTTATCACAGGAATTGGACGGTGCCTTAGCTTTGTTTCGGTGTCAGAGACCATTAGTCCTCTCTCTTTGTGATTTCTAATGGGCCAGGAAAGGGCTGTGGGGAACAGAAGAGATACTAATTCTGATTAGCCGAAGAAAAAAAACCTGTCTGAAAAGCCGATTCCCGTAACAAATATTTCTGAAGTTCTGTGATTCTCACTAATAATTCACCCAGAAGAATTTTAAAACATCTGAAATACAGGTCAGAATAAGTGTTAGTGACATCAAAACTACCTAATCCATGGTGCATAGAAGAAATATTGTTAAAATTACCTATGATGTGTTGAATCGGTTCAATTTGGAAAAGATTGAGGAAAACAAGAGAACAATCCTCCACTTGATAAAAATGTGTAGCAAAAGGAGTAATAACATTATCAATAACAAATGGGGAAAAAAAACCCAAATCTTTTCATTTGCAATAAAGATTTAGGCTGGGTAACAGAAAGCACTTCTTCAATTTCCATTTGCAGTTTTCTCTTCATCCTTCTCTCACAGCAATAATATTTACTGCCTCCATCCTACCCAGGGAAGAAAGCCTGATCTGCAGAAAGACCACTGTGTAAAAGCACACTGTTAGGCACTGAAGCAAACACAATTCGTAGCTAAGAGAAACTTTCATTCGGTTTCACCCATGCTTCTGAGTTGCCAGACGCTGGCAAAGAATACATAAGCTTCTTACAAGCCACAAATAAAAACCACAATTTATCTGAGATTCTATGCCACTTCAGTACTTCCTATATTAGGCTATCAAAAATATTAAGTGGCCTTAGGTTAAAGCAATGTAATGGATTACAAATTTGTCAGTGTAAGTAGAAAACCAGACTTTAAAAAAAAAAAAAAAATCACAGATTTGCACATGACAAAACATAAACAGCCAGATGTATAAATGATACACAGGAAGATGGGTGACTCTCAATAGGCTAGCGAAAGAGGTGAATGATGAGGTTCCAGGACCAAATAATGATGAGATGTCCTAGAAGTTTCTCTCCCCTGGATCAAAAAGTAAAATCAGTGTGTATTCCAGTAAAGAGAGACTCTGAACCACTAAATATAGAAACCGCGCCAGTAAACTACAAATCACATATTCAGCACAATCAGTAATAAAGATGCCTCAGAAATATAGGAAAAGCACAAGTAGCCAGATATGATGTCATCAAGCTCATTTAAAATCTACCTACAGCTAATTATAACAGGCCAAGCTCATTCCACTTTTCAGGATAAATCAAATCTATGCGCTAACTGCATATTGAAGAAACATAATGAAGGGATAACGTAGATTCTTACTTCCTTGTATCTCCCTGAAACTGGGTATAAATTCAATTTTTCAAGGCACATCCTTCTCTATAGAAATGGCAATATTCAGTAGCATATTTCAAGTTCGGAGGCTGCTAATATGGCATGGAATTTGGCAGCAATGAGTCAACACAGTAGCAAGTGTTTTACGTATGCAAAGTTGTTCAGAGATGACTATCATCTTTTATCGTATGCAAGTACACATGGCTGGAAGGTATTTAGCTTCTGGCAGATACAAAAGGACAATATTTAGAACAAGCGATGTGTATGGCACTTAGTTGTGGAGTCATTTGACAGCCTACATGTTACAAACAGTTCTCCAAAAAAAAAAAAAAAAAAAAAACCACCATAAAAAACTAGTTAACACATCAGAGAGTTCCGAGGTGCAACTAAAACTTTGCATGAAGGGACTAAAATTTGTAATAATCCTACCTTCTTTTCCATGTCACCCCCTCCAAATCCCTAAAGTAAATGGAATCAGACTTGCTTCCCAGCATACAGCACAGGCTCCAGACATAATGGGCAGACTTTAAACCCAAACATTACATTGAAAAAGAGGTCAGGCTTGCCATCTAACCAAACCTTTCTGATGTTCACACCTTCCTTTCACCTGCTGCCAGTCAGCGAAATTAATTCAGCAAGCAGATTGTATAAAGGCAACAGATTATATTAGTTTAGTTTTCCTCACTTGTGCTGTATACTATCCTCTTAACAGCTGGTTTGAAATGCCACCTAGGGGTCTTGGTGAAATCATTAAACTTGCCAGCACTTCGGAGCTGAAAAACTGCAGAATATGAATACAAAATATGATTAGAAATACCAAAACTGTGCAAGAAAATACAGATGGATTTTCAAAACAAGGGATTTTAACAAGTATATTTGATTAACTGAAATGCGAATAGACAGTATTTGTCTGAATTAAATGGATGGCTCAGCAGTGTACAGACAAGACATCTCACCTCCTACATGGGAGCCTGACAGTTCTTAGGTCATTCCAGCAGTATTCCATGTTGCTCTTCCACAGCACAAAGGTCTTAAGAAATGTTCTGAGAATAATAGTTTTTGTTTTCATGCATGTATGTAAATTCTGCAATGCCTAATAGCTGTTCTTTGACTGGACAATTCGGTAAATAGGGCTAGTAATTTTTTTTTTTCTGTACCAAGACAAAACTCCAGCTCTCTGCTTCCTTATACCATATACTGCAGCTAGAACTGCTGCAACCGTCTTGTCTTCAACATTTGAATAGTTCCCTCTTTTTGTTCCTTACCTAGAATTCTCACTTCACAAGCCAACAACCACAGATCTTGCTATAACTAAACTCTGCTTTACATAATAGAGGAGAAAATGCATTTCAGTAGAAAACTGGCCTTCATCAGTCCTATAGGTCTCTCTTCCATACCTAAACCAGAAGAAAAAGGTAGGCTTGGCTAATCCCAGCTCAGCTGCTACTAAGACTCTGCCAAATGCTACAGCAGAAACTGTCACCCAAAAGTACACCTCCTACGGAACAGTGTTGTGTCTGTGCAGGCTTCCTACCAAGAGCAAAAGTCAATATGGCATCTAGGCTTGTCTAATGCTATGCCTGAATAAAACATTTCAGAAAAATGCCACAGCAGAAAACCTAAATACAAGGCAGAGATGCTCTTGGATCAAAATCCTAGACCTGATTCCAAACTTTGGAAAGTCTCAATACCGGACAGCTTGCAGTCCTCCTCAGAAACATGTCTACAAACTTTGTGACCTCTCTCTACTTAGAAGCCTGCTAGGATGTAAGCTGCGACAAAGCAACTTATCCCCATTTGAAGGCAAAGCCATCCTCATCATGACTGATTTTGTTAGCACAACTGGATGAAGTAAGTATGTGCCACTATGCCAAAGGGGACTAACAAAGTAGGTGTTTACACAACATAGCAAGCACAAAGACTTTCTGCAAGAGACAAAGTATCTGCAGCTTTTCTCTTCACATTTGTTTCCAAATGTGTCGTGTTATGGTCTTTCCCCAACAGGTGAGATAGACACGAGTCATTACATGGTCTGTCTTGCAGCACTGAGACAGTATTAGCCAATTTGTGAGCAGATCTGACTACAAAACGATGGTACAGATTTTACATACCAAAATTTAGTGCTAATAAAAACAGGCAATGTAAGTCAGGTGTGTTCCATGTGCATGAAATGTATGCGGAAACTAACCACAAGGCCAGAGGGCATTAAAAGGCACTATCTCCCAAGAACCTATCCTCTATGTTTGACATGTCCTAGTACCTTCAACCACTGAAAGCCCAAAAGAAAGCTTCTCTAAAGCCCCCAAACGTGTTTTTTTTTCCCTAATGCAATTTAAAAATACATCAAAACTACTGTATCCAGAGACTTAACGGCATCCCTTAATGCGCCACATTCAGACACAGTTCTCAAATACCTTCCTAAGAGTCATGCCACTCTCATCTGACCACTAGGAAACGGATTCAAACCAAACTGCCTTCTCAGAGGCAATCACACAGCAGATAGTAGCAGCATTAGCAGTTACCACCTTTGTCTAAATGTCCATTGGCACAAGACTACCCATCTAGTCACTAACTTTCGAGACACCCTACTCTCAAGGACCAGATTTGCTTTCCCTTTCTAACTAAAACCCAATTTAGGAAATGTACTAAACTAGCTCTGTTACAGGTAACCACTATCCCCTTGGTATTTCTTATACGACTCATTGTTTTTGACTTGAAAAATAGAGACATGCATTAAAATTGTCTTTTCTTATAATTACACAGTACCCTTCTCTGTAACTTTATCAGACATTTATGGCATTTTTAGCTGCAAGTTACTTAGCGAAGGTCTTATTCTGCTGCCATTATTATTGCCAAGTAGCTCAATCAAATTCAATGGCATCATTTGTTTAATAAGTTGCTACACAACATAAGAAAGAATGGATGAATCCAGCTCCCAGTAAGGTATCTGCCTCATCTCAGCTAGAATTATGCTTCTGCTAACCACATACATATTACATGGTAATTTTCTCCCATCTTTCCCCTGTGCTAGCTTTTCAAGTGCATCTTAATTAGCTCTGTTTTATTTTGAAAGCATATTTTGCTAGACTTTCCCCAAGAGCTTTAGTAAACAGCTATATGAAGCTTGTCTTTACTTATCACATCTCCTGTAATGCTTTCAAAAAGGAAGGGAGAAGGGGAGAACTTTTAGAGGGGCAGAGCTCTGTTTGGGGTGTGAAGGTTTCTGCTACTTTTAGCCCACCTCTTAAGCCTGATTTCCTTAGGAAATCATAATGATTTTCCACGCTTATATATGTGCAAGTGCCAATTTGTCTCCTTTCGTGTTAGGTTTTAGCCAACTAGCCTATTTTGGCCTAATTTAGTAGAGAGTAAAGCTCTTAAAAACATAAAGTTCTTAAAAATTCTGTGTACACTGGGAACAGAATATAAGAGAGAGACTGTAAGAACATTCCCAGTGAAGGAAAGATGCAGTGGACTATTCAGCTCGTTAGATGCAACAGAACTGAAAAGAAGTAACTTTTCTCTCCAAGGTAGTAAAAGCTTCCATCAACACTGAACATCTGGTAATGCTGTTTTCCACACGTACTTCAGTAGTAGTTGCTAAGTTTGCAAAAGGAATGGCTGTTAATTGTCTCGAAAGGATGCCCATCACTCTAAAGAAAGGTGGGAAAGTGTTTTGCTGGTACTGAAAAAATGCACACTCAGCCGGGCAAAAAAAAGAGCTGAAGCATTCTGCACCTCACTTCGGCGTGTTATGCCTCGGTTTGCTGGACTGTACCAATCACATTTAAAAAGCACAGGGAATGTCAATAAACATATTCACCTTGCAAATCATTTGTTAGTGAAATGCACTGTTAATGCTAAATGACAATCATTTTCTGAAGCAAAAAATTACATACTGTTTTTATTCAGCAGAGCTCACATGCAGATTTGGGACTGTAAAATGAAAAGTGAACGTGCACTCATTTACCTCTCAAGCTAAACCAATCTTACAGATCTTTGAGTCTGAAACTTTTTGGCGTATACAGATCTGAGAACTGATGGTCCATCTAAAGTATAGTCCGTCAAAAATAATTACAGTATCTTTCCATGAAGTGAAGGAAGAAACAGAATTAAGAAAGAGAAAATTTTGCTGTAGATATGTCTGAGTGAGGAGATGTGGTTCCATATCAGTATGTGTCCATTTGTCTCCCTTCCTGTCAGTTTTTAACCAGCTAGGCTGTTCTGGCCCAGTTTGACCTGTGTCTTTTTTTAAGACACAGGTGATTTTTATTTTGGAAAGACAGAAGAAGGCACAACAGTTTGTGTCATTAGAAATGTCAGTTCTACAGGAGAGTCAAATGAAGGTGAAGCTTAAAATCTCTGAATTTTTACAATGCTTGCCATTAAAGCACTTAGAAATTAAATGAAACTAAATTGCTAAAAAAATTGAGCTATGAAAATATTTTCACTATTCTTTAAAACCCTGAAAATTTCAGAAACTGACTAAATGTAGGCTAAAAGACTGAAAAATCTTAAAATAAGTTTCAATATTTTCAAATTTAAAAAAATTATCGTTATGATTTTTTTTTGCAAAGGTATTAATGAATGAAAAAAAAAAATTTAAAAAATATGCTGACTAAAACTAAACATTAGCTTTTACATCACTACAAAAAGCTACTTTTCAAACCCAAATGATCATTATCTTGTTTTCCAGAATAAAAAAAAAAAATTACATTTAACTCCAAAATAGCCAACCTTTCACCATGATGCGAGAATGAATTAGAAGGTCCTAGATACATTCTTAATACAAAACAAACTCAAAAAAACTCAACAACAAAAAACTTGCACAAAGATAGAAAGACTCAAAAGCTCCTGATGACCAAAAGAAGGGGGGTGGGGGTGGGGAAACACCACCAAAGCATTCAGGTATTTTGAGTCTATGCTCACCACACTAGCATGAAAGTGAAAGAAGCAAGTGTTAAGCAAGGTTATTACTTTTAATTGTAGAAATGGATGCACAAGTATGGCTACCGCCAAAAGCCCAGAATTAGTTTAGCTAAATGCTTATTTTTCCAAGTATAAAACCTCAGTCAGAAATCACAAATTTAGTTCTAAAAATATTCAGAATCAAGGCATCATTAAGAAACCATTCTAATTGTTTTGGGTTTGAAATAAAGAGCCTTTTAAACTTGTTTTCTGTTCTCTTTCATGCCTATGTTTTTTTCCTTTCTCTCTCCTTCGTGGACAGTCAAGGTTGTATATTTGCTTTATAGCCCTTCTCTCCATCTGTGCTAGCACACTGAATACAACTTAAATGCCTTGGCCTCCTATCATCTCCTGAATCACATACAGAACTTTCTGCATTAACTGCCACTATACTGAGGGCACTACAAAGGAATGCCAGTCTACAAAACTCATTTTAAAGAATATTCACCGTATCAAAGCTAGCTGAATTAATTCAGCATAGATAAATTTCTCTTCATTTCAGGGATCCAAGTCTGTGAAATAAAGTTTGAAACCTGCAACTCAAAACCCATTTGTAAAGCTGGCTTAGTAAAGGAGCTGATAGCCGACTATATACCAATTCTGGCTTTCACAGCCACTGAATTCATACAAATAAAATATGTTCAGTTTGCTAATGTAAGGCTGAAAGGTCTTTGAAGACTTTTTCATGTCTCGCAGTGAGCTAACCACCTGATTTAAATCTCTTGTGCTTACATTAAACACCATTTGGGAACATTTTTCAGACGTTTTCAAATTCTTATCTCACGAATTTCTAAAAAAAATGCCTAAGAGCAACTTACTCTAACTGTCCGCACACCCTCTGACACTACACAGTGTCCAATCCTGGTACAGCCCTTTACACTAAAAAACAGTGGGATAAATACAGAAGCATCAGAGGGAAAGAAGGGATACATAGTCTAGGCACAGGATTAAAAATTACTCCCATGACTCCTTCCAAAGTCTTGGGAAAGTTATCCAACTTCTTTCCTTCAATTTCTCCCTCTATAAAATGGCAATATTAATACTTAACAACTTTGAAGGATATGATGAACGTTGAGTCATACTTGTAAACTGCCTTGGAGGCAAAAAACACTGTACGAAGGCTAAGTATCATCCCCATCATCAGAAATTCATGGTGTACCCTTTCCTCCTTCATATATATGAAGGCAGGAAATTATCTTACCAAGGAGATTGATGGCACCAGGAAATTGTAGGCAGTCACCCTCTAAATTACTGTGCATGAGTCACTTTAAAATATTATAGTTCTTTACTCAGTGGGACTGTATTGACCCTAGCATATATTGTCAGAAACATATTATGGAAATGTTTGTAAGAGGGGAATTGTTACTGAAGGCTACCTGTAACTGGTATATAAAGCAGCTAGGGAGAAGTTCCCAATAATGGAAGAGATGTTCGTTGTATTTCAGTAACCCCATCCCAAAATATGTATTTCAGATCACATCAGAGAGAAGCTGTGCGGATGCAGAACACCATCACCACCAGCGAAGCTGGATCCAGACCTAAATTCAGCCCTGTTACATTATGCTGCATACATCTTTCCATTAGTTTTTCCCCCACACACTTCATTACCAGTGCTTGCCCTTGTAAAGAAAAAAAAAAAAAAAGCCAAGAAATGCAACTTAAGTTCAAGGCACCCCAACACATCAGACAAGGAACTGTGCTGACAAAAGAGATTTTAATCAAAAGCAAATTTAGAATAAGAACTGTTTCTGGCTCTTTCAAACAATTCACAGCCATATCCTCAGCAAGTTCAAATTAAGATAGTTTCCTTGATATTAGTGGAGCTCTGCTGCTTAACAGGGGATGAAGATAGGTTATTTAAATTCTGAGAAATAACTGAAGCACCACTTGAGGTATTTGAAGATGAACCTCCATTGAAATTTCTCTCTTTATAGCATCATCTTCTGATTGTCCGCATCCATTAGTCTTTGCAGAAAGCAACTTCTCTCTGTTAATTCTACAACAGCCATAGTATAAAGCCATGAGCTGTGCGGGTTTGATCTTGTGTAAATGAATTAATATTGAGTGACATTCTATGTGGCAGTGACAGCATACGCACTGAAGAAAGTTTAGAAAACTAAATCGGAATATCTTGACACCTATCCTGTCTGTCCAAACTCTCAGTCATTATTTTGGAATCCAACATGAGACAATCAAGGGTTCACCCAAGGACCTTTAGTTAAAAATATATATCATTCACAACCTCAAGATGTGGTCTTATGTATCTCAGAAACAGAATACTAAACTGGAAACAATCAAATCTGTACTTTTTTTCCTATCCCACCTACATAAGGCTGCAAAGTGCCCCGTATCTTCATTTTAGCCTTGAAGTCTGACACTTTGACTTCAAGGGTTAAATTTAAACTGCTAGAATGTATCTTCTGAAGGGCACTGAGCAAGTTCAACAGTATTTTATGTACTGAAAAACTGTTTCACCACTTTTCATCTTCTCATTTCTAGACTTAGCAAGCCCAGCTCTTTCAATCTTTCCTCATAGATATTATTTTCTAGGCCTCTTATCATTCCTATTTCTCCAGCTTGTCTACATCCTAAGAGTGATGCCCAAACCCAACACAATATACTTCCTTTTCATAACTAAGTAGTATCCAAACTGCACTTGTCCTAAGCATGAGTATTGTAAATGTTTCAGGAATATCTGTTATTTTTGTAAAAGTATAACTGAGTCTCCCACCTCTTGAGATTTAGCTGTGTGCGTATTTTGCCAGCATACAATGGTAAGAAAAGTGAATTATATGTTACTAAAAAAAATTAAATAATTCAAGTCTTGCTGTCTTGGCTGTGAGGAAAAGACTAAAATATGAAATAAGTCAACAGTAAAGATTCCAAAATTGAGGTGAAAAATAAAAAAAACATTTAAATGCATTCATGCCTCATCTCCTTTCCCAATCCTTATATTGTGATTTTGGACAGACCAGCTGATGACTTTTTAACACTTCTCACTTTTAAAAAATTGCCAGTGCTTCGTGTAAGAAACAAAGCAAAAGGCACCCCTGAAAATTCTAGTCTCTGCTACATTTAGGGTAACAAGATGTCTACTGACCTGGTGTTCTCCAGCACCACAGTAATGGAAATCCTAAGTAACTCAGTCCATACTATGAATTTTATAATTTGATTCTTAACATCACTTTACATTGCCTGTTTCCAAAGGAAAATGAATACTTTCACACACAGGTCATTAAGAAGTGTTCTAGACCAGTTTTTCAGCCTTACACATCATGACTGATGTTGGGAAGAATATTCTGGAAAAACTGAAGCTGAAAATCTCATTTGGATTAAGTTCTTTCACATGATCACTAACAATGAAAACCAGCTTAATTTGAATGAAAAAGGTCAGAGAAAAATTTCCACATGTATTTTCATTGTGCACAAAAGATATGTGAAGTTCTGTCTTCAGTAGATACAATTCTTCAATTTAACATTGATTTTGACTTGATAATTTTAGGGGTGAGATGAGAAAAATAATGTAAGAAAGCAGAAGACACACGGAATCATGCCAGTAGAAGTTAAAGGCTCAAAACACTTCTGAAGAGCATGAGGTTAAGAAAACCTTTCTATTCATCTTACTTAACACTGTATAAAAAGAGGTGCAAACGTATCCCTAGAAAGCTTTTTCCTTCAGTTATGCTTGCTTCCATGGGGGATAAAACTCAAATGTATTTTAAGCCAACAGGCAACTCGGCATAAAAATACTGCAAAAAAAGGTGAAGAACCACTTAATTCACAAGCTATCACAGACAAGCAAAAATCTATCAGGAAAAAAAAAGCAAAACACTGTTGAAGGAACAGTGAAGTACCTATTCACCTTTTATTTTCACAAGCGTATCCAATGCAAGCCCTCAAAACCCTGTACAGGGAGTCTTAAGTTGTCAGGCACTTCTTCCCAGGCAGCCAATGCTTATTTTGCTGTAAGTCTTCATATGAAGACTAACATAACTCTGATGCTGGAGTTCTGAATAACCTGACATGTCAGGGTGTTCTCCATGTTGCAAAATAAACAGCGTAACTCGGATACTCAAGGCATTAACCTAGGCCACTGATAGTGAGATTCAAAGCATCACTCTTCTACGCCACATTAGAGATACATGTACTTCCCCTTGCAGTATTTTTTTCTAACTTCTAATTGTTCTGATGCCAGCCGCCTCTTTATTTTATTGGAGGCAGGACAACCACCACAGCATGTCCTGCATTTCTGTAGTGCTTCTTTCACAAGAACGTGCCCCTTTTGTTCATGGCCCTTCCTGTTGTGCTGTATATGTGAACTCTTGGGTCTGATACTTCAGCGCATGACTTCTCACGCCATAGTACATCAGCCCAAAATCTGCAGTTACTACTTATCGCCAAAACAGTTTTAAAAAGATGTGGATAGGCATGAATACGTAATGACTAATAACAACACCCAGTTCCTCAGTAAATCAAAAAGCACTGTCAGCGTTAAAAATCTACAACTGAGAGATGAGGGAAATGAGTTTCAGAAAGGGAAGTCCCAAAGATGATCAGGCCATTGGCTGAGGCAGGTAACAGAAGCCAGGTTTTCTGCATCTCATACTCTCTGCACTGGACTGATACAACTTGGGAATCCCACCACTGTTTACTGACCCTTTGTGAACCCCGGCAATGGTGTTAAAAAGAAACACCTCAGTTCTCGTAAATGAATTGTTTAACTGTTCAGGTTAACGTAACTAATATAAATTGTCATCTGAACTTCCTCTTTCTTTGATTAGCCAAGATTTTATAGCTTAAGTTTCAGGATTACATAGGCATAGCATACTATATCGTATCAAATATTAAATACAAAACCAGCTGATTTGCAATAATTCCACCTTTAAAGTGAGAGTTCAAAAGACTCAGTACTAGAAGCATACAGCTAGTAGAAGCACTGCTTTGGTGCATAGTAAATGTGGACATAAAACATAAGTCTTTATGAAACTGAAGCATTGATACTAATGAACAAGGCCAGGCAGGTCTTGTTCATACATTTCCATAGAGCTCTGTGAATACTCCTGAGTCCTAACCTCTGATGCTGTGGCATGCCTCTTCCAAGACTGCTTCTCCAGTGGATCTTAAATGTTTCACTCTTCATGAATAAAAAAAATTTTAAAAATATTACTATTCATGATGTTTCATAAGACTGATGTTGATAGAGAAAAGTTAAGATGGAAAAAAATACAGGAAATATAATTTCAGAACCTGTAGTGTTGCCAGACTTCTGTTAGCTGGCTTTATGTTCACTAGATAATAGGGCCAGCAGGCGGACAGGCAAGTCCCCTATACAGGAGCATTAACTCTGATTAAATCCTCCATGTCAATTTAGGCAAGGAAGTACGACCTGGCAATACTGCTTTTTCTCCCTTGCAAACAGCCCCTGAACATGAGGATTTTTCGTCAGCTGAAGCTTCCTTTACACTAGCAGACTCACTAAAGAGAAGAATCCACTGCTCTTAAATCCCAATCTGTGCCTTTGTTTGCAGTAAAAGCAACCACCGCCTTGCTGATAATCACAGTTTTAAAAGGTGTTAAGACTTATGAATTCAGCAAAGAAGAGACAGATAAAAAAGTGTCATTGTCTATATCAACCAGATAATTCTATAATCCAGCTCCCTAGTAAACAATTTATGACCAGTGCCAAGCGAGTCATTGCAGCAAACTCTAAAATCAACAGTGATCATAAAATAGAATACAGCTTCCGTTATGCCTTTTGTTTCTTCCAAAAAGTTACCAGTATTTAGCCTTATTCTTTTCTCAAGCACAATGTAACTCCACTGAATGCAATGGAAGTATTCAAGACTAACACCAATGCAATTGAGCTAAAAATGCAAGATACAAATGCTGGAAGTTCAGAAGGACAAAAGTCTTTGCTGCCTAGAGAATCTACTAGGTAACGCACATTAATTTCTAGCCTGTATGTACAATTAGTAATATTTTCAAAGTAACTAATTTTATCAACTGTGTCACAATTCTTAGCACTGCTCTATTTCAGATCTTTAGGAAGTGGTCTTAATAAGGGCAGTAGTTTGTCAGTACTTTATGCTAACACTGGTCTTTCTTCTTCATGGTCTGATAATGGCATTAAAAGACACTGAAAGCCTTGGCAAGTACTGCCTATTTCAGATTACTGACTGGATTTTACTAGTCACTTCTGTCATCTTACCCAATACAGGTATCTCTCACAGTATCAATCACTAGTTTCCACTGACTTCAAAATAATTCTGAGACTGAGTAGGTATCTTACAGTATTTTCTTACAATAAAAGGCTGTAATTGGGTGTCACAGTCTCCCAAATAAATTATAGTGCCAATGCAAGAAATTAAATCCTAAGTAACTAGCTAATAATGGGCCAAATCTTTGGATGCTGTAAATGTCATCAGCAGAATTTTTACACTGGCAAAAAAAATTTGGCCCTACAGATTTAATAATATATCAGCAGACACATTTCAGCATTTTTGTGGAGGCACAAATTGGAACTCTTCAGGTTTCTGCCTAATGGAAGTAGCTGATAGCCAAGAAACTCATCTGGATTATTCGAAAATTAACTTTACTCATCCCCTCCATGCACTCTTAGTATGCCGCCTTCTCCTCCAGCTGTTAGAAGTCATTCTTTTTGTAGGAGACACAGAAACCAAGGGAACAAGGGAATGGCTAAAGCCAGCAACAATAGGATGCATTTAGGACATGACTATGCGTTAAAAGCTCAGCCTTACGTCGCATTTCTCTCTAATGTTTCAATGGTTAAGTATTTTTATACAGGAAGGATAGTTTTGATATGTCAAAATGTTATACAGCTTGCTTGTATTCCCACTAAAGTTCACTTAAAGTGAACTTCTAATAGGATAGATTATAATATTTCTAATTTTCTTTCAGATTCTTACTATCCTATTCACATCTGAAGTGCATCCTCTCTAATAAATGTAATCAGATTTACAGCTTCTTCCACTCATTTTTATAATGAATGTTATAAAATAAACTCAAACTTTCAATACTGAAGTTTCTTACCAACTGCGTAAGGAATAGGAGGAGCAGAAGACAAAAAGAAGAAGGTGCAGTTCATGCCCGCTTGGTGTAATCTGACCAAGTTCTCCAGTGAGCTACCAGACTGAACCAACTTCAGGAATAAAAAGTTGCATCATTTCTTGATCCTATGTTAATAGTTGGATAAAATAGCCCAGTAGCCTGACGTTTAGACTATTACATCAGGTACATCATGAAGATGGGACAAGCAAGGGAGGATCATAAATTTAGACACTAATATCCAAACAGGTGAATGCTCATCTGGACCAAACCTCAAAGTTATAGATGCTGACTTATTGTAAAATTACTGTCTGATTTTTAGTTTATAATACCAACTTCTGAAATTAATGGGAAAAGCCACAAAACAGCATGCTAATCTCCTATTTTAGTCATATTTCTCAAATATATCCAGCTTCCTGTATTCTACATGCACGCAAATATAAACACTAAGTTCCTTTGTAAGTGCTCTTGAAAGGTTTCTGTGTTTAAAAAGGATTACTTCCTCAGAAAGGTGACATAATAGCAGCACGTAAAACTCAAAGCCTACCAGAATTCTTCTGATTAAGATTCTGTGCATTCATGGTCATCAAATGTCCACTAGTTCCATCCCAGGAGACACCTGCTGGAAATGATTCTTTACTGCTACTTTCTCTTGCTCTGCAGAGACCACCTCCAGATTAGCGAAAGAAACTCACGCCCATTAAGTTGTTAGACTCTGATGAAATTGGCATAACGGTGCCCACCAGGGTGATTTTAAAAGAGTGAGAAAGGAGACTGCATGAAGGCTTCCAGCTGGAAGTATATTTTTAGGTGCTATTTACGATTCACTGCAAGCAAGAGTAGCTCTTAAAACTGCAAAGCAGCTCTGGAAGCTGTGGGAGCCCGTAACAGCTGTGACATTTGCTGGGGAGAGCGAAACCTTTTGAACTAAAGCGGTCACATTTCTTTGGGGGGGGCTGGGGGGGTGGGGGCAAATCAAAGAAATAATGACACAAAACATTTTCAAAACAGATGCCTGATGTTAGACTGCTCAGACATGGCCTCTAACAGTAAGAATCCCACCCATGGGATTTAAAACAGGTTCTTAAGCATTTGGATTTTACAAGCTTTCTAAGATCTACAGTTTCATAAATTCAAACGGCCTTCTGCAGCTTTCTTCCCCCAAATTATCCCGACATTTACTTTTGTCGGTGTCACGGTTTAACCCCAGCCAGCAACTCAGCACCACGCAGCCGCTCACTCACTCCCCCACCACCCAGTGGGATGG
>JAVKLA010000093.1:2500478-2564035 GCA_034782735.1 Sagittarius serpentarius
AGAAAGAATACAAGTAGAAAGATTACAAGATTAGAAAGAAAAATGAGGTTGCCTTCTCCCAGAGGTACCCATCCTGATATGCAGAAGCCACTCTCCCCATGAACCAGGTCTAAAATTTCAAAATATCATGTGCATGCTAGGCCATTTTATATAAGCAACATGCATATTTTCAATTCTTTTCCCTGTTCCACAGCACGTGCGATGAGTACAAAGTATTAGAAGCTATGAAATGAGGCCACATTAATATTTCAAGTAAAATTTGACAGTTGAATCAACTGTATTAAATGACTGACTCTTAACATTAGCAAAGGTACATAAATATCACCTAATCACAATTTCCAAAACTTTCATTTGGCAAATTAAGGAACACTTTCTGTTTCATGTCACATCAATTTCAGACTTTTTTTATAACAAAATCAAATATGCATCAATATGCATGGTTAGATAATATAGATGCATAGAAAATCTACTAGTATTTTTAAGAGTTTTACAAGAAGAATTACTTTACTGGTAATTTTCTTTGCAAAATATTGCCTCTGCAGTAGAAGAAAACTTTTCATATGTTCTTGACAAAATAGTTTCAGGCTGGTATTAATGGAAGCCATTGGTGGTACTGTTACAACATCACACTGTTGCAAAAGGTAATGAAAATCCAGAGGCACTGCTGTACTATGGCAGAATGATGTCACTGCCAGTCTGAGATGACTTCAGAGTAGTCACTAGCCATGAGAGTCTTTGGGGATGGCACCATGATGACACCACCACATTGCAGTTCTAGTAAAGCCATAATACTCTGAAAATTTAATTTGATTGTTTGGCATCTAAATAAATTACTCACACAGGACCAGCTGGAAACTAATCAAGCATTGACTCAGCAGCACTTACTCACCAATGCCATAAAATGATAAATAGTGACTTTCAAAGGAGATGAGGTATGAGAAGAAGGGAAAGGTAACAAGCAAATTATTTTGTATGCCCCTGCTGTGAGAGACCTCCCTAACAAACAAATTCTGCATCCATCATAATTACAAACAGGCACGAGCCCAAAATGCATTTCTTTTGCTGGCATTTGAATTCTAAGCTCATTTCTAGATCCCAAGCACTGTTTCTAAAACGTTACAATACAAATAATGTCTCCCAGAACTCTGAGACATAAGATATTAAGATCTGGATGCAAATTTTGCAATTGAAGTCTATTTCTAATAATCTTAAATAAATCTTCAAGCATCCTGAAAACACAATTTCTAAGTACCTGTCTTACGGGGGGCAGGGGAAGTAAAAAAGAAAGAAAGAAAATAAAAAAAGAGAAGAGGTAACTCAATCAAGTAGCAGCCATATTTACCTACTATAATGCTATTAAGTAATGCAAAGCTCTTCAAGCTAGGATTTACCTTGTTCTTATCTACACAATGCATAAATTTTGTTTTCCAACCCTTCTGGTGATAGTCATATGAAGTAAAATTTTTATATAGTTGTGAAATTCAGAAAAACACTACACCACTGAGATGTTCTTTAAGTGCCAGTCAGAATTATGTAAACACAGAAAGCGGGTAGAGGAGAAATCTGCTCCTGATCTCTGTCTGGTTGCTACTTCAGACTATAAATCTATTACAGAAGATCCTATAGCAGGTATGGACACCTTTCTGTTTTGTCATTTCACCTTTCTCAATATGCTTCGTGTCCTTGTTCGAGATTCATTGCCAACAGCAATAAATAGACTAGACAAATAGGATTTTGGTGTGAAGTATTATCAAGGAATGTGTGATAAATCACATTGCTGGTGCCTTTCAAACTCACTTTCTCCTGAAAACGCGTATCCCGTTTCCCTCCTAAAAGCTCATTTGGTAATCATTTGAAATTATTTTTTCCAGACTTTGTCACTGCTTTATTTTTGTGTCAGACTTTACAGGCTTGATTCTTGCCTCCTTTAAAAGAGAGATATGCAAAAGCCATAAGGCTATGTGCTTCTATGTGCACATACTCATAAATTTACAGCAATGACTTCACAGCTCTAGTTTTATGAAAAATGTGTGACAAAAATGACGGCTTTATTAGATGAGAGGAAAAAAAACCACATTTTTAGGCATAAAAAACCTGACCTCAGAATCATAAAGGCTATTCTTATAACATCAGAACAACTATGCTACGTATATACATATACTATCACGGCAGGTATGTTTGTCCCTAACTGTTCTTCTCTTAGAACTGCTGCTGCCTCATATGTCTCTCTACCTGCAAATACAGATGAGAGGTCAGGTTTGAGAGCGTTGCATTTGGCCTGTAACACTTAAGAGGCTAAGATGGGTAAAAAGTGATTCCTTTGGTGGGTATGATAATTTAAATCAGAGCAGAAGAGGGGGCAAAGCCTTCCCCTTGGCAACCAGCACATCAAAAACCAGGAGAAAGAAACCCCAGCTCTCCCTCAGACAGCACAGGTGCCACACAGCGCCGTCTGTCTCCCAGGAGGAGGACAAGCAATCTCCTCACAGTCACCCTGCAGAATTCAAAACCTCTTGAAAAAAAGGGAACACTATTTCCAAACTATGTGACTGCATTCAATTCTCTCAATTTTGGTGCAGTAAAAGTTGCAGTAAAATTAAGAATTGCAGGGCCTGTCACTCCTGTATTCAGATCTCACCACTTTTAACATCAAACTCCAAACAACACGACTTCTTTTATAGGGGTTCTAGTCCACTGATCAGATTTTAGCTCAAAATCTACAGGTATAAAAAGTAATCACAGGTTTATTGAATATATATTGTGTTGGATGGGACATACAATGTAAAAGTTAAGCTAAATACTAACCTTTTAATAAAAGCAAGTATTTTCTACAATGTGTTTAACCTAATGACCCGAAAAGCCCCACTCCCCATCCCATGTAAACCTTCATTTTAATGCTGAAACAAACCCACATAAAATTGAAAAATACCATGCAGAACTTAAAACCATGGAGGTCCCTATGACTTTCAAATGAAATCTATGGCTATAGCTTTGACCAACTCTTTCTTTTTTTTTTCAGTCATTTCAATCCTACCTCAGTATCTGGAAAAAAAAAAAGTGATTTTTCAAATACGTACTGCACATTCTCCAAGTAATACACATTAAACAACTGGAAAAATGTTGCACAATTAAACAAACAAACTTTGTCATGCCTAAATCATACCAATTTCAGAGTAAGTAAAATATTAAAATAGGACAACAATAAATCCCTTAACTTGAGGCTATTCTTCTTAGGTTAGCTTTTCTCTGAATAAATGTAGCCTTAATGAAAACTGTCACTGCAAAATGGAATGCAATCACTAGATTAACTATTCAATTATGAATTCCACCCACATGTGAATGGGTACATAGGGGTTCCACAACATTGTAAGAGTACATTTCTGCACCAGGATTACTAAGGAGCAGAGCTGCCTAATTTTCCATTCCAAACAGTTTGTTCACCACAAAAGGCAACAAAGATTTCCTAAGACTATTTGACAAATGTGGGTCAAATGTAAGAAATTGTTTTGGCCAAAACACTAAAAAAATAGGGGAATATCAAGGATACTAATGTAAGTCAAAACTTTTTTCCTTTATTTAGGCTTTTCAACTCTCCCCATTGCTAGCTAGAACTGTTGAGAAAAGGTTGTGGTGAAAATAGAGTAAAAAACATACTGACAGGTAGCAATTTTTTTGTTTGTTTGCAACTTTTTCGTATGTCATACAGGTTTCCTAATTAACATCAATGAAAACCTGAACTCCTACAACAGGCAAAAAATGTTAAGACTCATACTAAGTATCAGCAGCCTTGAAGTTGATTATACTATCACCTGTGCTTATTTCTTTGCAAAATTCCATTGCAAAGTTCCGTTTAGGGTAGTTTTACTCCATGATGTAATGACCAGCCTAATTTCTTTCTGGATACTTCAGGTGGACTAAGAGAGCAAATATTAACTATTCAAAACAGCAAATTCATCTTTTTTTCGTGAATACATGAGACTTCAACCTTCTTGTCCTGAATGACTTAAGGTATATCCTATTTCTATTTTAGTTCAAATATAAAACATCTGCTTATGAAGATATTGGCGAGCCTTCTGTTCACATTTAATTTACTGTATTGCTGTAACTCTATCATAAACACAGTCATGCATGAGATTAAATGCAGTTTATGAAATAAGAACGTCACTTGTTTAATTTGTTTCAAGTAATTCACCCCTAGTGCATTTAACAACATAATTAACACCAGTGCTGTTCTCTACTGCATTGTGTCAAGAAGTGCTGCACTTAAACCTGCATCAAGGTCACCTTCCCCCATAACCCTCATAATCCCAAATCACCACACAATAAAAAAAACCCTGCTGTCAGCGACTGGACAGATTTATATTATTTTTAACAGCCTAACAGAATTAAAGAGTTGTGCCACCTCGAATAGAGGCCAGATTTTAAGTTACTAGGCACGTAGGAATATTAGACACGCACTTAAAATGAGCTACAACGCTTCCCACATTCCATAAAATCAGCTTCCTCGGTGGCTCTTACAGGCCTTTAGAATTACACAAAAACTTGCTGGGAAAGAAAGAGAAATTGCTCATTATACTAAAACTACCTCACCTAAATATATTTTCTTTGGCCTGTTTTAAATACTGTCAAAGTGAATTTACGAGGCACTGAAATGATATGAATACCATCACAGTAAAAAGTAAAATTACGATATGTATAAAATATGGCAGGTTCTAATACTGCAATTAGCTTCACACAGGTAGATTAGCAGGCCCTGCAAAGAGACCTCTTTCAGTCAGCTGAGCTCCAAAATGGCCATGTGTCTAGCCAGTCAAAATTCATTAAGTAGGACATTTTATAATTCCCTTGTTTGTATTTCTACATATATGGAAATATATACATGGAAAACTTTTGTACTTATTTCCCTTAAACTGGCTTTTATTAGACTTTAAAAGATTGGAAAATTATCAGTATCACAGAACAGTATTTGCTACGTGAAAGGTCACAGTCCCACAGATTTTCTCTGTCCTCATCAATCTTCATCCAACCCTGTCCCACCTTGGGGCCTAAATTGTACTTTCAAGTCCTGCTTCCTTAAATTAAGGCTTCCAGAAACTAGAGTTGCTAAGAATGGTACCAGGGCATTTGTCTCTACCCAGATTTTTCAGTCTAGCTAATTAAAGAGCATCTATTCCTGCCAATTGCAATGCATACCTCCTGAAGAACCCATATTCTGTGTATTCTTGGATACTTAGAACTTACAAACATTGTATTGCTACTGACCTCTTCCTGCTGTACAGCGCTGCTGGCAGGATCATCCAGAGGTTCTTCAAGTAATATTCCCCCCCATTCCACAGAAACAAAACAATAAGTCACAACACAAAGCAAGTACACTTCTACAGATCACACTGCATTCTACTACTTCATTTCCCAAGTTTGTCATAAAGGTAAATGCAAGCTATTAAACCGGTAAGTAATATTTTTACTGACTTCGCATTTCTGTAGCTTATATTGCAGGACAGCAGCCCCCATGAACTGCTAACTTGAATAGATTACAAAGAACATAATCTTTTTGCTATAGAAGTTCATTTTTTTCACTGTATGATTAGTATAGAAAGGCTGGAAGAGAAATCCTTTGATCCAGGAGGATAATACTTTAGAGAAGACCAAATGATATTATTTCTAAATTCCATCACTGGGCAAGAAAGACTGACATAATCAGTCTGGATTTCTGGAACTACTCTATTTCTACTTTTCTTTTGATCAAGCTATATGTGTAAAGATGCAATAACTCCAGGCAGGCCAAATGTATGCACAAGCTTCTTTGAACTTCAAACAAGCTTGCTGGACCCTTTAAATTCAATTTTATCTACAACTCAATTACAGAGAAGTTGTTCTCTCTCCTCCCCCCAAGAAAATATATTTCCATTTGCATCTTCTCATAATTTCACATAACCTCCTGTGGAATCCTATTTCCCTTGTCAAATGTGATCAGCTTCCCTAGGAAAGTTATAGACTGGAGTTTGCAAAGTATTTATTCACAAAGCTTTCTGTAGTCTATGCTCCAGTAAAGATGATTTCAATGCTTAAAATAATTCCGTTATTGTCATATATGAAAAACTGGAAACATACCTCCTAAATTTTGTACTACAATCAGTTAAGTCCTCACTGAGATCTCGTAGGAAAATCACCTGCTTTAAAAATAAAATGGCTTACTATAATTCATTATACGCTAGAGATGTGTGGGCAGCCAATCTTGGGAGGAAACTACTTGCGACAAAAACCAGACTGCTACCATTTAGCTATGTCTAAAAGCAGACGTAGTACCTGCAGTGAATACCTGAGTACAACACAGGAAACAATTGCAAACCAAACTCTGTAGATACCGACGCTGCACTAATACTGTAGCACACAGAATTCAAGCACAGTGGGGAAACTGCTGTGCCAGTGTGATATAATATCAAACAAAATGCTTACTAAGTTGTCTTCTGACATATTTGTAACTCTAATACAAAATGCAGTTTGTTTCTACCAAGAAACGTCTGCCAAGACGGCAAAAATCTCCATTTACTGTAGCACATTGCTCTGTTGTTAAGAAGTCACCTAGTGCACCCGCAGCCTCAGGACACAATCAACTTTTCCTAGATGAGTCTGCCAGATATCTAGAAGATGTCCCCATGACAGAGAATCCACACCTTCCCTACACAAACTGCTCCAACGTTTTGCTGTCATTAGTATTAAAACAAACGAAGCCTTTTTCTTCTTGTCCTACCAATCTCAGCCCAGGAGAGCAAGTCCCTTCCCCCAAAGCAGCTTTTAAGCCCCTCGTGCAGTATCCACCAGGACTGCTATCAGATTACTATCAGTTCAGTTGATAATGTTGCTGATACAGAAACAGAGATGGAAACTTCACACATCTTTGTGCTTGGAGCAGCAACTCAAGCTAACCGTACTGTACACAGGCTCTACCTACACAGTGATTCGCTTGCACACTATATTATGCTATTTAATCACACTGCTGAGGCCAAAAGTGTGAATCTGCTTTATTTAATTATCTGAATTACAAAATACCGACAAATCTTTTCCAATAAAACTTCACTTTCTTTCCCAATAACTTAGCACTCTAAAAGCCTGGGCAAAAATTGTTGTAAAAAGATGAGGACAAATCTTGAGGCCAATTAACAACTCCCGAACTTCAAGCTGAAGTTTTGCAATTGTACGGACCTGTGCTCTCAGGAAAAAGTATATGGAACAGACAGCAATTACAGATATTCCCCACTACTTTACATGCAATTACAGATACCCTCCTAGCAACTGCATGATTTTCTTTACAAATAGATCTGACAGTGACACCTTTTTAACCCTTTTAGAATTTGTCCTTAAGCAAGTAGCCTATGCCAGCTCTACACTGCTTCAACACTCATTTTGCTACAGTACTGCAGCATATTCAGCTCATTGTCATGCGCAGTCTGGAAACAGGGCCAGCCCAAGAACTCAGTGCCAGAGTTAAGGTTTCTGAAAGAAGCATTAGCAAAAAGACGCCTAGCTTCCAAAGAAAAACTTAGTAGCATAGAATATATACATTTAATTTTGCAAATTACCCAAGAGTTTTGACAAGCATGGTGAATTTATTAAGACCCAATGAAATATATCAGCAGATTAAGCCCTGTTTTTCTTTTAATTCTACTGTGTTATTAGCATAAACCCAGTCGAATCAGTCCTGATTTATGATGCTTAAAGTGGGAGAATAATTAAATCCATTATCCCACTCTCCCAGAAATAAACTATGATATATACCATTCTAAGTGACTTGATGAGGGAAAAATATTCCATCTAGCCCAAATCTTTTGTAATTCAAACATGAAAGCCCCTGTGCTGTCCATCCTACAGGGCTGTCCCTCCCAATTAGTGCTACCGCTTTCACCAAGGTCTCTTTCTTCAGGACAGGGGAAGAGATAAACTCCATTAGAACTTCTATAGAGAACAGACAGAAATGGCAGCCATCTATTTTGAGCAAAATATTACTTCAGCAAAACCAGTTCAAGATAAAATAGAAATATCATCTTCTCCTAGGAGCACCTCTCTCAAGAGGAAATATTCTCTTGTAACTCCAATGAGCCACCAACAAGCAACACAAAGAAATATTCCTCAGACCTATGGGCTGCCCACAAGGCTGCTGCAATAAGATGCAAATGCAGAATTTCCAATGTTTTCAGCCTGCTGCAGGTGCTACCCTTCAATCAATCATGCTACAGGCTACCCAGGATTTCCTTATGACAGAGCTATGGCATATGCTATAAGCTACATGCTTATGACAGAGGATTCAATCCTCAGTTTTCAAGCACTTCTTTTTCCGTAATTTCAACTAAGGTGCGATTTTCCTGTTTCACAGTTTAACTCTTCAAGAGGAACATCATAGCTTGATTAACACATACACTAACATAGAGAGACTTTGCAAAGAGTCCTGAATAAAGGGTTTCTCAGTCAGTCACAGAAATCTTGGGGAGTGGGGTTGTCATCTATGTCCAGAATAGCATAATCGTTCCTTTACTTGCTCCCCATCTGTTAAAGACAGCTGCTTAAGCTTTCCTGGATCAGACCGCTCCTTAAATCAGGTGACTTTACTACCAATGAAACCTCTCCATGAAAACTCAGTCACTATTTGTGATACCTGCACTCAGAGAGCCAACCAGCACGACTTAAGAACTTAACTTCAGTCAGTCAGTTACGTCTCCATTTGTAGTGCTAGCACAACAGAGAGGTGAAAAGAAAACAGAGCTGAATAAAAGCTGAACAGATGGGACTTCGGCAAGAATGCCTCTGATCCCACACAAAACGCAGATCTCTCCAAATTCTCTTTTAACCTACTTGTTGGCTCTATTTCTCTACCTAACAAGGACTATCCTGACTCAAAAGTGTATTTCTTTGATGTATACCTTCTAATTCTGGAAACCATCAACAGCTTTTACTTATCTAGGAAATTTTCAAGGCTAAAAAAGTTTTTTTTTCTTTTTTTTTCTTTTTTTTTTTTCCTGGGGGGTTGGGGGGGTAGCCAGAATGCCAATCCCAAATACAACAACAAAAAGTCTTCTATCTAGAAGCTTACTGAGAAAATGTTTACATCAAACCAGCCTTTTGAAACACAACAAGGGGATTTTTTTTCGTTCAGACTCAAAGCATCTTTGAAAACGTAAACTTCAGAATAAGGCTGGAAGAACTTGGGGAGTTCACCTCGCCCGTCACTTGCCCCGGCAGGAATGGTCATGATGCTGTCATCCTTGACAGAAGCCGGGCTAATCTATTTCTAACTTGCTTCCTGTGAAGTACACTTCACTATTTCCTCTGGCAACCTATTAATTATTCCTAACATGAGAAGTTTAAACCAGTTTAATCCTATTTAAGACCTGCTTCTTGATTTACCCACCACTATGATGGAGAACAGATCTTCCCTTCTTTGCAGCAGCATTTTATATATCTGAAGGGTTTTATCACATCTTGCTTCATGTTAACTAAAGACTCCCAATCATTCCCCTAAGTCATCATTTCTAGATTCTGATTTCTCCCGATGCTGTCCTTCAGACAGTCTCTGATTATTTCGTATCTTTCTGTAACCACACCGTTCAATAATGGACAATATTCCTCTCCAGCCAATGCCTGACCAGTGCTGGACAGAGTAAAAGAATTAGTACACATGCCTTGGCAGTGAACTACCTCATACACCATGCTTTTTTCGTAATAGCATGATAATGCTGACTCACATGCCCTGTGCCGTGCACAGGCACTTTCTTGCCGAATTGCCACTTACCCAGTTGTTTCTCACCCGATGGGGACACAGATGACTAACCCCACGTGAGGACAGAACCAGGCACCCTGTCTTTTCAAACCACCTCTCCTATTTGCCAGCAAATCTAAATTCTAGTTCTGTCCTCCAACATACCCATAGTCTCCTCCTACGAATTTAGTAACTCCGTTAAGAAGCTGCCTTATGACCAATGTACCTAGGAGAGACTTCTGCAGGACTTTTATTTGCTTCGCTCTTCCAACCTGAGAGTGAAACTGTACAGCTCATTTGTTTCAATGCTCCTCCTATTCCCTCACCTGCATTTCAGCACATAACGACTAAGTTTGTCTCCAGTTCACATTCCCTAACATGCCCTCTTTCAAGTTCTTCCTATTGCATCACAGTCAAATTAACATACACTAGCAGATCTATTTAAAGTACTCATTTTATCACTGTTTCTTCAATTTAATAACATTTATGCAATGTGTAAATAACTAGAAAGACAGTCTATGCTACAAATACGTCAAAAACCTACTTTCTAAACACACTATTAAGACATATATAATATACAAAATAGACATTCAGGTCTCTTCCATAATGTTTGTAGTTCATATGGCTACCAGGTAGAAGACTGTGATTATGACACTATGTAGCACAAGTGCCACAAGGAGTCTGAATCGCATAGGATATTTTGCTCTTATGGCACAAGCCCTAAGCAGATTTCCTGAGTCAGGCATGTCTGTCACCTCTGTTCAATACAACCTGGGCCCGCTGAGCCAAATGCACTGAGCAGATCAATTGCACACATTCGATAAATGGAGGTATGCCAGCTCTACTGTTCATGCGGGCAGCTCAGGAGTACAGAGTGACCTCTTAGGAACTATGCATGCACACAGCTTTGAAATCATCTCTCTCCAATTTTAATATACATAAATTTGAGAATTCACACAAGAACATGCAGAAATCAAATAGAAAAGAGAAGCAACTGTGAGTATAATAAAAGCTAATTCACTTACCATGCATTTGTCTATAGCTACCATGAAAATTGCTTTAACCGGTCGTAGCTGTAGGCTGACAATGAAATACACTCTTTTTAAAGCTTAGCAGAAGAAATAGGCATTAATGAAACACTTTGATTTTAAAAGTAAAGGTAAGAAAATTGGAAATTAAAGTTCCCAAAGCAACTGGAAGTCTGTCATATTTTATGTGTGTATTGAAGTGAAAAATGAAAACACACGTATGCACAAATGGAGAGAATTATAAGAACTGCCATGAAACAGTGTAACAGCACAGTATTTCTTCAAGGGCAGTATTCATCAGATTTCTGTTTCACTTCCCCCTCCTGGAAATGCAGCGTGCTCCAAGAGAACCGAGAGCTGGATCCAGGAGCACAAAGGATTTCCTTGAAAAATTGAAAAAGTACAAGGTTCTTTCATCTGGACAGGTTTGAAATCAGGATTAGTACTGTTTTACTAGCCAAATGGACCACAATTGTACACAGAGGAAAAATTCTTCACAATTGCATCAGTTCTGATATTAATTAATGCCCTGTTCAGCTTAAAGTGCTGATCTTGATGAAAAGTGGCATCAATTATGAGAGGAGCAGATGTTCTTTGTAACACTTTTACATACCTAAGAGACATTATCATAACCAATTAACACTTCAAAGCCATTCTATTATACACACCAAACTACAGTGTTACTCAATATATTAATTTAGAAAAGGCGTAACTTGCAACTAGTAGAGAAATGCAACTATGCAGGGTGGACACATGGGAGAGTTTAACATGGGATGTTAGAAATAAAGCCAGTTTACAATCTGACTACGGCTTCTAAAAATTCACTTAAAATAAACAGATGCTCAGCGCCGTGTATAAAATTGAGACTACGTGATAACCCACTACCATATATTAAGCCCAGATGTCACAATTAACTAGGAGATTTCTGAAAGGACACCAAGTGATACTGAATACTCTTTCAATACTCTGAAATCTTGATTTAGTAAATTCTCTCATCCTGATTCCTAACAAAGAAGTGATTTCAACCTGTAGATACAAGATACCAGACTGTGATACAAAGCCTTCATTTGCGGGATTATTCAAAGACTAATAATATATTTGTCCATGAGAGTGAATATATGTCTGTCTCTCACTGTTAATTCAGTAGTCAGTTGAAAATATTATTTGATCAAAGCATCCATAACGCTTTAAAGGATAGTAACAGATTAGATACAATACCAAGATGATACAGCAATCTTCAATTCTTATCATTTATTTGAACAGAGATATACTACTACATCAGATGTAAGTAGATGCAAAAAAAAAAATGTGAAATATCTATGAAATTGGTGAGACACTGGCAATTAAAAGTGAAAAGGAGTATTTAATGGTGACTAGTTTAAAGATCCCCATCCTGTACTTCAATCAAGATAATTTGGCAATAAGCACCCAATAACATTAGGAATAAATATGTATACAGTTCTCTTGCTGCTAAAACAAAACTAGTCTAAACAGCCTTTTCAATCTGATGTATAGAGCTTTAACTTCTAAAAATGGAGTAGGAAAGTTTTATGCTAAAATCTTTCTGCACAAAGACTTTAACTCAAAAAAACCCAAACCCCAAGGATGTAAATTAAGTGGAATTCCTGTTATTTCAGTCCAGATTTATGTGTAAACACACTGCCAGTTTCTTAGTTCAGACTACAAAGGCTGAACTATACTGGAGGCTCCAATTCCCCCTTTGGTGGCAATCGACATTAGATGTGTTCTGAACAAAGCATTTTTGGATCCTATTTCAGACATCTGGTAAAAAAACTCTTTGCATACACTATTAACTGGTACATGAGAAAAGCACTTTTCCCAAAAAAACAGAGGGATAATATTTTATAATGTAACAATATCAGACTTCTTTTGTATTTGGCACGTCTACGTAAACAGTATGGTAATAGCAGTACTGCATCTTTTCTAAGTAGGTCACCATAAATACTTGGAATTATATTTGTCAAATCTGAAAGTCAGGATTGCAGCTGGTAACAATCTCACTTTGACAATTATGCATCTTGGTACAACCATCCACCTTATATTTATAGCAAATACTTCAACAAATAAATAAAAGAGCCAAAACTGCAGATTTCAACATAGAATATAAACCAGTTGATTTAAAGACCCTATAATGCCCTATAGTTATGATGTGTATATGATTAACAATCATGCTAGTATACAATATTGTAATATGGGCAATGGAGCAGTCTGCCTGCTTAGGTGATGGAGGACTCCATTTGTTTGACTGGAAAGTAATACTGACTCTGTCATCCAGGAAGTTAATAATGGCTTGTATGTTAAAACCTCCTAAAAATTAGCTACCAGCTTGGCTGGTTTGTTTTGACAACTACTCACCAGGAGTAAGCACCCTACAGGTTTTGAAAATGTCCTCAAATTACTGAGGAAAAAAAATTGGACATTATATGTGCACTGGACCTCTTGCCCACACGGATAACCGTTTCCCTTCCCTGCCAGCCACAACCTCTGAATAAGGATAAGAAGGGGCAGTCTTTGAGGCAGTCAGGACATTAGGCAAGAAGGAGAACATAAAGAGCCTCTCTTTCTGCCCCAGCGTCAGTGGCTATTCACTTGCTCTTTCAGTAACACGCAATCCAAACATTCACTTCATGCCCTGGCTTTGGAGTCCCTAAGTGACACCATTTTGCAGTATGCTTGGGTTGGGTTTTCTCCCTATAAAATGACAAGAAGAGATTGCTATCGTCAAAAGAAACGTAGAAATAAAAAGAAATACTTTCTCCTGAGATGTGGAAAGCTGGTCCCATCCAGTTTTATGGCACCTTAATATCACAATACATAAGAGAAACATTCGGGTGATTTGGATGAGACAGGGTTAACATTGGAGATGTTCTTTACTTTATTGTTGCACATTCCGTCTGAAACGGTGGTGCAATGCTGAGCAAGGGAAAAGATGGCTGGCAGGAGCAGTTCGAGTCTTTTTAATTATAAGAAGCTACATCCTGGCTATGGCTTTATGTTAAAACAATTTGCTGGTTAAGCAACCACCTGTTCCATCAAGTTAGAGTTGGCCCTGATTGAAGAAAAACATTTAGAGAGGCAGCTGAGAAGTATTAATAATCCTCCAACACTGAAAAAAATAAAAATAAAAAAGGGACATACAGTTCTACCCATCAAAGCAGAAGATACCACAAAAATCAGTAAAAAACACATTTGTTGCATATATTTTAGATGTTAGAACAATCCACTGAACAGGCATATTCCTGATTACAAAATAAAATTAAGATAGATAAAAAGCTCTGCCAATCCTCATGTTACCACGTCCATATAATGGAGCTCTTACAAGCAACTGAGGTGCAGTGCCACACACGTACAAAGGGGCGCCCAGTGACAGAGTCACTAACAAGCAAAACTACATAGGAAGTAATGCTATGTCACCTCAGGTAAAGGAGAAAAGGAAATGAAAAAGCATCTATCTGAATAGCTACCATGATGTTGCACAGAACTCAATATATTACGATCACAGCACAACAGGGAGATTAAAAAGGATCCCTGACCAAGGAGAACAACCCTGGAGAGATATATCAATAAATTATACTATGCTTAAAAAAAACCAAACCAAAAAACAGTACTTCTCAGCAAAACTGTTTCATTGATGGAGAGTTTTTCTGCAAAAGGGTGTTTTCAACAAGGAAATTAACAAAGACACATAGCTTGACAATGGCAAAGATTCCCAATAACTCTAAAAACCTAGCATTAAGGCTCTCAAATACTACTGCTCTCCAATCGGACAAATAGACAAGCTTAGCTTTTTTAAAACTTCTTCTTATGACATGTGTATTCATGTCGCTTTTCAGTGGAGATCCTGTCCCAGCAATATCATGATGTTTCTCATATTTTGGCTAAGTTGCAATTTCCTTACCTTCCTTTATTTACCCGAACAAGCTGCAACAGTTAATGATTTCCTTGCACTAGCCATGTACAGCTCACACTGGCTTTATTTCTAGCCTGTGAGCACCAAATCAATGTCATTCAGACCTTGGGGGCAGTGGAGCAGTATCAGTGCAAGAAGTACAGTAAATGCAGCAAGAATAACAATCTGGTTTCTCACATGCAGTAAAAACACTATAGTCTAGAGACTATGTGTTTGCTGCAGGGAAGCTATGAGGTGATACAAAGCAGTAGCACATGTTGCTCAAACACCTCCATAGGCAGAAGGAAATTGAAAGGACAGGCAATTAAGGATAGAGACTAAATACTTTAAGGATATTTTTTTGTTTGTTTGTGCCTCCTCGTTTTGTTGTAGTCAAACAACATGTGTGAAAGCACCACATACTAATCGAATAAAAACAGAACACAAGGAATCTCCGAAACTGAAAATCCCATTAGGCCGTACGCATTGTTCTTATGGATTAAAATAGACCATGTCATGAAGGACAAATGAACATATCAACAATTTAATGCAAATCATCAGCCCTGCAATACAGTAACTTCTCTGAATGGCAAATAACAATTTTTACCCTTCTCATTTTTTGCTTGTTAAAGCTTTTCTTTCTAAACAAAATTTATTCATTTATTCAAAGTGCGTAACTACTTTTGAGAAAATGAACTCGTAAGAGTGTTTTGAACGCTCTATGGCAATTTTTACATTTATTCCATAAACTGAATGGCAGCATGTTTTTTTGCCGACCTTTGCCTCCTGGAACCTCTTCCTCCTAAGCCCCTCCTGCCTTCTCTTGCCTCTTGTCTTTTTCTCCATCTCGTAGGCCTCCCTCTCCTCAACTCTTGCCTTCTGCTGCCTCCTGTTGCCTCCACTTCCTCTTGTCACCTCTTGCTTCCTCCTCCTCCTCTTTTGGCTGCCTTCTGTTGACCCATGCTGTGTCCTCCTCCTCCTTCTCTCTCTCTTCGTCTTTTCTCCTCTTGCTACCTGTTTTCTCCTGGGCCTCTTCCTCCTCGTGTTCCCTTCTCCTCCAGGGGGGAAAGGAGGTCACAGGAGATAGAGGGAAGAGCAAGCAAGGAAAGGCAGCAGAAGGCAAGAGGACGTGGAAACAGGAGGCAAGAAGAGGAGGCAGAGGAAGAAGAGGAGGATGAGAAGGAGGAGGAGGCAAGAAAAGAGGCCAAATGAGGAGGAGGAGAAGGAGGCAAGAGGAGAAGGGGGAAGCAACTAGTGGCAAGACGAGGAGGAGCAGAAGGAAGAAAAAAGGAGGGAACTGGAGGAGGAGAGAACAGGAGGCAACAGAAAGGAAGAAGAGGAGGAAGAGCTGGCTATCTAGGATGCTGAGTGGTATATCTTATATACAACCTGAGTTTAAAATAGATTTTTCCTCCTTTCCTTGTTGCACTCTTTCCAAGTTGCTACCTTATCTCTGCAGTAGGCTGCAACAGAATTTTTCCATCCCTTCTCTCAGTAGCACCCAGACAACAGTAACACTGAATACAGTGCTCTTTATCATTTTGCTTTCTTACTTTCAAACCACAAGTTATTATTTCTATATAAGCCAATTTTAAGCTATCACTGTTACAAGATTTAAAAGACACTGCATGTAAATCTGCACTGTAGAACACAGAGCAATGGAGAAAGAAAGTAATCCAACCCTGTCTGAGCTTGCTTATAAGCAAAAGGCAGTGGGGCTGGCAGTGTTATCAAGACACAGACCTAATGTGACTATATTGTTTCTGGGATTTGAGTTAGCAGCTCTGTACCACAGTGTGTAATGTAGAAACTCCCTTAAGAGCATTTTCATTGGACTCTAGGCTAAGACATTTACTTCCTTGAGTAGAGTACCTTTGCTCAGTATTTTCAGATATCCAGAAGTCTTACTGGTGCATTTCACTGTACTGCCAAGGACACCATCTTCAGATATGACATGCCTTTGATACCTTAGGGAATGGTGAAAACATTGATAGAGAAAATGCAAGGTACTATTTCAACTGGCAGGAAAACTACCAAGGATTACTTTGTGTTGACAGTAAAACAAGAGCACTTTTTTCTTGGGTCAACCACTGCAGCATACATCAACCTACACACTAGTCTGCTTTAAAGTAACTTCCTTCTCAAGCCAGCCTTCACTTACTCCAGAAATTCATACATGTGAAATTAGTGCATTTGCCTTCAACAAGCAATAATTTTGCTGTCTCTTTCAAAAATCATGATGACTCAAATAATTAGTTTATCACTTTTCTCTTCCAACAGAGTGCCAAACTATGAGTTTCCACCAAGTCCTGAAATAGTCCTAGGAAAAAGTAATCTTTTCTGGGCAGCACTTTGTCTTCTCCAGAGACATTTCTTATCAATGCCAGATCCAGAGTGCAGATAAAGTCAAAGATTGTGGCTGCCCAGACAGCACTGTGGAAGGCAAATTACAAGTGAGGACCCACCTGTGCAGCTGGGACACAAAGCCACTGTAGAGGCACAGTGTCTTCTAATAGACTTCTAGGTGACCAAAGCCAGCTGCCTAATTTAGGAGCAGGTGCCACAGACTCAGTGCGTAAAGGAATGAACTTTCTCAACAGCACTGAAATCTACATTAGCTTCCCTGTAGTCAAATCCTTTCCTTGAATAATATTACTTTTGAATCCGTATGTGATTTATAAAATGTGTTGTTAATGTTCATGAGGTTGTTAATATTCATGAGGTTAGAGAAGTTTTGTCTGTACAACTGTAAAGTCCATTGCTAGAAAACAAACGTGCGACCCATTCCAGTTAACTTCACTAGCTTCAAGGTAAAAAGTCTTTCATAAGTAATTTTCCATTATAGATTTGAGAGACTGGCAGATTTCTGTACTAGCCATCTGTGTCTATGGTTAGCTCAGCTGAATAGTTCTCTGTTCATCTATTTTTAATGTGCAAAGCACATTACCAAAAGGAACAAAACGATAAATAGCAAACTATTCTTTAAAAAGGCAGAAAACATCTCTGTCACATGAAGTTATAAAAAATATTTCTCTTCTATTCTAAAATCACCTTGAAGAAATTCTGTGCAAATATTTAAAAAATTGTCTTGTACATTTAATTAGATATTACCTGTGACATCTGACTGTGAAATTTGGTCAGATTTTCAGCCCATCTGGTGTGCATATTAAAGCATGCAAATCCAGATTTTGAAGAAGTTGTACTAGAAATTAATTATGTTTTGGTCATTCTCATGCAAATTCCTGTAATGGAAGTTCTACACAAAGGTTTTCAAAGAAGATGGATTTAGAGGGGGTTTTATAAGGGGTAAAGTTAGCCAAGACAATTCTCTGTGGAATCACGCAGTGGTCTCGCAAAAGATGTATGTTCATCAAGCACCTATACTGGCCCTTATTCAAGTCTATTTAGATTCTTTGGATGAAATGTAGTGCTGTCAGCACATGTAACCAGTGTTGTAAGCAAACATCTATCTTCCATTCCTGCAGTGTTCAGGACCACTTAATCCAGCTTCCAGATCCAAACACCTCTTAGAACAGCTGGTGGATTCCCTGGTGGTCAAATTAGGATGGTTCTGAGTTCACAGCTGACACTGAACTGCAGCACCCCAGGAACTTACAGGTGAAAAAACTAAGGAAGGTGACTTGGGGTTGCCATCTCTGGTTCAGGCGCATTAGCATTCACTTAAGTGCCATTTAAGCTTTTACATCCTTCAGTCAATACGGCATTGAATCTGCTGCATGACTTCTAAAATCAGACACATAAACATTACTTTGAACATGCACTACTTTCACAGGGAATGGTCCAAATGCATGCCAGCATCCTCTACTTCAAAAGCAGTTTTTCAGAAGTGATCTTGTACCACCTAGGATTGCAGAACCCCAAGAGGACTCCATGGTGACTAACCAAATGGAGGAAAATCCTATTTTTGTTCACTGACAGAATGCTACTTGAGCTGCGAATCAAAGCCAAGCAAATGCAAGTACGCTGTTACCATTCTATCATCAGCAATCCCATGCAAGAGACCAATACTCCAAAAAAGTGACACATACTAACTGACCTTTCTGTTTCTTTATGGCTAGTAAATACTAAACCAGAAATTTATGACTACATAAAGTCACATTATTTCTAATGTCTTTTGCTTTAAAACTCCTAATACTATATAGAATTGGTGGCATCAGAGCCCTTCATACGAGACAAGTCAAAATTCGCTCTTAGTTTTTTATCACTATACTTGAAAAGAGAGAACCCAGAAACACCTAAGGAAATTAAAAGGACGAAAAAGGGGATCCATGCCACATACTGATACGTAACATATACCAGACAATGGTTTGCTCAAGCAGCCAGATGACAAAAAAGAACCAACATAGTGATTATCTATATTATTTCATGACAACTTAAGTCCTTTAGTAACAGCCACCAGTAAGCATTGCATTACTACTCTTAGTATCTATTGTTGCTAGATTGCCTTTTGCATCTGAATCCGATGTCTCAGACGAGATGTGACAGTACTTTGAGAACACCACCACGCTAATGGCATGATCTGGCCTCAGCACCCTGTTCAGCTCAGCACCTCAGCACTTTATTCTCAAGGTACTCAGAACTGGTCCGAAACAGAGAGATGGATTTTACCATCAGAAAATTCCAATTAATGAAATGTGTTGAAAAAAAAAAAAAAAGAAAATCTATCTGCAATATTTCACTAAAAATTCCAGAACTTTTGGATTAGATCAAAATGTTCTCATTATGATTTTAATACACTGTTGCCATTTTCAAACTCTATAACTTTTCTGTGCTGGTTTTGGCTGCGATAGATTTAATTTTCTTCATAGGAGCTAGTATGGGTTTATGTTTTGGATTTGTGCTAGGAACAGTGTTGATAATACAGAGATGTTTTCCTTATTGCTGAGCAGCACTTAGATAGCGTCAAGGCCTTTTCTGCTTCTCACACCACCCCACCAGCGAGGAGGCTGGGGGTGCACAAGGAGTGGAAGTTCATATTCTATCATCAGGAACTATCTAGAGCTAGCGCAGGTGGAGCATGCAGGTTTCAGAATGTACACTTCTCAACATTTTGAAAAGCAGCGCTATTGTAGTATCTTTAACATGCACATACCCATTAATATGGATGGCTCACACATCATCTTTGTATTTCTCAAATACAGAGGGCAATTTCTTTTATTACCAGCACAGTCTTCCCCTCTTGCCCCTGCTATCACTACCACCTGCAGGCAGTAAATACTGACACTAGGCCAAGCAGACTGATGAACATCTAGCATACCTGTATTTTATTTTTCCTTGCACACAGCTGGGCTGGTTTACTGTGCCTAGCTCTTGAGTCCTCTAAGTTTGTCTTGTTGTCCACAAAGTTTTCTCACTTGTTCTAACAGCAAATAAGCTATCTGAACAGAAACACATATTCTCTTGTAAATTCAGTGGAAGTTTCCATATAGAATTACATAAATGGAATATATTTATTACATTTTCTGTGATATTTTCACTTGTTTCAAAAATATTCAGGCTTCATTCTTTTTCTCCAGGCCAGACCTGTTAGAAGTGCTGGCAGTGCTGCTCATCACCAATTTTGCGTGTTCCTTTAAACTTATGCTGGGCTTCTGCTATATATGTGGGCTTTTTTAATACTGTTTAACATCTCAGGTTGCATGTTCTAAAGACAACCATCCTCTGCCTACCCACAATAGCAAAAATAGTACAATCTGCTTCTTTTATCACAGCAACATGACTCCATTTTGACCTAAAGAAAACATGCTAACCAAAATAGCTATGCAGTATGTATTGATATCTCTTTCCACAGTTATATAAGAAAGTAAACGTATTTTGCCTGACTGGGTACTAGAAAAGATCAAAGTGACTGGGTTTAACTGGCTGGCTCCAAATAAATATTCTAAACAGTTTTCATTTCCCTCACTACTTGAGGATCCTTTAAAGGGGAAATGCACTTTACCTGTACAAATCTGAAAGGAATACCACCGGTATCAACAGGAGGATGGGGTTTTAAGGTCCACTTGTCAAAAAGGCCATGAAAGCGAATAATAACCCAGATACAGACTGAGAGAGGCTCTTTTTTGTATGAGTCCTATTCAAGTTCCTGTACCACGAGGGCTATAAAGGAGTCAGCTGTACAGAGATAACAGAGCAGCCTCCTAATGGCTTTTGGTAACTACCACACTGGGCTAAGCAGATGAGTCACCTGGATATCTAAAACTCCAAATTCCAGTCCCAATTCTATGAACCATGCAAACCAGCAATTAAGGTCATCTTTAATGAACCAAAAAGGTCTACAACAACTTTTCCAAGATTTTTTTTTTTTTAAAAAAGCTACTCTACTCAGCTATAGTCCCTTGCCTGCACACCTTTAACTGTCACAGTGTATTATCTATGCTCCCTTGCTTACTATAATTTTCCTGAAAATCTGCCACAGTAACTAACGAGTGTAGCATTTAAGAGTGAAAAAGATGAGGAACAGCCTGGCTATCAATAAACTGCCACTTTATGCTTTGCATGTTTGGCCTGTGTTTTAAAAGAATTAATATTAAATTGGCCAAGTAACGCTTTCCTGCCCTGCAAAATTTGTAGTCCTACATTGAATAACTGTTTAATTACGGACAAATATACAAACAGCCAGCCTGAGTGCCACACAAATATCTTAGCAGTAGTGCAACTGATGCACAATATAAATATTTTAACAAGTGCAAGAATTAATACTTCTTATCAATAGAAATAATCTTGCATACACTGCTTGGGAATATAACAGAGCTTCTTCTCTCTAGAATTATTCAGTGATACAATATAATATGAAGGCCACTTAACCATACTCACAGAGGGAAAAAAGTTTAAAAAAGGAAATTATTTCATTAGCACAAATATTAAACAACGTATGTAGAGAATATCTTGGTTAAGGAAAAGAAACGCTGTATCATTCCTACAGTCACATCAGAAAATAATAGTTTTACATTTGTCAGGTAAACATGGTTAACTTATTAAGAACCATATATCCCATGCTCGCCATCCATGAGGTATATAAATTATATTAACCCCTGCTCTTACTTTTCAAGCTGCATCTGGTATTAGCCTTCTGTTATAATATCATTCAATTTTTAACAAAGACCTTTCTTTAATTTACTTAAATAATTACGCAGAGCTTATTCACTAATGTAATTGGAAATACTTCACTCAGATGAGTTTTATGAAATTGCACTATTTTCTAGAAATAAACAAAACACTGCTCATTGCATGATAAATTCCCAGAACTGAGTCTGTTAGAGCAGTGTTTTATTTCAACATTAAATGTAAATTTCCTTTTTTTTCTTTTAGATATATTAATCTGTATTAATTTTATAAGTTTCCAGTTAGAAATTTGACTTTTGGTTTAAATTCTTCTGTGGTTTCAGTTGTTTCTCCCAATATCCTTTAGGAAGTCTCTCCTCTCTGGGTGAACATGTCGATTCTCCTACCACTAACAACGAAAGAGGACTTCATTGCAGGAGAGCCTCTGCCAAAACTGCACTAGCATTTTGGCATCATTAAAATTATTTTTTTTAAGATACATGAAAATGCTTTTGTTCAAACAATTAGAAAAGAGCAATACGCTAGTTGTTTAACTCAAGTGTCATGGTAACTATACGGAGAATTGATATTTTGCCTTTTTTAGTTATTCTTTGGATAGATGATGATCCAACTCTTTCCACTCCTCACTTGTACTCTTTGAGCAACACAAACCCACCCCACAGAAAAAGGACTCCTACTCCCTAACTGTCTGTTTTGTGACTGTGTACACCCAAGTTAACCCCGGACAACCTGTCTGCCTCCACCCTCCATTCTGTGATGTCCTGGCATTGCCTGAGTTTCAGCATAACACTCAGTGTAACACACAGCTGCAAATTACCACTGATAGCACTAACTTGCCTCTGGCCAAGCCAGGAACTCCCAGCTCTTGCTTCTTCAGCAAAGCAAAGTGTACTCCAGCTCAACAACAACAGAAACAAAAGCTAGCCTTTTATCAGCTTGGTGGGGAGAGGGAACAAGAAAGGAAAGATGGGAGAAGAACACCGGGAATTCTGTGCAGCATATACTGAGTTTTTCAATGAGAACAAATGCATTATACAATGCAAAATAGATTTTGAAAACAAAACACTTCCTACAATAAACAAACCATTTAAGCTTCAACAAATGATTGAATCCCAAGGGTCTCTGTCTATGTCTTCCAACTAATTTAAAGATCTACATGCAAAACTCAGCATGCAGAGCACATTTGGATTTCAGTCAGGTACTTCAAGGGACTTTGGGACCATAAAAATCAGCAAATGGATTAAAGCAGTCTCAGCGTACCTTTTCCATCTCTGACAGGTATGCCTGGATTAGTCATTGAAATAATATTACTCATGTCATAAGCTGACACAAACTATGAATGTAAGTTAGATTTTTAAATTTTATTTATTAATTTGTTTGAGAACACTGTGCACAAGAGGACACCACTCCATGCAAACTGGATGTCTAAAATGTAAACAGAGGAATTTATATTGCAACACACAGGAATTAAACAGAAAACACATGGTTAACATTCTTATTCTTTGTAAGTAGTTTCCTACATCCAAAGTGACATTTTCATGATATGCCTTTTAAATTAATTCACACATGCCAGATATATATCTAGGTATGCTTCGGCCAACCTGAAGTACTGATCAGCATTCCCTCACAAAATAATGCAGCAGCACAAAGAGGTATCAGAAAGAGTAAGGGGGAGCGGGGGGTGGGGGGGGGGGGTGTTTAACCTTTCTTACACACTTCCTAAGGGTCCTGGGACTTGAGATTTCATTACATAGGTATATTCCTGATATCACAACCTATCACTGACCATCGAATGCCTCTATATTACTGAAAGTCAGCTGAGAGAGCTGTAATAGCAGTCACACTCATCAGAACAGTCTAACAGCAGACCTCCTGCACCAGCTGAAGAACATCCTGACTGATACAAGCTAAGCTAATAAAATTAAGCATGGCTGTATCTGCATGAAGGGTCTTGCAAACACACCTGTGTTGCTGAGAGTGTGTGATGACTTTTCAGCTACAACACTGTGGACAGGATTCTATCAGCTTAAGATGTGACCGGAAAACCTCTTCTCCAGAAATGTCAAGAGAAGAGGATTGAAAGCATCAGGTTTTGGTGGTTGTTTTTTGTGGGTTTTAAATTGGTACCCTAGTTTAATCTCAAGGTATCAGTAATGTAGAATTCAAACGAAACACATCGTTTGTCTTCAACTCAGTCTACACGCAACAATTTGAGAGAGAAAAATCAAACTAGCAGAGTAAATAAGGCCTCCGCCTTGCTCTCAGAGACAGCGCAGGTTCTCTTCCCTTCAGATCTATAAATCTTTTGGCCCTGGCATCTGCTGGCCCATACAACTCCAATTTATAGAAACATTCAATTAACTATGTGGATGTCTCATCAGCTCATTCTAGCAGGCTAGTCACAAGTGCGTGCAACAGTTGGCAGGATCAGACTTTGGACACTATGAAACTCACAATCACAGTCCATTCAGCGGGAGAACCGTTCAAATATCAAGGGCTAAAAGCTAATGCTCAAAATGTAAAACTGCAGCAGGTGGTTTCACTGTGAATTTGTCTCAGCTCCACCAGGCTTTCCTGTCTCCTTTCCTGGAGTCAAGAAAGCATATTTTGGGATATGACACTTAAGGAAAGAGACCATTAGGGCACCTTACTGAAAAGTAGCCAAAGAGAGAGAGTAGAATACAAAGAAAAGCCAAGGTGAATGAGATAATAGATTAAAGGCAGCCAACAACAACATAACTGGAAGATGGACAGGTTACACAAATTATTAATACGGTTAATAAGAAAAATGCTTCCTCTTTAAGACAGAAACAGAGGGAAAACAATAAAACAAGAGAAGTAAGAAGAGAAGAGGTTAACAGTTGGGAGATAACAGAGAAAGAAAAGGCAAAGTGGAAAAAGGAAGACATCTATATCATCATTATTCTCAAGTTTCCTGGTATTTCCTAAAGCCTCTACTGTTGGAGCTGTAAGAACTTCAGCTTTCACTAGAGTTAGAACCCAGTCTTCATAGTTAGATACAAAAGCTATATAACATTCCCCAACTGCTCACATACCAAAAAGTAAACGAGAAGCTAAAGATTATATCAACAAAAATACCCTCCCTTTCTTAAGGCAGACTCATGACTTCTTTGGAGTCTGACTCGTGGTTCTGAATACTCAGAGTAGGTAATACCTCAGCTTCTAGTTTATTCAGTGTTATTTATTTTGCTGCTGTTTTATTTCTCTGTAAACAAGTCTGATGAAAAGTAATGAGATTGCCTGTTATAGCACTTAGGGGATATTAAAATTGCTTGTTACATTAAAATAATTGGAGAAGGATAAAGAAAATAAGATCATATTAATCACACTCCACAAAAGCCTATCCAAATCTAACCTTTGAGGAATGGAGTCCTCAAACCTACTTATAGCCCTATGATGGGAAAAAAAGTTCAACTGTCAACCAAAACAATTAAGCTTAATGAAAATCTGTAAAAATAACTGCAGTCTGCGCTCTAACTGATTAGATATTGGATATAGCCACTCTTCAGTGATTTTTGCTCATTAAGAGGAATATTGCAGAATATCACACACAGACCCTACTCTCCACAGAGCTCTCCAAAACAAAAAGTTTTCCCTTTGTTTTCTGCAAGACATCCTGCATGACCGAGCCCTAAGGTATTTAACTAAACAAAGCTCTCTAATGTTTAACTAAGCCTAGGTTTGACAACTTTTTCTGAACTTAACTGTAACACGTTGTTTCAACTTTACGATACAATAGGATTTTTTTTAAGGGAAATAAACCTCCCCTAAATATGAAACAAACTTATAATATAAATGAGACTAATCTCATTGGTTCCTTTCATTCAGTTCCCTTTCTTTCTACATTTACCAATAAAGTCTAGTTTCCTTTTTAGTACTCTAAAACTTTCAGAGAAGGGAAGGAGCTGCACTGACCTCTTTTAGAGCTTGTCCACAAGACTAACAAGTGTATGTGTACAATATATACACATCTACCTACGTATGTGTGGCTTCCAAACATACTCTCTTTGAGGCCTCTACAAATACGTTTTTTATTTTTCAATGGAGTGTCTTTTTTCATGTGCTTTTTACTCGTGCAAATTCTTCATATCTTAAGATTATCTATTGATTGCTAAATAATTAATTAGAACTAAGATACAGTATGATGGTCAGGTTCTCCAAGCCACAACAAACTTCAAGACAAAAGTAGCTAGCTTTTTTAATATGTAACAAATGCTTCCTATCTAGTACTTTGAACGGAATCCATCATTTATCCAGCATCTAAAGTAAAAAGCTCTGTGTTGATTTACTTTTAGTCCCACAAAGTTCAGAGCTTTTTTAAATGATACTTCAGTAATTATGCCTTCAGAGCCTATTGATAAACACCAATTTTTGTATACAAACAAAAAAAACCAAATGAGAAACCTAAAAAGGTTAGTGCTCAAGAGATATGGATCTCATTGTAATAACACTTTAGAAATACTTTAAGGTAATATCCACTTCATTATTAAATATTATGAAGCATATTTCAAACAACGTATCAACTGAAAGGATAATTTTTTACTTATAATCATACACTCTCATACCTACTTCCCTAATTCAATTTACTACATTAGAACTTGAAGGACTGTTATTTTAAAAAAATACATTCAAAACTGCAGGCTGTTAAAGTAAAAAAACAACACAACAACAACAAAAAAACCCAAACAAAACAAAAAACCCAAGACAACAACAACAAAAAAAACAAACAACAAAAAAAAGACCAAAACCAAACCAAACCCAAACCAAAAGAATCCCCACACACAAACAAATAAAAATACTTCAAAAAGGCAAGGCAGATATTTACCTTGTCAGGCATTTATAACTTGTTCATTTTTTAACATTAATAGCTAACAATGAATGTCTAACTAACATAAAATGTAATACATGCTGCTTTCAAAACCAAGCAAGCAATTAAAGCTAATCAAGTCACAATTTGTTCTCATCTCACGAATGTCACATTCTTTGCAGGAAGGAAAGATATTAAGTAAATGTCACTGTTCAAATTTTAGAAAACTAACAACATGCAAGACAAAATGCCCAGCAACTAGTAAACCACAGCTCACTATTTCTTAGTCTGAACCCCAATGAACTGAGTAAGAATGAAAAATAAAACTTTTTTCGTTTTTGCTTCCTCTTCTTCCTTTTCTTCTACTTCTTTAAAAAAAAAAAAAAAAAAAAAAAGCGGGTGATATTCTGTAGTAGCTGTTAGCTGCCATTCACTTTAGCATTTCAAAAACTGGTAAAGGCCATTGTCCAAACTAGTATATGCAACTTGCTGAAAAAATGTTGCTAATTTCTTCTACTTCAAAATTAACATACCAAATCTATACTGACATAACAAACAAAAAAATTTCAATGGTTTTCTCATGGAACCCAACCTTAGTTGAATGCTTTCTATGCCCTCTCCCATCCCTCAGAAAAAATCAGCTTACCGTTTACATGTCCAACATTAAACACAAAGGTACAGAAGTACTGGCCTTTGTTTTTAAAGGTGATTTTTACTTTTTAACACCACCCTCATCTCCCAGGGAATATGCTGCATCATAAATTACTTAAAATTCATATTAAACATTGAACAAGTAAGAATACTATTACTGGTGGACTGTAATTCTAATCATGCACTTACTAAAGCTTTTTCTTTTTTGGCATCAATATAAACACAGAGCATTCGGCCACTAGCACAAGTCTACAAGCAGCAGCTACTACAATCAGAGCTTTGAAATAGTATGTTTCTTATATTGCCATGGAGACCACTGGTCCTCACGTTCAGTGTGACTGAGCGGATGGTTTAAAAAGCTTGAAATACAGATGTGATGCAGACCTCTCATCTGTCCTTTGCTTCCTCACTCTTGTCTTTCCCTGATAAGAATGTATAGTTACAACACGTTTAGTCTAACACAGCAGTGAAGACTGGGCACAAAACAGATGCATAGTAATACATGTTTGGTTTCAGTGGCATTATTTCTCACAATGTGGGACCCCAATTTAGGTAACCAGAGACAAACACACTGGAAAAGAAAAATTACCAAACCCCAAAAAAGCACATGAAACACATCACTACAACACGTTATTGCCCAGATTTACTGCAGAGAAGGAAAATTATAGCAGAAGAAAAGCAGATGTTGAGCAACAGAAATTTTCATGTTGAAATCATGTACAACATCTGGACAGATGTGCCCTTTGAATAGAAAACACAATTCTCCCTCACCAAGAGGGCATAAACTTAAAGTTTCTAAGAGGGCATTAACTTAATGATTGTGTGAAGAAAAATTTTTCTGTTTGACGAAAGCATTGTTATTGCTTACATCTTTGGTAGGTTTTTAATTACAGCCTGAACTGAGTAGAAATTAATTTTCAGAGAAGCAGAAAAAGCTTGAAAACATCCTTCCCTCTGCATTCCTTCACTTGCACAACTCCTCCCTGCCATTCACAAGTAAAGCTGGGTGAGTTAATACCAATGACTTGTGACATTTCATGTCGAAGTTCTCACTAGCTGATCTAACAACATACTGCCCTTTCCCAAGTCTTTAGAATTTGGACTTTGAAAGGTTGAAACACGCAGACACAAGTTTTAAAGAACAACCACCTAAGAATTTAGAAGTTTAAAGGAAAACCAAGATCTTTAAAAGTGACTAGCAATTTTTGCAGCCATCCATTTTCAGCTCTTTAAAGGGACCACAATTTAATCCGAGGTACTCATTGCCTCACAGTAAGGCCTCCTCACAGTGTATGCAAATACCACCACAAACAAAAAGTAACTTCTGGTAACCTTATCCCCATGGCTGTGTTATACTTTGGTAGGGGAGCTAGGGACAAGATCATAACCAGACAGTGACTTTCTTTTCATAACTATACCTACCAGACAGCTCTAGGACTTACAGAAAGCGATTGGACATGCTACTTAAGAGAGAAAATAAGGCACTTGTTACATGCAAGACCTGCCTAAATCACAGAAAGGATTTAAACACCGGGGTGCAGGGGCAGGCAGGAGACGTAGGTGAAAGTACAGAACAATCTTGCTGCAGTCCTGTTCTAAGACTCCGTAACGAACAAGGAGTCAGCTTCAAGGAGAAGGCCGTTAAGTCTGAATGAGTGTTTCAGTCATTCTTGTGCAACTTTATGAATAAACCAGAACCCTGTGAAGTATTTCAAATATTCCAAGACCTACCTAGGTTACTGGAAGAAAACAGGAACCACTAAAGAGCAGAGTATCTGCAAGGCTACTACACTGTGCTTGGGGTGTACATTCAACTAGTTTTCTCCATTCAGCACAAGTAGTTGTTTCTAACACGAGTCCAAAAATTCACAGAACTGCTACATTCCAGCAGGACTGGAACAAGACTTTTTGGATTACTCTCTTACATAACATTTTCTCTGCATCTTACGGCAACAAAAGGAAAAGAAACAACCAAGTTAATATAGCCCTCTTAAGGAAATAACAGTGTTAGAGAGCAATGGAAAAGGATTTGGGGAAAATCAGTTTCTCGAGAGAAAACCAGGACATAGAAAACAGGGTAAAATGTTCTGAGAGGTCTGTGGTAAAATCTGGGATAGGCATTACAATGCCATGCAATGTTGCATATGAAAACAAAAGTGCACCTATGGAGGACTGCATGGAAAAGAGGCGGATGGGAAAAACTGAGAAAGTGTGCCTATAACCTCTATTACGCAAGGTAGGCTCTGGCTACAAAAGACAGCTCTCGGAGAGGGCAGGGTAAGATGCATTTCAGTGGAATGAGCTTGGGGTAGGCCAGAAGGCAGAACCACTGAGTTGGCAGAGGGATGGAGTCACTGGAGAGTGAAAGGTAGATGCAGAAGTCACCAGGCATTGTGTGAAGTGAAGACTTAGAGAAATGGAAGGGAAAAGCAGGGAACAAGATGGGAAACATGAAGATAAGAAATACGGGAAAACAGGACAGAAGGTGACAGAGGAAAACAGGTAACTGTCTGACTGCGCTAAAGAGAACAGCATAATGAAGTTTGGAGTAGGCAAGTTGGGAAGTTGAGAGGGGGCTGAGGAAACAAGTAGCAAAAACAGAGCACAGTTTGACAAGTGATTTGCAAGAAAGCTTGTAGGGAAACAGGGGTATTTAGAGAAGAATCAAAGATATCCTGGAAATACTGGCTAGTAAATATAAAGAAAATGGGTTCAGTGATGCTTTGCTGGGAACAACATTCAGTAGTGAGGTTCACAGGTATAGGAAACAGGAGAGAAATTAGGAATTCAGGGGCTTCCCAAATGAAGACAGAAACTGCCTTCAAATGTAATTCAAAGTCTGAAATCAGGTTGTTAAGATTCACGAGAGAGCCAATTTAGATAAGGTATCTTAAATACATTAATCATAATTTATTCTAATGTATTCTCTATCTAATAAACCCAAGGTATTTTATTCCTTCCAAGCCTTTTTCTGTTGTATATGCATAACGATTCAAAAATAGTACTACTCAAAATTTAATCTCCAATAAATTTAAATAATACGGCAAATACATCACAAAAACTAACTAATGGACGGTAAAGTATCAGGTTTGTTTTGAGGTTCATCTGAAATAACAGGATTCTTCACGGTGGTCATGAATACAGCATTTAATTTTGATTCATGCCAATAAAACCTTTATGGTTCCCTACTATATATTACAAGGGCTTGTTCCTTTTTTTTTTTTTTTTAACTGAAGCCAATAGCAAAATTCCACTGACTTCTATATGAAATAGATTTAACTCTCATATGTTGACCATATTCTGTTATACTATATTCCCGTGCCTATGTTGTAATGACATTCCTATAGTCTGCACATTTTCAGAATGTTATATCACAACTCCATCACTTCTATTGCTTCCATCCTTCAGCTCATTTTATTCTCCTATTCCAGTGTACTAACCTGGTTCACTCATTTTCATCCCTCCTGTTCGTGATGATCTGTTTTTCAGCTCCTTAACCCTGCCATCTCCACGGATAATATTCCTTTGCCCTACTGTATTTTCCTATGCCTACATTCTTAAGCCACTCCAGATCTGTGGCTATGCCTTTAGTTTCCAAGCTTTTATTTCCAGGATTCTGTGGCTTAGTCTTGAAATCCCTTCCAGGGGGTTTGAACACCCCATGTCCATTAAATTTAACAAAATACCAAAATCCTTAGGCTAAAAATATCAGCTCTAATTCTAAATATAATAAATTCAGAAAAAAAATGCAATTCTGTTTCTTACGAAAGCCAAGCCAAGGTCAAGCAATCAGATAAGAACACAGCCACACCACCATGCTGTACACCTTTGCTGGAACCTTTCCCATCTTTGCTGACTGCCAAGATACTCATCTGTAGCTAGAAGCACTCCCCTCCTCAACCAGTTCACATCTGTTTAGTAGTGAATATAATTCTGCAGTCTGGATAAAATAACCTGTTTCCTGCAGATCTCTGTAATTGCTAGAGAGAAGCCAGAACCAAAGTCGCAGTCTCATTTTAAAAAAAAAAAAAAAAAAGTATTTTTAATCCGTGATAACTTTTCAACTGCCAGTGAGGATGAAAACAGAAATACGAGAACATCAACATCCCAAACACTGGATTAAATTCTTGTCAGGACTGAACAGAATTATTTTTTTAAAAATTCTGGTTTGCTATATAGTTTTGTAAATGCAACCTTTTAGCTACATTTTCAATGTAAAACAAGTCTGGATTTTTAGACTTCCCTACTGAAAAGATACAGGGTTTCTGGAGCTTTTTCCACACACACACACTGTACAGAAATTTAAAACCATGCAATGAAATTCAGCTTGCAGGACAGATGCTTCCTTGAATAGCAACTGCAATTTTAAGGCTTCTGAACTGTAAATCTGAGATAAGCCAAGGCTTTTTGGACACTCCTCTGAACCTGAACTCCAAACGATATGAAGTTCACACATTACTATTAATTAAACAATGCAGTGGTTTTTACTCCAGAATTGCTGTCAAAGAGATGAGAGCTATCATTACAAATGCTGTGGTATTACTTATTTGAATTTTTAAAAAAGTTCAAAGAACAGGAGGTTTATAGAGTTAGAACTTTTACTGAGACACATACAACTATCAGAAGGAAAACAGGAAGGAAAAAGGCAAAGGAGGAAATACAAACAGGGGTGTTCCTTGTTTAACTACCATGCCATGAGGGTTGATATCTCTGTTCCAGGACTATAACCTGAGAAGCCCAAAGTGATCCAGCACACCCAGACAGCAATAAAGCAGCAGCTGGTAACAGCTTCACCTGATGGTTACAAATGAGCTATGGCATGAACTGGAGTGACCAAGAAGTCTCCTTCCACAAATACTTACACTAAAAAACACTGCAGGTGGTCAGATCCTAACCATTCTAGGAAACAGAGACAGAAATGGACACAGTTAAGGAGGGAAAAAAGATGCAAGACGAGAAAAGGATTAGGTCAGAAGAAACTATCTGGGAGATTTTATAACAGGTCTGAATATCACTAATTTTCTAAAAGGTGCAGATTTTGCATTCTATGGGAATGATCTGGTTACAAGAGAACCAGTGCAGATTCTTCTGAAGAGTGCCATCATTCCTGGTTCATATTTGCCTAGACTAAGGTAGAATTGCCAACACAATTTCACGCATCACTTCAGAAAACAGCAATGGAGAACCACACAAGCTAATTTTTTTTCAGAATGGAAACTTTACCAGACTAAGGAAAATGTCATTAATCCAAAAGTTGTTCTGTTTCTCTAATCTTAGCTAGGGCTTAGGTCTCCTCCTGTGTGACTTCCCACCCAGGCCTGTATGTGTATGCATGAAAGAATGCATGTATGCAATTGTCTATATTTCATGGCAATTGCACATATAGTTTGCTTAGCCCACCTTACACTGCTGATCAACTTCCTGTAGAGCTGCTTTACTGCAAGGCCATCATGTCAGCATTAGAAAGAAGTTAGAACAAGCCCACAACCATAAACAGCTTATTACTGACTATAGCTCTGAAGCAGTTGAAGTGCTCCTTTCCTCCCTTCTGCTTTCTTTCTATTCTGATGTTGCTGAAAACAGAATATGATCAAATGTCAGCAATTTAGATACATTGCATGAAAAATACATGAAAAAAGGCTACTGAGAATATGACCAGGTATTAAGATCATAACACACACACACTTTTTCCAGTCCAACATACATACAACAACCCTTTTTCAAAAATGTATGCAAGCCTCAGCTCTTACTCCGAACACACAGAGACAGATTTTAATTTTTAAGAAGCATGTCAACCCGTATCTTCTGTTTTGATAGATGTGGCACTAAATATCTCTTCATTGACTATTCCAACCAAAATGTGGGCAACGGCACGTCTGAAGCCAGATTGTACAACATTTTGTCTGGTTGTCTGGCTTCCATGGAAGTGTGGATAGGCATTACTGATTCAAGGCCGTTCACCGCCTTTTGCTCCTGTAAAAAAAGGGCAACGCAAATATGACAAAATTAGCTGAGTGGGCAGAGAAGAAGTAAGTACCAGCACATCTACATGATTCCCTGTAGAGTCAGAGCCTTGTTAGTGTTTATTAAGGGGGAAAAATGTGGAGCATTTCTTCTTATTGCATAGATTTAAAATGCCAGAGATCTTCCTCAGGTAAAGTCTTTTCATTACTTTAAGAAAGCCTGAAGTGTTCATCCAGTATTTCATCATGTGGGGGGTGTGGGGGGGGAAGAATCAAAAACACCCAAGGTGTCTACATGAAATGCAGAGAGCTCATGCATTTTTGTGAGTGAAGAGATACAGATCACCAGACACCTATGATACAGTATGGTGTCTTTAACCTTAAATCTTCCACATACAAGAGTCAGGATAGAAAAACATACATTCTGCTAGTTTTCTGATTCTATCCTATGAAGATACAGTTTCGTCACAGGTTTAACTAATATTCTTCCGATTCAGACAGTGTGATCACATACGCTACATATGTCCATCTTCTAAGCTGAATGTTATCACTAGCTTGTGAAGAGCTAAATATCTTATATGTAGGTAGAAAAGTCATCCATTTCCTTATATTTTTCAGTCTATCTCCATGTTTTGCATAGCATATGAGCAGTGTTTATAATGGGACTTCCAATATGCTGTCATGAGCACATAGAGGTTTGAGGTGGGACATCCAGACGCATCAACCAGTTGTGCTAACGAGAAACAGTTTTGCTTTGTATTATTTCATATTTCAAATTTAAATGCTTTTAAATATTACCTGTCATCATATTTAGTTTTATTACATTTCAGTCAGTCTTCAAAATAAGAGCAAGAAAACAGTAAGAGTTACCAAAAAGAGTTGTTCTCTTTAGTTTTACAATGGACTGGAAATCTGATTTTTAAATACTCTAACTCATGACTCACACAGCCATTACAATATAGTCACCTTTTTCATCCTTTGATTCTCTTACTATACATAAAAATAAATCTAACAGTACAAATACATACAATTCAAAATCTGTATTAATTTAACCTCTGATTCGACAGTGTATTGTAAATAATTTTATGCTGAAGTGTGTTCAAAATCCTCAAGAAAAGAGTAAAAAAATTTAGTAACTTTTCAGCCTAAAGCATTTGAATTAAACCCGCAATAGTGAAGCTTCCAGAGCTACCATAGCATAACAGTGGGTGAAGCAATCATCTACCATGGTCCAATATTTACTGAAAGCTGCTAGATTCAAATAGATGCTTATGGTATAAATAATAGGAAACGTGTCATCTGCGAGTATTTCCCAGCAGACCAAAGGTATCACACCCACTGATATATTCAAGCAAGATCCACTAACCACTCAAACTTGAAAAGCCATTTAAATTTCATTTGAAATATTCCATATATGCCCAACTGAGTCACTCCTCTTTCTCCTCCCTGATAGGCTGATTTTAGCAGAGGCTAATTACATTCTAAAGATAATTTGAGTTCAGTCACATCTTAATCCTCACAAACACATTCAAACACGCACCTAGCCCTGGGCCACACAATCAAAGGCAGCAGTGGTTAGGCTTAAAACACCCTAGTAAAGACCAGGGTTCGGGTGGAGTGGAGGGGGTAGAGGGACAGAGAGAAGGAAGAGGTTTTTTACATGCAGCACTATATTTGGCATTAGCCAATGTTTTTAGACAGTCCGTTCCTTCAACATCAAATTCAGGCAAGTACAATTTGATTACGTCTTTTGGTAACTGGCTGTTTCTCATCTGTCTTTTTCCCCTAGATACCATTGTCTATGAATGTGTCAACATTTCTTGCCTATGATCAGCCCACGATAAGTTTCTGTGGAGTACATCATGAACTGCTTGCTCACAAGCCCTATGACTCGAATAACCACGAAGAAACAGTGGAAACACACCTAGAAACTGATCTGGATCTGAGCACAATAACAACAACAGCACGAATCAAGGAACACAGTCAGCAGCTGGCTTAACTGGGGTTTTTTTGTTGTTTTTTTCCTGTAGCAGAGGCTGCAACCAAATTCTATGTAATATTATGGACAGAAGTGAGAAGACATAATATTATGGATTCTAGGATCCCTGTTCAAATTAAAAATGAATCACAAAGATTAATTGTTTCAAGTCTACAATTTGTAATTAGTTAAGTTGTGCAGTATTTTTTTGACTTCAGAGTATGACCCTTACAGTGAAGCTTTTTCGAAACTCATCCTACCTACATGTATAAACTGTACAGATGTAATGTATTTTTCATATTGTAAAGTTTCAATTACCAAGAACAGCTGGTATGTACAGTACCATAATTTAATTACATCTTACTTTACAAGTTTCAGTTTCTAAAGTTTCAAATTAACAAAAGTTATTTCTTGTGTTAAGTTACTCTGTTTTGTAGGGATCATTTTGTTACTGCTTTTGTGCCCAGAAAACTTTAATCTAAAATTCTGTCCTTTACAGAATATGCACTGTTTTTACTGTGTTTAATGTGTAGAATTTTATCTACTGGTTCCAGAAGTAATGTATTAACCAAGAGGAGGGTTTAACTACTATTCAGACTTCTAAGAAATTCTTGAAATATATAGCCAAGTTTTCTTATAAATGAAAATCAAAAAAAATTTAACAATTCTCCTCAAACTTACCTGTTGCCTTGAAATACAGCCTGATTTGTAAGTCAGAAAAATGTAATGATAAACAGATATATTTTAACAACAAAGTTTATGTATGCAACTGTTAGCCAACACTGATGATGTTTTGTAAAGTCTCACTGTTCTTCAAGACAATATGGACAGAAAACTTCCAAAGGCAGCTGTCTTTACAAAATCTGCTATGAAAGCATAGCCTGCCAAATCAGGCATTTGTATTTCTACTTAAAGACAAATGGGCCCAAAACCTACTTCTGTCAAAGATAGCTGCTGACAGAAGTGGCAACAGAAACAAGCCCTTAGTTATACTGCTCCTAGAATGTAAAACGTTACTCAAAAGTAAGAAAGTTCTACTTTCCTGAAAAATAACAATAATTCGGATGAAATGGTAAAGGTTAATAGTCCTTTAACATTACGATACATCAAGCTAAGCAAAAAAAACCCAAACCTTTTAAATAAGAAAAAAAAGTTAGTATTAAGTCTTTAACAATTACTACATTGCTTATTTGTCTACCATTTAATATCTGGATTGAAACATTGTTATATCCCATTCTTTGGTTTTAAATCTTCAGGACTTCTCAATACTGTATGAGAATAACTTTTATAATACTACCCTCATGTTGTAATCATGAAAGATTACAGAAATTAGAAACACATTATTATATCATGCCGACTCGGTGAAATATAAAAGGGAACACGAGCCTTCCAAAACATAGGAGAAAAAAGTTTCATATGGTGAAGCAACTTTTTTATAATAAAGAGAAATTATATAACCACAAATCTATTTTTCTGAATGTTTATCCCACCATATTTTCGTGTAGCTTCAAAGCAGAAGAATGAAATTTAAAATTACAGTTCAACTGTTTGTACAAAATATAAAGCAATTATAATGAAAAATAACTTCAGAATATTGTTAACAAATGAATCTGCATTCCCTATCTTTAAGTGGAAACAAAGTGTCAAAACAGAATACATTGTATTGGTTATTTATTTAGCATCTTAGATTTTGTAACATATTTTGCATAAATTATTTGCTACTCAAAACATAACTTGTCTTTTTAAGACTCATCTTAAACCTCCACACTTTAGTTCCTTATTTCTTTACTACATGGGTTCTTTAATTTCTGAGTGCTGGAATTTTACTATGCACAGTTTGAAAACACATTTTTCTAATTATAAAATGAAACCAAAAATGCAGGTGTCATTCTGCAGTCGAGCAACTTTTGTACTGCAAGAAGAAGTTAACTGCTTCATTTCAAAGTTGTTTTTAAGGTTTAATGTTTAGGCTTTCTCGTCATAACAGAAGACCTGAGCTGTTAGGATCAAATACCATCCTCCCAAAAGATTATTTCTGTTATTCTTACTCTGTCCTTCCTATTCTTTACCTTGACCCCCTGCCCTCAAATATTTATGGTGTGTGAACATGGTCCTGGCACTGATGCAGTTACTCAGAACACACAAACGTTCAAAGGTTCTATGTACTTCTAATTTATGGAGAATTGTATGACGTGAATATTTTCAGTGTTAGACACTAACAAACTTAGGCTAAAGAACATGATAAAGCATTTTCTCATGTCCAGAGACACAAAATCTTTTTGACATATCTGGTTAAACAAGCACAACTAGGTATTCACGTACGCACAAACGTTTCTCCTTTTGTTTCTTTTCCTCAATAATGAAAAATACATTAATGAATCCAGTTTGTCTTGGACGTCTCCTGAAAGACTTGTCGTTTCAGACCAACATATCCATAGACAAACGGTAGAATACTAGGGCGACAGAAGTAGCAGTGATTCTGCACCTCACACGTCTACTATACTATGGCGATCAACTTCCTGGGCATTTGTAGTGCCAGGTTCTCTGTAACGCCAATGGGCCACTCCAGCGCTCTGAAAGACAGATACAACATCCCAGGGCCCAAAGCAGCAGGGAAATACATGCCCAACCCAAATCTAGAGCGTTTAAAAATATGTTTCCATACATATAACTGGGTACCATTTTTTTAATGGACTACATCAACCCGAAAGCTGCTATTCTCAACAACATGGATGTCTTCAAGAAAACTAGATGGCAGGTAGGTACCCTCCCTAAAAAATCCCTATCATGTAAAAATCTAGGTTAAGCTAAACCAAACAAGGACTCACTCCTAAGGTTCTATGTCAGTGTGTGCACATCTGCTTTCCAACAGGTTATTGCCAGCTACATACTGACCTGGAGTGCACAGAAACAGCAAATGCTCTAGTTACGTGGACAGAACAAAAAAGTATCACCTCATAAAGCCCCAGTCTTCTCAGCTACAAGTTAGCAAGAATAAAGTAGGCTGAGCCTATGGGCTCTAATATTTATTTACAGAGGGTCACTCTCATATATCATTTCCCTTTGCAATAAGATCCATAAACCAGAAACTGAGGTAGCCAACAGCATCAATCTCAGTCTTACAGTTAAGTGACACCACCAAACCCTGGCTAGAACATTTTATCAAGAAAAAGCTGGGCGGATTCATTATGCTTGCAAAACACAAACTGATAGAGAGTATAACCTCTATCAGTAAAAAAATCCAGACAATTTTAAAAATAAATCTAGCTACAAGCAACAATTCACACCATCCTTCAGTGGATCATGCTTGTACAGCAATTCACAGGGCTGAAACACCCATTAGGATATAGGAAGATGAATGATTACTCTGACAAATTACTGCACAGGTCTCAAGACAGTATATATAAAAAAAAAAATACTGAAACAACATCCATGCAAGAAAGTAAATGATTGTTTCAATTTAAAGTGATCAAAATTTGCAATGTAAGGCATTGTACAAACTATACGCGAGGGATCTGAAAGCTACCACTAACAAAAAAAAAAATATACATATACACAGTTTTCAGAGATACATCTCAAGTATCAGACTTCTTTTGGCAACATACAACAAACAGAAAATGTACCGGCCTCGGAAGTTGTGTACTAGCTTGCTTTACTGACAGACACTCAATTTCTCCTTCTCTCTCAAGGCATTTTTTATCTCTTACTGTTATTTCCAGTCCTCAGATTGGACAAGAAAACAGAAATTGTGCAAAAACCATAATGTGAATGATAAAAAAAACAAAGCAAAACTGCAAGGGCAACACCACTGACTAGAAAAATAAAGCCAGGATTCCAGTATCAACAGAACTGTAATAAATTCTGGAAATTGCTTTATTAGCAATGTAGGTACTCAAAGATGGTTAATGTAAACAAATTGCATGATCACGTATAGTGTCAAATACAAGCAGATGTATTTGGTTCCCAACTGGTCTAGGAGAAACAGTCTGCTGAACAGATGAGAAAGAACAGTTCAACTCATGTTCCCTAGCCCAATCCTCCTCTCCTGAGGGAAAGATCTTTTTGCTCCAGACTTTTGCATGGGTCTCAGGGGCCTGGGCTTCCTGAAGGCAAATCTTACCTGTAAAGGTATAAGTACCTGTAAATTCATATAATAATGGTTTTACTTGGTCAGATCAAAGATACATCTAGGCTTGATAACCTGTCTTGAACAGCAGCTGAAAGCTGAAACCCAAGAACTAAAGAATGGGCCAAGCACACAGCAGTCTTTCCCCAGAATGTCCCGACAGTCCCCAACAATTGGTAGGTCAGGGACTTACTGAGCCAAATGTGGTGTCTTAATAGGCCCTCTCTGCATGTGTACATGGCTTCTTTGAAGCCATATAAATTTGTAACATTCATAAGTCCTGCAGAAAGTAAATCTACGTTGACAAGAAAAGCTGCCTCTTTTCTTTGTTCTAGTAGAAATGAATGAGAGAGTAGTGTAATAATAACACTTTTCACTTCCATTTTTGACACAGAAATATGATCAGCACGTAATTAATAATGACAGGCTGACGACTTCCAGGTAGCATGAATAACATCCATCCAGTCATCTAAAGCACAGACATTATCTGAAACCCTGCAGGTTTAATTACCACATTTCCCTCGGGGGTGCGAGGTGGGGGTGGGGGAGTGGGGGTGGTGTCTTAAAATCAAGATACAGCTCACCAGAAGCAGAATATTTTTTCAGCTTTCTCAAGTCCACCACAGTGGTAAACAAAAAATAAGCCTGTTTCTCACAAAGTATTGCAAAACACTTTTCAACATAGAAAGACACACATAAACCTCTTATTAGATACAAGTTTGACTGTATGATCCATATTTAAAAGATGTTCATTATACTCCTCAAAAAAATTCTAACATCTAAGGGAATTAATAGTTCTATTATGAAGTATCAAGGCCAAATTCCATTTTCCTGCTCTACCTAATTATAGAATCTGATTAATTTTAATTATAAAGTTTCAGAATAAATCAACATGAACATCACCAGAGGAGTTCATGATTAATGTTATTTTAATGAACACCTAAGGAATTAACATTTTGCCACTAGAACCTTGCCAAGAATTTTTATGTATGCTGAAGCGCAGCGTGTACAACTGTGAAAATCCCACAAGGCATGGAGCTTATATTCTACTTTATCAACATCAATTTTGTATGTAAATAACTCATTCTTAAAACTGTCTCTTTGGATGGTTAACTACAAAGGAGCACCTGCTGTGTAACAGCAAATGAGCCTGCAACATGGAATTCATTATACCCCGTCCTGTTACATTAAAGCTTTAATACATTCATAATAGTGGACACTTCAAAGTCATACACATGATACATGTAACGATAATAATATACAAGCAAGCATTAATGTTGCACTAGTATGGAATTTCTTTGGATTAACATTAATGTTTGATGATTGCCTTATTAATTGCCTTAGGTCAGTTGACGTAAACAGGGTGGATGTGATTGTAATAAACCCTAAAGGAATTAAAAATACTCAGTTATATAAGAATATGTTTTATCCAGGTTTCAGAGAGAGTGCCTTCCACTTTGTATTCCATAAGAAACAGACTTTTAAGGCGGATGCAATTCAGCAATAGTCCTATCTACAATCTAATCATAAAGTGATTGCACCAGTGAAACATGTTTCAAAGTCAAATAATTTAAACACTTTCTACACTAATTCTGTGCTTCTTAGAGAACAAAAATTCATGAACTAGGGATGAGAATACTCATTAAAAGAAAACAATGTGTCCCTCCAGCACTGTGCACTTCAATAATTTCAATAGTTTTATTCAAGACTGTGTCATAAATGAGGCAAGAAAAGCCAATAACTGAACCATTCATATTGAATACATTTTGTCATCATTTATTCTTTCAAAAGAAATAATGAAACTGATTATGATAATGATGCACTTCCCTTTTATGTCTTGCTGTTGTAACTGTTTTTAAAGAACCTGTAAACTCACACAATTAGTCTAGAATTCACTATCCAAAAGCCTTATTCTCTTTTTCAGGAAGGGAAAAAATACAGCCATCAATGGTATGTCTGAATATGCAAATAAGATTCAAGATGATCTTTTTTTTCTTGTCTTCTGCTTCAGCATTGTCTAGACAGTTCATATTTCTCCTCCTTACACTTCTGCAACTTGCTTCTTTCTCCAAGTTCTGCCACAATTGAGAATGCCAGAAATTTAAAAAAAAAAAAAAATCAGGCTGAATTACGGGAGGGAAAAAAAAACAATGTTAAATGCTATCCACCTCCAGAGCCAAACAGGTTTGCTGCCTACCGAGCACATGCTAAAGCTTGTCTGACTCAAGTGCCTTTTACTTCACCACTAGATCTTGCAAATATAAACTCATAAATATGCTAATGCTATAACATGCTCATAAAAATCAACCTTTTTTTTTCATTCTACCACTACATAAGGTGGTGATGGTTTTTGGTTTTGTTTTGTTTTTTCTCTTTTTGCAGCCTAAAGCCTTAAATACATATCATTAATAGATGTCAGTATAAACTGTCCTAATTCCACTTTCATCAAGTGATTACAACGCAAACTTTAAAAGTGGAACTGGAAGGAGTGATCACAATGTCCTCCCCATCTCAAAGCAAAATCAACTTTACTATGATAGATGCTTCTCTAACTTCTTCAAAAACCCTCAGTCTCTGGGGAACACTGTATCTAGATCAATCTATGTCCATGCTTAACTACTCTTTCTATTAGAGTATCTTCCCTTATGCGTAATCTAATTGCTACTTGTAGCTGTTGGAGGTCTACACCCACACATGCCATGGCCACATTGAAAAATGCCATACACGTTACTACTGACTCAAGTTTCATGATGTTTTACGAGAAGAAATGACAGTATTTGCCAAAATTTGAGCTTTCAGAAAGACAGATGCACTGCTTGTGAAGATGACTAATATGTTTAAAACAAAAAAAAAAAATCTTTTTAAAATTATATGCTTAAATAGGAAGTTAGTGAACCTGATTGGGAATAAGCATTATTTATTAAATTTCTATTCCCATTTTTAAGACGTTACAATTCATAAGTTTTGTAAGACAGTGTTCATAATCCTGTCTACTCTGTGGCTTAAATATAGCCATTTCTATGCTACTTTTTTCCTGAAGCTTTCTTCCATTTCTTTATTTTTTTGAATAATTCCTTGAATCTACAAAGAACTTTGCTGAAGATACCTGGATCCCAAGCAGGCATAAATATCTGCCTCTGTTTTGCACTGCAGGATCAAGCTCATGGTTTAAATTTAAAATGACAACTCAAATGTGAATTGCTACCAGTCTCTTCTCTCATATTCACAAGCTTTGGCACTTGTTCATTCTTTCCTTCCCTACCTACATGCATTTTGCCTCAGGATTTCTGAAGTTCCACATTTTTATTAGCAAAGAAATTAAGAAACTCACTGAAATTGAAACTGATTTCAGATTATTTATATTGCTAAATCATATTCTAAGATTCCTTCATGTAATATGCAAGTATCTTACTAAAATCCAAAATTATTCTTAGAGAAAGAATAAATTAATTTGTGCTTCCAGAAATAAGCATTAATGGCCTATCGTAAGACTTTGTGTTTAAGGTTTTCTTTTAAAAGATTCGGAGCGGGGCGGGGGGGGGAATTTATGCAAGGGCATTGCTAATACCACAAAAATACAATAGTTACTGAAATTAAACACTCACATTGCTAGCTAAAACTTCAAGTGGTTTAAATGCAGAGGTAATTCAGTGTTACTCCTGAGAGAGGATGTAAAGAACGGGGATATAAACGTCACAGATGCAACTAAGTTATGCTGCAGAAACAAAAAAATATATTCTCAAAAATTATATGGCGCTAGAATAGAAGATATTTAAGGCTAGTTTTTAAAGGGAGGTACAGGCTAGTAAGGCACTAAACAAAACAGGAGAAGAGAAGGATTAAATTTAAGTCTGGACTGAATACACACAGGCAAACAACCTGATAATGAAAAAGGCTTCTGCATTCCTCCCAAAAGAAAAACAATTTATTTCCATTTTCTCTAGTACTAAATATCTTCTGTATATTTGAGTAATCAGTAAGACAGTATCCAAATGTAAATCATTAAGAGGGATAAAAACGCTGGCCTTATATACATGACCTAAAAGGAGTAACTGACCACGGAGAAAAAGACAATACCTACATATGCAAACATTTAAATCTCAATCCTCCAACTGCTCTGGGAGAAAAATAAATAACTCTACATTAGAGCCTCAATCATGTGCTTTTATATTAAAAATAATTTATTGCTAATGACCTGTTTCACCTAAGAGGACTTTAGGGAAACCAAGGGAAGCGGAAAAATAAATCAAAGGCAGAATTATTAACAAATACACAATAATATACATAAGGACACCAAAATATTGCTCATATGAAAATGAATTCAATTACGTGGGGCAACAAGGACATACAATGCTGCCTATCAGAAGCAGAGGTCTGCTATGCTTTAGTGGTATATTTTTCCATTAACACTACAGTTTAAGACTCTCAGTTAAAAATGCAACCTTGGAAAACAATTAAAAAACTAAGCAAGCATTACAGAAGGAAAATATATTGTAGCATCAACAGGTCAAATAAGCTGAAACAGTATGAGCTTCTTTATAAGTTTACTGTCTTACTGAAGACAGAAATAACAAACCAGCAATTAAGAATGGGGGTCAAATGTGCTAACTACCAGTAACGACTCTTGAGATCCTTACAGTCATTTCTCACACAAAGCCTGTATCTTCATTAAAGTTGTCCAAAAATGAATCAGCATTTCAACGAAAAACATCATCTTCTATGCCACAAACTTTAGGAAATACATCCAACTAGGAAAATAATTAATTGTATCTCTACAGGAGAAGGGGTAGATGTGTAAAACAGAGAAAGAGAGAAAATAGTAAGATAAGCCGACATAAAAAGACCATGAAAATAATTCAACTGTGAAGGATTTGATAAAACTGTGTTACTGGTCATTATGGTAACAGATTAAGATAAGCAAGTAAACAGGAAGTAGTGAAAATGGGAAGGCACAAGTTAAGCTGCTCATTCATATTGACTGGTCCCAAATCAGATTTAATCCTCTGGGGAAAGGGATTGAACACGACGACATCTAGATTCAACAAGCTATCTACCTCACCTGCCATGGCAGTAAAAATAGGTGATTAAGATGTTATGTTACATCAGAAGGATAGGATAGTAACACAATACATATATTAAGACAATACTATCTGAATGATGTTATCTTTTCAGCTTGAATACTTCATTCTGTTTAGGCATCTCAAGGTAGATCCATTGTTTTTCTTCTCAAAAAATGGGCTTTTCCTTTGCAGCAATAACTCTCAAAAGAATTAGTTTGAAAAAATGCATTTTTCACCTTTAGTAAAAGCACACCAAAACCCATAAAATACTCTGCTCCCAAAATTCTTATAAAAATAAGAGCTTTGCAATGAGGTATACTTGTTTTTAAGATAATGAAGCAGGTTTTGTGGGCTGCAGAACCTTATAAATTTTTTCTGATTTCTTTTGGAGTAGAGGGAAAAGGGGAATTGTTGAAGGAAAAGATGATAGATTACATTTGCCTGTGGGTAATAAGGCTTCCTACAATGAGAAATGGCATACTCTGAATAATTACATGCAGTTTGAGGCCAAAAGAGACATACAGAATCTAGTCGTGGTCAGAAATTTTGGCTGCCACAAAATACTGATTTAAAAAATGCGTGAGGAAAACAGGATAAATTCACGCTATTTTTCAACATTTTTTCTTTTACCCATTTGCTTAGCTTAAATAGTAGGTCAAGCTGCAATTTCTTCCTTCTGTTTTGCAGAAATTCTTCCATCTTGCATCATGAATGTCAATAGAAAAAGAAAGTTATAGACAAACTGTGTAGAGAGAATGTCAAAACATCAAAAAACAGAGCACAATTCCAATAAACAAGAGATATAACCAGGACTGTATTTTAACAAAAATATCGAGTATATTTTTCAAAGAGCGTTTATAAGACACTACAGTGAACATGGGTGTCTGGCAATATAGGCAACAAAAAAAGCACAGCATGAAATATTCAACACAGATGACACTTTTTAAAAAAAATTATTAAGACCCCCCTTCCCCCTCCACCCCCCTTAATTTTACCAGATGCTACACAGCTGATCTTATACCCACAGAGCTGAGCTTAACTCCTTGAAACAGGATGATATTCTGGCTCCATTAAAGTCAGTTGAAGTTCGGCCATTGGTGTTAGAGGATTTGATCTTTTAAAGCAATGGGATTTTTGCACTTCTACAGATGATAGTCAGGAGTCAGCAAAGGAGAGGAGTGTTTTATGTAGTACAGTTCGATACAGGCAATAGCCACAACACACTAGCCAACCTCATAATTAAATACTCACCTGCAGCCTTCTGAGGTATTTCCTATACTTGAGAGAGTATTTGATGAGAGGGTAACTCCTGCCTTCTCACACTGAAAAAAACAACTCACCCATATAGTGATTTAAGAATTTAAATCTTATGTGTCACTGAGAAGCAGCTATTAGGAGCCACTCAGAGACTGTCCCCCTCTTGACCAGAACCTCCTCCACCTTCTCCTTAAGAGAATCAAAAAGACGCTGAATCAAAGCTATGCTTTACTGCAACCCAATTCTGAAAGAGTGAAAAAGATGCCCTGCTGGATAAAAGAAACTAAAAATCAAAGTGTTCGGCAGCCAATCCCTCCCTTGCTCATCACGTACTCTTTCCTACAAGCTTGTTCTCAGTCTAAGAATTCTCAGTGGGGTGTTTTTGAGATGCAGTAACTTTATAAAACTCCCTTAGGATCCACAGAAATATTACCTTCTTTCTCTGAAGTCTCCTCCAAGAGATAGCAGTCCCTAATTTAGGAAACTCCAGAAATTTCTCTCAGCTGAGCACGCTCAGCTGCTCTCAAAGGAAGTTCCTTCTCTCTTCCTTTGAGAAAGCTCCACCTGAACAAGGGCTACAGGGGCCAACAAGGAAAATAAGCAACCCTTCTCCCTGCCTCTGAGCCAAAATAGAACATACAGTAACATTCAGTAAAGAGTGCACAATCGAATAACAAAAATTATACTATCAATCACATAATCCCAAAACATCAAAAGTCACAGCTTATATCACGGCTCACAGATCAAAAGCATCAGAATAACTTAAATTTTTTCTTCTTTGTAGTTATAGGAACTTCAGGCTATTTTCTAGGTTACCTTATGTATTACTTCAGCACAAGCTAACATGATACTGAGTGAGAATTCATTAGCAGCTGGTCAAGTGTGAACAGTCCATCAATCATTTTTATTTCCTTACTGTCAGCAATTCTAATTTCAACTCTGGAAAAAATTTGTGTTTTAAACTGTGAAATATATCACATAAACCAGTGACATTTGACAGTATGTTCTAAGAGTCTCAGGCTTATTGTGAAAATGTCAGTTCAACACATAAAGAAGTCATTCTTCCTTTATAACCATCAAACCCAATTACAGAAAAAATAAAAAAAGAAAAAAAAGAAACCATGAGGGGGGGACACCTGCTTCAACTAGAGTAGACAAACAAACTACAGTCTATCCCAGACTAAATCTATCAGTTTGTACCTAAAGGTTCAGTAAAAATTCTGGAAGAACTGCAAAGCTCTCTCGTGTCTTATATTTACATGATTTCTGCCCAATGAAAAGCAAATACATATTCTAGGTTGTTCTTATATTCCAGTCAGTGAAACATCAACTGGTTACCATAAAAGGACCTTTCAGCTGACAACAGGAGTCAATCTTCAATATACCCAACACAGCCCTGCTCTGGTTTTCAAGGTGCTGTTTTTGCAGACACATTTTTATGAGCAGCTTCTCTACAAGAAATCTACCTGACATTTGGCAGAAGTTCATGAAGAGGGTAGCACTGCAAGTAGTCACACAGAAGTGCATCATCACCCTCGCAAATTTTCTGCTCACTTGGCATACCAGATTTCACAAAAAGGCACAGCATGACAGGGTCCCTAGGGTGGAACAGGACTAGCTTTTTCTCTCATGTGATTGTAGCAGAAGCACGCTCAGTCTCTAAGGCTATGTTTACTATAGCTTTCTGTTTATCAGAACAGAACAAGTATAAAGTTGAACACAGTAACTATCTGAGAAGCAAGCTCAGATGGCCAAGTGACTCAAAACATATGAAAGGTTACCTCCCCCTCATCTGTATCCTGACATAGTGGGTAGCTTACTCCTTTCTTGCTTCTTAGTCCAACACCTTGCAGCAGCTTCCTGGCTTGCAGCAATCTTAGAGAGTCTCCTCTAGAACCCTGGGAAAATTTTCTCCCTCCAAATTGCAGGTGAGGCTTGGCTGGAGCTCCGCTCCTTGTGGACGTGCAGGCCTGGGGCAGCCTCCTGCCTCCCAGGTGTACCCCGGCCCATTCCGCACTCCAGGCAGTTTCCTCACTCGCGCACAGCCCGAAGGCAGGAGCAGCCTCCAGGACCTTGCAGAGCTCCCTCAAATCCAAAGTGAAGCAACCAGAACAGGTAGGTCAATGCATCCTGTTTCTAAAATAGCATGGTATAAAATGCATACAGAATAGACTGACATCAACGTTTAACACCACAATCATGCATGGCCTGTCAAGCTGGCTGTTTCCCTGCTACCAGATTAGGCAAAGTTTCATCTGCCTGACAAAACGTCAGGGAAATCACTCCTCCAACCACAGTCAAAAGAAAGCAAAGTGATATTCCCTCCTACATAAAAGCACTAAGAACGGTAATATTGACATTTCTTAAATTATTTAATAATTATCATAATTAATATCAAAGATAACAGTAAGTACAAAGAGTAATATTAAATATTATTTATTAGATTTTATATTAACGCTGGCAAATTATTGTGGATTTCTGCCATACAACCAAATTCTAGAAAGATTTATTTAGTTGGTTTGGTTTTTTTTTACAGTACATATCAACTTTCTTCAGAGAAAAATGTTAATATGAGAGAACAGCTCACCTATTACATTACACAAATGCAATTTGATTACTAAAGTTTTAATCTTGTAGAGCAAAATTCCAATCTTCTATTTCTTGTACTTCAGTTCTAGTTCATGAACAGATTATAGGATGTAAAATTGTTAGGTAGATCCTAAAATACCAAATTTAGATAAATCTTTCTAATGTAGTTATAAATTCGGCAGGGTAAAAAAAAAAACCTGCTGACATGATAAGCTGATTGACTGTTAAATGTACTACTTTCATGCAAACAGTTCATGAGGAAATAGACTCTTAGTATGCATACAACTATTAATAGCTTCTTTTGTATATCCAGCCTTCCCCAGATACAGAAGGCAAAATTGTAAAAGGGACAGATTATTATCTGTAGATAACTTGGAAGGCTAAAAGCCCCACCAAATTTCAGTCCAGTTTTGATCCCTGCATATGAAAAGCATTCACCATTACAGTTCTACACTAATCTGGGAAAAAAAAATTGTAGTAAGAAAATGAACAACGAAGGCTGGGAATATTACTGTAATAAAAACATAAGCCTATAATCAGTGGAGACAAAAGGGACCTCATGATCACTTTTTCCATCCTGACCACTCTGAAACAGCACAGACATTCCTAGGGCTGCCCAAACAGGTGTCTGTCTAACCAGTCTTCAGCTGTGTCCATAAACAAATCTCTACAGCCTCCCAAGGTAACATATTCCAGTGTTTACTCACCTATGTGGTTGATTTTTTTTTAACATAACATCGCACAAATTTTGCCTTCTGCCAATTACACTTGTCTTCCTTTAAACAGATACAGAGAATAACTTAACCACACACAGCTTATGAGAACCTCTTCCACATTTGAAAACATTTGTGTTCCTCCTCTTCTCCATCTTTTCCTTTCTAAATTACACAAAGTCAGTTAAGTCAGACTCTTCTTACTTCTGACATGTTCCAAAATCCTTGCTTCATTTCGTTCCTCTTATCAGTCCACACTATTCTTAAACTGTGATGCCCAAAAGTACATACTGAGCTGAGCCCTACTGACAGCTCATTTCATCTGTAATTCTCTACAGCTCCCAACACCTTATGAACAGTACCACTGCTAAGCCAGAAATCCTGCATTTTTATTTATACAGCTGACTTCTTCTCAAGGGTAATCATTTACACTTGTCCTTTCAAATTGCAGATTTCAGACCACTCTCTAAATTTAAAAAAAAAAAAAAAAAAAAAAAGGCCGGGAGGGGGGAAGATGCTTTTACTGTCCTGTAAAATACTGAGAACTCTTACCAGGGTAGCACCATTCCAACTCTCAGTAAGTCCTCTCTTCATTCCCTCACTCACCTTATTAATGAAAACATGTAATATACGTGGACCCAGGCCAGTCCTTGCAGAATTACACTTTATTAAATTATCCCAAGTTTACCTGCAATAGCATAAACAACAATTCACTAGGAACGTTATTTTTCAGTGAACTGTATTTTCCCTTAATACTGAGTTAACCATGCTTCTCGAGTTTGCTTATGAAAACATCCTCCTCTCAGTGTGAAACACGTGTGCAAAGTTACATCACGTTTACTACACTAGCCAGCTATTCTGTTAAAGAACTAGATGTATTTGACAAAATCTATTTTGAAAATTTCATGCTCATTCTTTATCACCACCTTCTTATCCTGAAGATTTTTAGGAAATGAACATTTAAGGATTTCCTGCAGCTTCTTCCTTATTATCCAAATTACAGGGATTGGTCTATAAATTCCCTAGTTTTAAGATAAGTTTTGATTTTCTGTTACTTGCAAATACTCATTCCTCACTGTTTCATTACAATCAAGGAAAATGGCTCAGAAACTTCTTTTTTAAATATTCTTTAAGCTCCTTCTGGCATGTATTTCACTTTGTCTTATTAACTGCATTAAGGATTTATTCCCAGCTAACTACATGAAGCCTGAAGCAGGTAGAAAAATCATAGTATTTTTGAGTTACTGTCCCCCATTTAGGAAAGTTTTTACTTTCCTTCTTAGTTCCTCTTATTAATAATGGATTAGTAGAAACTTCTCTTGTTGCCTTATGCAACTTCTACTGGTTTGAACACATTCTGAGCCACAGCTTTTTTGGTTGTGTCCACAATCAATGCTTGTCTTTTTATTTACAGTGCATCTCTATTTTATTTTCCAGCCGCTAAAAAGCTCCTGATGCAAGCAAGTGGGTCTCTTTCTATGCTTTCCACTTTTCCAGAAGTTTGCTCTTGTGCTTTAAATAGCTGCTACTCTCCACCTTCGTTTGAATCCCTTGTCTTTATTGCAGTCTTTTTAATGAATGATTTTGCTGTTTCACTTGTAATCTTTAGAATCATGTTTCTTATTTTCTCAGTATTTTTGACTAAATTACTTCCAATGCTCAGATTTGCACCCTTTTCTTCACTATTAAAATTCACTAGTTGCTTCTTTCTTTTAACAGAGCAAAAAAGTCTTTGATGCTAACTTATAAAGTTAGTCTTTGATGCTGTCTTATAAAACTTATTGGACTGTGTCTTGCTGTATTATTTTTGCAACAGAATGTTTGTTATGTGACAAAGGAGCAAACAGCCATCCTGACCTAAAAACCACATACAAAAAGCTTCATATCTAGCCAAGAACCAGGCCTTACAGAACTGAGAGCAAAGTACGACATTCATAGACAGACGGCAGCAATGGTTTCCCAGTACTCCCACAGGATCACTATGTTATAAGGTTGTCCTGAGCACAGAGCTGTATCTCACAGATATCCCATGACACTATTTTCAAACTCCTCCTCATTTACTTCCTCCTCTCACTGAAGATTCACTCTCACCACCAGCCAGAGGGAATACCAAGGACAGGATCATATTCTGGCTGTTTGCAGCAATGTATGATTCCAGATTTACAGGCTGCCCTATAGATCTGTATCATAGATACACACAGACTCTCCGTTACAATAATAAACTAGAGAATAAAAAAAATTAAAACTTCCACCCTGAATTAGTGGTCAAAACAAAAATCTAAAAACACTCCTCCTGGTTAATTTTCCAATCTCCCTATTTTAACGAATTTGTACTACTTGGGTTTGTAGTAGTAGTCCACTGGATCTAAATCAATGTCAGGCAAATAATCTGAATATTTGACCTTTGCCAAATATCACTTTTGCTCCAGACATGGAAAAGCCAAACTCTTTGGCAATGCCCATGAATATACAGAAGCCTGAATTACATCACCCAATTCACCTCTGTCCTCACCAGTGTTAAGAGTAAGATCGCCTCCTCCCCATGTTGCAAATGATACTCGTACTAATAAAAACTACCTTTCCTTTTCTTTTCCTTTTTCTTTAACTGTATGGTCAAGGGAATGTCATCTGCCTCCTTCTTTAACCTCATCCTTAGAAACTGCCATCATGTAGCTCATAAACAACCCACATGCCATTCAGTTATAGTGTGTTTCTGGAAAACCCAGTTTCCCCAGCCTGGCTAATTACATCTTTATTTTTTCTTTCAACCAAGAGCCAATTATAATCTACAGATACATGCAGAACATACAGACTAGCATAAAACATATTTCATACTGAAACAAATCAGTGAGGCACAAAACCAGATTTTCTGACATATGCCCTGCCAGCTCTGCAAGATGGCCTTGGAACCAAAATCTGAAAGTTTCAGATTTGCTGCTCCCAGTCTGTTCTGGGGAGAACTTGGAGGTACCAGTCCCCGGGTAGTCTTGCTCTGCAAAACTTCAGTTCTTACAGCTCAGAGAGGCAGGTGTTCTGAGGTTCACAGCAACTAAGAAGCCAAACAGCCTAAGAACCTGGCAGCCTTACATGGGTATTATTCAGGTTCTGCATGCTCACTCATATGCAACAGCACTCTGGTTTCCCACTGGGATCTACAGTAATACTTCATCTCTCATCTCAACAAACTGGTCAGTTGGTCCACAGCTGTTCAGGAGCAGACAGGTATAAAACTGATAATAATCTTGGCAATATAAGTCAGTATCACCTAAGACATCCCAGCGTATTTCATTTCAACATCCTGCTTTAACAGTTGAACCCAGGATTGAATCCAATCCCAGCCGAAACCAGGACGTGTGCACAGTTGAACACAGGAGGTGGCTGGCAGAATGCAGAAGACCATTAAGACTCTTTTCTTCAAATTGGAAACAAAAAGTTTTCCAGTAACTTGAAAGCCAGGAAATAAAAACTCCGTTTCCTAGCCAAATGTAGCAAGGATCAAAAATGTCTTTATGAACTTGGCTCCTTAAAAAATGGCTACAAGCTTTCATAGAGCATTTCATGATTCCTTTACCTAGTCATTGTTTGGTTTCATTTAGCTCACACTTTCTACTGGAACTTTGCAAAATTTTCATCTATTTCTCTTCCTTATTATTCCAAACAGTAGACTGGAAACCTCATTACCAAACCAAAATGCTTCCTGCTTGTATGCATATGCTCTGTCATGTATACACTGTCCATCTGTGCATGTGCACAGTTAGTAAAGACACACTAATAACACAGTGCTCTTTTACTGTATCAAGAAAAAAAAAAAGTACAAATCAAGATTCCAGAGAAGCCATTTACACCTTGGGCTCCAGTTGTTTTCCATTAACTGCTTCCAGGGTGTATGTAATTATTGTATTTCTTATTTTTGCCTACTTATGGGGAATTAAAATTGATTATTATTCCTCATTTGTCCTGCAAAGAGCTAAATATATTCAGTAAGAGAATGGAGGGAGGGATTCATTTACCAGTTATCTCCTTTTACAGACCGATAATTCCTCCTATACAATATTAAGGTTTTGAAAAAAATGAGAAACATCGCTACTTGACAGAAAAAGATAATCCTAGATTATTCCTGAGTACAGCCCCTAGTTAAGTAGCTGGCTTATCCTTTCTTTCCATCTTTGTATAAATTTTCTTTAATTTTTGCTACTGATAATGAAACAATGGTTAAAAAAAATTAGAACAATCTAAGATAGCAAGGATTTTCCAGTAAATAGGGTAATTAGAATAATTTATTTAATGTTTTCTGCTAAGCATTGCAGCTGTCTGATTTGAGACATTTATTTTCTTCACGTACTCAGAAAGAAATGTGCCAACTGGCAACACAGGCTTAGAAAACAACCATGAGAAGCAGTTCTTGAGAAAAGCTGATCTTGAGAGAATTTTTTTTTTTTTAATTAATATGATGGTGGGGGTTGGTTTGATTATTTACTTTTCCAGCCTTCTGATCAAACACATTGGTCACAAAGGCAATGATTCAAAAGAATATTCTTCCTTTTTATTTTTAGTTAATTAAGAAAAAGATGAGTAGCACATCAGACAGAGAAACAACATCTGGAAATTAATCCACTGAAATCAAAGTTAAAATAAAAAGGAAGTGCCAAAAAATGCTGTTTATGACTACAGACAAAGATCTTTTATTCTTTAAGCTATGTTTTGATTTTCTTTTCAGAAAGAAAATGGAAATGTGGAATTTGGATTTAGATCCTCAGGTGCCCAATCTCTTTAAAATCACTGTTTTAAGATCTCACTGAACAGTAAAGACAAAGCATTAGAATTTTTTATTCAGTGGTTTTATCATACAGGACTGATTTCATCGAAAGTGATCATAAGCTATTTCACATAAAACTCTATTGTTCATTCCTCATAAAAAAGATCAATAGAAGTTAGGCAAGAAATTAAGTTGAAAAGCCAGTTGAGAACTATGCAGGTATCTCTATTTCTATAAAAGAGATGTCACCTCTGGTTCTATAAATAAAGAACTTCAGCATCTCATAGGCTGCTGGCATACAAATACCCTAAATCTGAGTAACTACAGGAAAAAGCATTTGGTTTTAGCCACGAAGTAGATCTCAGCACTCTGGCTGATGAAATTCATGGGCAGAGCCTTTAATCAACCACTTCCCAAATTATTTCCACAAGGAATTCAAGGTGTCATTCTAACCTTGTTTTATATAGAGGATTAACTAACACGGAACTTAACTTAGTAACTACTCTCCTTTTTACCACCTCAAGATTGCCAGAGATTATTCAAATTAAAGAAGCTTTCTTTTTACTACTTTTCTCTATGTAATTTCTTGTCCTACCCTCAATACCTGAGTATCTTTTCATCTTCCCTTAGTAAATAATGGGATTTACTTTATATTAAAAGAAGCTGGCAGGAACATCCAGGAGGTTGCACAGACCTTGGAATTTATTCAAATGTTTAGAATCACAGACTCCACATATCAAAGTCAGCAGGAACATCTGGAGATCATCCAGTCCAACCCACTGCTCAAAGCACGGTCAACTACAGCCATATTCGTTTGGGTTTTGGATAGGAACCCCACCACCTTTCTGGGAAACCTGTTCCAGCATCCAGCCACTCTCACAGAAAATAAAGTTTCTTCTTCTTTAAATGCCATTTCCTGTATTACAGTTTGTGCCCATTGCTTCTTGTCCTGTCACTAGGAACCCCTCAGACATGTCTAGCTTTGTGTTCTTTACACCCTCCCATCAGAGATTTGTACACACTGATTAGGTCTCCCTAGAGCCTTCTCTTCTCCAGGCTGAACAACCCCAGCTCTCAGCCTCTCTTTGTATGGTCAATGCTCCAAATCCTCAACCAGCTTCACAGCCCTCCACTGGACTCTATCCAGTATAGCCGTGTCTCCTTCGTACTGGAGAGCCCCAGCACTGGATACAGCTACTCCAGACGCATCTCACCAGAGCTCACTAAAGGTGAAGGATCATCCCCTTGACCTGCTGGCTATGCTCTTCCTAATGGAGCCCAGGAGGATGCTGGCCTTTGCTGCAAGAGCACATTGCTGGCTCATGGCCAGCTTGGTGTAGGGCCTGGCCTTTCCCTTTGTTGAACTTCATGAGGTTCCTTGTCAGCCCTTTTCTCCTGCCTGTAGAGGTCCCTCTAAAGGGCAGCACAACCGACTGGCGCATCAGCCGTTCCTCCCACTTCTGTATTATCTGCAAGCCTGCCAACAGTGCGCTCTCCCATCATCCAGGGCATCAGTGGGTTAAACAGTACTGGACCCAGTATATACCCAGCTAGTATACCACTAGCTACTGGCCTTCAGCTGGACTCTGTGCTGCTGATCCCAACCCTCTGAGCACAGCACTTTAGAGCCAGTTTTCAGCCCACCTCACTGTCAACTTACCTAGTCCATACTTCATCAGTTTGTGTTATGGGAGACAGTGTCAGAAGCCTGACTGAAGTCAAGTGAAACAACATCCAGCATGCTATCACACTGAACACGTGTTTAAAGACTGCACAGAGATATTTGGGGTAGAGCAGGTTACATACTTAGTAATGAAGGGGTTTTTAAGAGAAGATTTTAAGGCATTTTGGATTTGTTTAGAAAAATAAAATAATTCTTCCATTAAAAGTTAGATTTGGTCGTCATTTGTCTACAATATCAATATTCTATTAAGAGATCCCTAAACTACCAATGACTGATCTTTTTAATAAGAATTGTTACATAAACAAGAAGTAGATACCTTTTAACATGAAACAGAATACCATTTAGAAATTTATTTGGACAACAAAAAGCAGCTGTCCTATACAGAGGACAAAAAACAAGATAAATGTGTTCCGAAACACCAGACTTCAGTAGTGTTCCTGGAAATGGCATACTAACATTTAGAAAAATGATCAGTCTTTAACATCCTCCAGAAAATAGGAAACTGGTCAAGAAAAACTTTATGTAATGACAACCATTTTCCATAAATCATGAAAAGAAAAAAAAAAAATCTTTTAAATTAAACAGCTAGGTAGATGTTGAGTTAACAAATACTTTATTATTTATTTGTAATGCTTGTTTATTACCATAATCAAGGATTTATTTCATCTTGATGAGAGAAAAATGCTACTTTATTGAAGGTTCCCTGAAAAAAAACTAGTCTTCAGCAACCTAATGTATTTCCAGTCCTGTCAGGTATACCAAATACAAATTACTGACTATTGTACTGAATCATCCTCTACAGAGCCATGAGTCGATCATCACGCTACATTACTTCAATGCAAGCCTTAAGTTAAGATCTGATTAATCCTGAAATAGCTTGGCTCAGAACCGTTAAATGAAAAACAGGGCTTAAGAACAGAAAATCTTTCATTATCTTTCTCTAGCTCACGTGCATAGATCCCAGTTTATTGCAAATTCTGTAAGACCATCTATAATCAGGTAAATTTAAATGCAGCTTATTTTTCAACTGTAAATCTATTTGGGGAGTTCACTAGACTACTTTTGTCTTTTAAGCACACTAAAAATCTTCTTCCTGAACAGTTCATATCTAATTTCCTTACAAAACTAAATATTTGACAAAAGTAAACATTTAGAAAAATAATTTGCAACTACACATACCGCATATAAAATGTAAGAAAACCCACTGTAGGAGTGTTCAAAGTCAACTGAACTAAGTACTTGGCCAATTTCAAGAACAGAATTATGAAAACTATATGTTTTCCTGCATAACTGCCAACATAATATGCCATATGGGCATACCAATTTTACTGGAATAAATCTTTTTTCTGAAAACATAATAAATTATAAAGCCGTTAAAAAAAAACCCTGAATAAGAAAAATCTGAGTGACACTTTCCACCCACACATCACACAGAAATTTTTATAGTTTACATTTTGCTATACCTTTCTAATTTCTCTAGAGCAGCAGTTTTTTAAAATGTTTGAATATGAAGAGGACAGTAAAGTAAGAACATTTGAATCCATTCTTTTTACAAAAAGACACGAATACAAGTTCTGTTTGTTCATACTCCTATACAGCAATACAGAAAAAAGTTTCAGGAAGTCAGTTAATTCAACCACATGCATGAATAACCAACAGCTATTCTGTTCTTGAAGACTTTAACAAGGAATTTCTTTGAACTCCCTAGTTAGTCTGGTCCGCCAAGTTTGGGCTCAGTTCTTCAACCAGAGAGCAATTACACAGAACTTTTCAAGATACGTATTAGCGAAAGAAAGTGGAAGTAACCAAGAAGGACAAGTCAAACAGTTCCCTATTCTTAGCTCCCTAGACGTCACTGGCAACAATTTGGAGCATCCGATAGTGAAGTATATTATTGAACAAGTAACTCCAAACAGTTGCTGTAATCTTCAGCTGTGTCATATATAATTGTATGGAATAATTTTCATTATATGGAGAAAGTCAGAGATACATCAAGCTAGAAAGATAAAGGTACAAACCTGTATATGAAAACACATTTCTTCAGTCATAGCTCTTAAATTCTTTAATTAATGAGCTGAATTATCAATTGTATAGATTCACAATATCATGCAGCTACATAGACAATTTCACTGGAAGCTACAATCAAACCACATTTTGGAGCTCTGTGAAAAGATGTACAAGCCTTAGCAGAACTGGTAACGTCCTTCCAGCAGTTTCACCATCAACAACAAGAACAAAGGACAAACAATGTGAAACAGGTAAAATACACATATTTAGACACGTATCAATACATGACCTGTGGACTGGTTGTAATATTTTTGATAGCTGGCAAGAAGATCTCTTATGACAAAATTTTAAAACACATCACCACAGCAGTTTTCTATAGAAGAGCAAACAGTAGCTGATAGGTACTGAGATGAGAAGGTTTAAGTTTTTAAGTCATGAAAAATGTATTTGTGAAGGAAATTATATATTCCAAATAGATTTTCAGCATACTATTAAAAAACGTTCATATTAAACTGCTCACTGTACCGCCACTCCAAAACATAAATGGAAATTAGCCCCAAATTAATGAAACTTAAGAAGTGGCAAACACTATGTTTTCTGAAACAGCCTGTGTTCTCTGAAGCCCATCCGACAGGAACAGGTTAGGTGAACTCTTATGTGAATGGAGAACATAAGCTTTACCATAAAGAGCTGTGGCAGATATGAAAAGTGTCTGGAGTTTTTTCACAATTCAGTTGATTCATTCAACGTGAATATTCTCTGGTAAGAGATATCATTTTGTGCCCTAATTTCTTATTTATGGAGTACCAGTCTTTTCATATACGCGTTATTAACCATCAGTAATCCACTTTTCTGCAGCTATAGCATATGGATAATTGAGGAAAAATAGCCCCAAGAAAGGCAAATATCTAACAGAGACGACCAGGCAATTCTTTAAATTAAAAATATGAAACATTCCTTTTATTAAGCTGAACAAAATGTTTTCTTCAATCTGAAATAACTCTTTTGGAAGAATCCTTGCTATTTCCAGGACTACCAAAAATGTCCCCTCTGAGCACTGAAATGAAAAATCCAATGCTCAGAGCAAGATTAAGTAGTTTAAAATGCAAGATGCACTGCACTGCTGTGATGATAAACCAAAGTGTCTTGTCTTCCCTCTATCCAGGGAAGCGTTAAATGTCTTCACCAGGAAACCATAAAGTAGAAGCAACATGAAGTTTGAGGTATCTCTGTGTCCTTCCACTCTAAAAGAATAAGAATGGCAATAAAACACTACACAAAATGTTATCAATCACAGGCAGTCTCTACATAGAGACAGTGGGTCAGACTTTAAGGAGTTGTTGAAGAGTACTCAATAGAGGGGTAAAGCAAGGCATTATTAGCACTCCACAGCACTCAAATTTATGAGCTGAGACAAAGGGTAAGGCCCAGAACCATGCCACCAATAAAAAAAGACTCCTGGTTTTCCATCCATTTTCTGGTTTTGAATTCCAATGCTCAGGTTCCAGTAAGTGAACAATTACAATGTGAAATCTAGACAGACGCAACTGCGCAAGTCCCAACTATCCACCGCATCATCTTTCCCACAGTTGGACCTTCCCCATGGCTACAGAAGGCTCAGCACAGTCCAGCTCACTCCCTGTCTCAGGTGTCCCCCTACTTTCAGGGATCCTAGCTCCCAGTCTCATCCTCACAGCATTTCCATTTATGTGCTCAAATCCAAATATGCCTCAAATCCAATTGTGTCTCATATCCAGAAGTTGTGGACCCAAACCTGTGGTGAAGCAGCAGGCTTCAGAGAACCTTGAGGGAACCCAAGGAGATAAAGCTCCAGCAGCTGCATTCCCAGTGAGATTCAAGTATGCCTTATATGCAATACAGGTGCTTCACTATCTGCCACCAGCTACTTCATCTCACTTGCAGCATCTTTCCTGCAGCAGTCCGATACTGTCTGCCAAAAAGCAGATGAGATGTATAGTCAGCCTCAGCTTGGCCTACCCTTAAGCTACATGGATGGTCAGGGCTTGATTATCAGTATCCGAGATATGTAATATAAATTTGTACAATGTGGTCAACTTCAGTCCACTTCCTGATCTGGCCTCAAGGTAAAATGTATCATTAGTCTCCTCCCATTTTCTTAAATACCTCATTAAGAGACTGAAACCACCGCTGGTGTGAGAAGAGATGGCTTGGCTCTGCTCCATGCCACACTCAGTATAGCAGTGCCGCACACAAGGTATAGCTGTGGTCAGCAAGCAGCAGCAGCAGCTGCCACCACCTGTGGCAGAAGAAGCACAGGGACCTCCAGAACTGCAGACTAAATTACCGTGTTGCCGCTAGTTTTCAGTCATGCATTTCTGTGAATTGTGTGTGAAATATTCTGCGACATATTTTTAACATGAGAAATTACTCCGTGGCACTGATGCATTTTTCAAATCTGTGTGAAGTTGGCTAATGTATTTAAAAAGAACAAAAGAATATTGTTTTTATAAATATATTTTCAGATTTTCCTTTGAAACTATTTTTAAAGATAGAAGTCTTGAAAACAAGCAAAAACTTTGAAAATGACAATGAAAATGCATACTATTTTACTGACATTATTTGACCCGAAAACATAGGTAATTTTAACACAAAAACCCAGTTAAGAAACAGAAGTTTTTGAAATACATGACAAGAAAGAATGAAATCACAACCTATCAGAAAAGGCATAAAGTATATTGGTCCAGCATACATAACTGTGTATGTATATATATATACACACACACATCCAACCAACATCCAGAGTAAGACGAGAAACTAATAAAGCTCAAGTATCATGAAACAACATTCCAAAAATAAGGCAATTTTTAATTCAAGAAAGCAGCTATCATACCATCAGTGTATGTGACCTTTCTTTACCAACCTTTTTTCATCCTTGTCTGAACAATATAGCCAGTGATCTTTATTCATACTCACAGATGGGTGCAGAATAATTATTCAGACATACCCTCCCTATTTAATGAAGGCAGAGAAAGCAGTGCCTGCAATCTCCTAACTGCTGCTCGCAACAGCCCCTTTAACCCACACTCAGTCACAACTCTATTATCCCTTTTGATCACCCAGGTAAGTGCATGTCCCTATTGTGACTGGGAGTAAAAGCTGACAGGGAACTCAAGGAACACGGAGTTAGTACCGCTGCACTCCAATGTATTCAATAACTTTCCATTTTAAAGGATAAGCAGAGACAAGAGGAGCTTGTCATTAGGAAAATGCAAGTCCTTATTACTAGAACAAAATTATTGCTCCCATGGATACATTATTATCCACACACCATAGTACGATTCTGCCATTGATAAGCTCTCCAAATTCACAGTAGTAATTCCTGTTATTTGATGTCCTGAAATGCGAATATATGTCTTAACAATATATATCTATGAGTGAAATTCAGAGAGGATAACAATAGTACACATATAATTTACTATATGTCTGAATTACTTTGTGAACAGAAAAACTTAAAGCTTCTTGGAGACAGAGTGATTCTTTATTATTGCAGAGAACATTAGAGCTTAACTTTCCATTGCATCACCTCAGTGTGATGGAGCCTCTGTGAAAAACAGCCACTTAACACAAAAGGCAGTATCTGCTGAAAAGATGTTTCTCCCAGCTTGCAGTAAAAACTCCAGATTTTATCACTGACACCAATAAGCTCTTGATTTCACTTGATGTCCTTAAGACTTATTAGAGACTCCAAATAATTGAGGAAAAAGATAAAACAAATTTAGGAACCATGAAAGCTATATTCCTTATACTGTTTCAAATAGTTAGGGCTAAATCATAAGTTCCTGTACATTCGTTTAGGCACTGAGGGCTAGTTTCAAAAACAACAGACAATGCAGAACTTACACAGAATTTAGGCACTCAAGTCCTTGGCAATGATTCTGTTAAAGCTAAACACTTACCAGGCAGGCCACATCTACCATCAGTACCAGACCCAGGGGCTTCAGAGATACGCTGGATGTTACCCGTGTCAGTGCAGCTCATACAGCTTCCAGGTAAATCAGCTGCTAGAGAAGGATTTGTGAAGGTGGCACTTACTGTGTGTGGTGTCCCTGAAGCAACGCAGCTCCCGCTAGCAACACTCAGTTAGGAAGAAGCCTTACGAAAAGTAATCAAACCAACATACTAGCAAGAAATCACAGACACATATCCAGAAAAAGAATCTTCCAAGCAGCTGACTACCATAACTCATGAGAGTGATTGAAAAGAACTGAAATGACAGTGGGTAGGTTATGTTTTGTGAACCACACACCATCAGGACGAAGACAGGAGCAAAAGCATGCCCTTTATGGGTAGTGGGCAATGAAAACTTTCCACTCTCAAGTACAAGCTATGGTACAGAGCCTTTGTGCCTCACTCTGGGCATAGGGCACAAAACCACCATGAGAACATACACAAACTCGCATGTAGTATTACGTAGGCAGTGTGATTGCTTGCGGAGTACAACAGTGTTCCCAAGGAGAGGAAGGGAATCACAATCTAGTCCTTAAGTTGTACTATGTTAACAAATGGCTGGTATACTTTTTATAGCTAATTCAATTCACAGTCCTAGCTTATTGAAATTATTAATAGAAGAGCCCAGAAGACAGTGATAAATCAGCACTGTCTCCTGGATCTATCACCTATTCTTCAGTGAGTTAGAGTTGTGAAATAAAGTAACTGACACCTGATAATCTTCTTGTTGAAAGACTGACTTAATCCAGTATCAGTAATAGCTATAAACTGTTCTTGGTGAGAGTTTTTCCATTGAGATCAATATTAATTGTATAAGCAGATTAAGAGCACTAAAAGAAACGAAAAACTTTAAATTCACATCTGTCATTTAACCCTAGTGTAATACCTCATACCTTTAAATATTTTTGATTTCTACTTATCTGCTTCCCTCCTCATCCTTGCGACCTTGTGCAGACGCTGTGTTCTGCAGCAAATTATATGACACTTTCCCTTTTTGCCATATTTAAATAGCTGCTTCCTGACTTTCTCAAATCAGTCGAGTGGGTTATGTACTCTTCTTTTCCCCTTAGTCTGCACTACATAACCCTAAACCCATGATTATTTCTGAAATAGAAAAGATAATCACAATTTTGTTCCAAGAGTCCAAGAATTTAAGACCATTTGACTTACAATCATGTAATTTCACTCCTGCAAGACATAGAATTCCTGTAAAGCGTTCTTGCAACAAAACCACAGTGATCTTCTGCAATAGTATGGGTTGCTGTACTCCACTTCTGAATCCTCCCACACACTCTGGCTACTACTGGTTAGAATCCTAGAATCATTTAGGTTGGAAAAGACCTTTAAGATCATAGAGTCCAACCATTAAAGGTTGATGCCTTCCCTTATTAAAGTTTCAGCCATTTAACAGCAAACCTGATCCACCCTAGAACAGATACTGCAATAGACGTCTTCTACAAGAAGGTATCAAAGACTAACATTCCAAGCTAACCAGAGCTAAAGAAGTCTCACATGTGTAAAGCACTACCAGAAAGGCTCAAGAATTATGTTGCATTCAACAGAAAATGCAGCTAAATTTTGAGTAAAAATATGAAAGCATCTTTATCTGGTTATAGGGACTGAAAGAGCAACTTGAATTTATAGAAAATGAAATAAATCACCTGTAAATTCCACCTGCCCCCCAATAAATAAAGAGAAAATATCAAGAAGTACAGTATCTGTGAAACTAAAACAACATCTGATATGCATAGACTATTTTAGTCCCTACACTTCATTATCCTAATGACAACAGGATAAGACAAAGACAACAGTCTCATTAGAACAGCTTCGGACTGGGTTAACTAGTGTGACTTATAGAACAGAAAGGAATTTCAGCTTCCCAAAAAAGAAACAAATAGCTGTATGAAACAACTGTCCCCTCAATGTGTTTGATGAATCATCTTGAAGTATCTTTAGATGAGAACAGTATGTCTACAGAAAATGTTTCCAGAGGAAAAGCATGATAGTAACACTGTGTACCCATATTAATAGTATCTGAGTCTCCACTGTTTCGTCATTTAACTGCCAGACATAAGAAGTGCCAAATCCATTCTTTAAATCTTAAGGGCTACAAAGATGATCAGAGGGCTGGAACACCTCTCCTATGAAGACAGGCTGAAAGAGTTGGGGTTGTTCAGCCT
>JAVKLA010000093.1:2592945-2606165 GCA_034782735.1 Sagittarius serpentarius
TCCCACTGGGTGGGGGGGGAGCGAGTGAGCGGCTGCGTGGTGCTGTGTTGCTGGCTGGGGTTAAACCACGACAACTGGTATCAAATCCTTGGACTAAACAGTTCATCAAATACCGTATGTCAAAAAAATCAAAGACTCTAATCAAGTCTTCCTAGTCAGTAACGAATCCTAAAAGAAAAATCATTCCATCACTTGGATGGAATACATTTCTCAGAATTTGCCAGATTCTTTTATTTCAGAAAAGATTAAAGATTTAGTTTTTAAAAGGAATATAAGGCTTCAAATTGATAGTTTGTATAAACCACAAAGAAAGACTGCCCATTAGAAAAACCACAGGTAAAGAGTATCATCTTTCTGTTGTCCAGTCAAGAAAGAAAAACAGACATTCTCACTCTAAAATCAATGGAAGGCATTCAGCTTTTCATGAATAGACATTCACGATGGTAGTTACGAGAAAGCCAAGAGCCATATGCTCACAATATGGTGTAGTTAACATAGCCAAGAGATCAAGGCAGCCTGCCTTGTACATCAAAATCCAGAAATATTCAACACAAAATTCCCATATTCTTTACTTTCCACATTAATGCACAGGATCTCCAGTTTTTACAGGTACAGATATCTTTTTTTGTTAGGATTACGGTTCTATATACTAGCACAAATAGATTGACTTCTAGAGGACTCAATACTCCACTCCTAAATGCTGCAAACCTTTTTGAAACCTCTTTGCTTACAGTTCCTTGGTGAAACTTCCAGTTGAGGGAGGCTAAGAGTGATTAGAGTAACAGCTGTACAGAACTACTTCTGCATTTGTATGTCATCTGTAATTCTCTAAATCATGTGGATTTGCTTTGAAGACTATTATACTTTTGTATTTGCAGTTTACTATCACACTAAAGAAGAACAGGATAAGCTACAGCAACTGAATTACATTATGCTACCGCTTCATTAGGAAGCCTTATGCACAGTCATGTTGCAATGCACTACTCACAATATTTAAATCATTAAAGAAAAAAAAAGAAAACTTACCATACTCAGAAATACTTCAATGGGTAACAAGTTGAAAAAACAGATCCCATTTTAATTCAGAAAATTTCTGAACAGTTCAGCTTTCTCAGATTAATTATCAAAAGTATTTACTCAGGACAATCAGAAAAAGTATTTCACTTGTTGCAGCAGCTTCAGTGCCAAGCAAAAGTATGTATGAATGAATAAACAACTAAGTCCACAGAGGAAGAGTGCCATTAGAAATAAGGCTACTAAGTTCAAATGAAGAAGTAACTACATCCAGGAGACACTTGGCTATACAAAGACACACAAAGCTCTTCCATACTGCTGTTGCTGTACAATGGTTAGGATTACATGGAAAAACAGAAGTTTTTTAAGTGAGAAGCAGAGCTAGAACATAGATACCAGACCTGCACCACTCACTACCCAACCTTCAAAAAAAGCACCCAAGTCCTGTTTGTTTTCACTGTAATCTGTGGTGTTCTTCCACAGCTGCTAACAAGGAGCTGGAGTTCTCAATTAAATAATTCTCTAGTGGATGCATGCCACCTGTTACAAATTAAACAAAGAAAGAGCTCAGTCTGTTGCATCTTGGAGCCATTTTATCTCCACTAACCAATCCCACTAGAAATGCTTCAGGGCTAGTGCACTTCAGCACAAGTTTTGCAGGTCGGATATCCTTATGTTTTTCATTTCCAAATAAATTACAGCACAGTTCTTAATCCATTCCTGCACAACTCATCTTTCTTCAACAGATCAAGGCAGGTCACAGGTCTATTCTCTACATTCTCACAGGTTACAAGCTTTCCGTCTCATAATGACCACTGGTTCTTCTGCAACCTAATTCTACTCTAGTAGTTGCCACATCAGAGCAAAAAGCCCGCAGATTACAGCCTGTTGCTGCTTTCTGCGTCTAGGTTATACTATCATCATATCCATGCAGGATGCCATTTGAATCATGCATTTTACTGTGTCGTGATACAGTTTTGGTTACTTTTCTGCTTTAGCAAAATAAAAAGGACGAACTTGAAAGACGACTTTGACAAACACACAGTGACCTATGACAAACAATCAAAATGTGGGAAATGGAGAGAAAAAGACCAAACAGGTTAATCCTCAAATATTTCTTTACCTCGTCAGACAGATGAAGGCAGCCCATCCAAAACAGAAACTAGGTCAGCTTACTACAATCAAATTTAAAAGAATAACACAAACACATAAAGGACAAATATCAATACCAACAAAACATAAAATGAGCTTGAATTAGCCAGGGACACCAAACGCAGCAAGAAAAGGTTCTGGAAATGTTGAAGTAGGAGGATGCTGAAGTAAGTGCTGGAGCACTAGAGGGAAAACTCCAGAGACAGATTATACTGTGAAAGACAAAATGTTCATTGCTTCTTTTTTTTTTTGTGCTTCAGACTTAACCTGAAAGATCAGTTGCAATTATTAACTAAAATCAGAAAAAAAATTAAGATTTCAGATTAATACTGGAAAAGAACACATTACAGAATATTTAGGATAACATGGCAGCTTTCAAATTGCCCAAACCTGTTTAATTTCACCCCATCATACTCTGATCAAGTCCGAGAGTCGTAAGTGATTAAACTGAGACCCTGCTGGGAGTATTGATGAGGTAATTAGAGAACAAGGAAAAAAAATATATCCTTAAAAGCAGGGATTCCTTAAAAAGAGGATAACAAGGAAGAGTAAGGGAATAGAAATTTAACTGTAATTTCAAAAAAAAAATCATTTGTAAGGACAAAAAAGGAAAGTGACAAGTGAATTAAGCTAATTTGGGTTGGCTCAATCTCATTTCTTTCTATAATAGGGCCACAGGTGCGTGACTAAAAGAAGTAGATGACAATAACATATGGCATTTCTTTAGCATGGTTTTTAACGCCATCACAAATAAGGTTCTTCAAAGCACGTTCAGAAAACATGCTCTAAATGAAACCAGTGTAAGGACTGTACAAAAACATTGACAGTGGAAGCATCTTGTAATAGATAATAATGGACCACTATCAAATGGAAATGTGTGTCAAAATAAGGCTCTTCAGAGATTTTTTTTTCTGTGTCTGGAAAAAACTAAATCTTCTCAACCAAGGTTATGAAAAAGAAAGCAAGCTGAAAGAGAACACAAAGATGACAAAGGGCAAGATTAAAACCGAAATAGCCTCGATAACTTGCAGAAACAGATGTAAACCTAAAAACAATTTTAAAAGCACACATTTCAACATGCATGAATGTTTGTACTCAAACTGGAAAGCACAGTGCAAGGGAAATACGCTGCCCTGTTGTAAATCCCTCTCCAGTCCTGCCTGAAACAGCAAATATCAAAGTGAAGTGAATGGATTGTAGCCTGTAAAAACATCTGGTTACCTTTCATCATCTTCAATAATGATAAAGCCAGAGCTGAAGTGCTGTGAATAGTTGTGGGCATTATAATCTCTGCCCCCCCTCCAAAAACCTCTCTTCAAAACAAGAGGGAAGAGAGCACTGAGCATGCACAAGAGTCCTAAAAAAACCCCAAACACTTTAGTTTAGAGTATTAACTGAGAAGACTGAGGCTGCAAACAGAAAAATTACAGGAATTATGGATCTTTTTCAAATACATAAAAAGGAAGTGAATCATCTGTTCTCTGTGACCACTGTGGACAGTAGATAAGAAAAAAAAACAGATTTAAATGACAGCAAGGAAAACAATTAAATAAAAGGGGAAACATTTTAACAGTAAGGATAGTGAAATACTGGGATGGATTGTACAGAGAGGTTGTAGCACTGATACGGATAGATATAGTAAAGAAAAAAAAAAATCTGTTGGACTTGCTCCCTTATATTTAATTCTGGTTTGGGATGCATGGATACTGGATGACTTCCTGCATTGCTTTCAGACCTATTTTTCTGATTCTATGAACACACGTTTTGAAACAGTTAACAAATATCACAACTCTCCACCAGACTAAGCAAAGAGATATTTCACATCCGATACAGAAGAAAATGTGTCTGACTGACCGAAGAGAGTTACAAAGGCATAAAGAGGTTTTCATTATGGGTCAGTAAACTGGATCTCAGTTTCTCTGGTCATGACCAAAATAACTGTCCTGTACAGGCTTACATAAAAATATCAGGCATGTTGTCAGAACAAGCCAGAAGCACACAGGGTCCATGCTTCTGCTCTACTGGCCTTGTGGCTAAACAAACCCACACATGTGAATTTTGCTCAATGCAGCAGCTTCCACAACCACTAAATTAAATGCCACAAAACACACAGCAATTACAACTACAGTCTAATGAGTAAGCTGTATGGGAATAACAGAGATCTAAAAAGAAGACAGTAAAAACAACTACTTACTACACATATATGTCCTTCTCATTCACTACGTCTGACCAAGTTCCTAAATTACAGAACAACCCAACATGGAATGTAATGCTCGTGTTTTGGTCCCAGGTTTTAAGTATCCTCAGTTCAGTAATGTTGGCATCTCAAATTTATTTATCAAGTAGGTTTGAAATGATTCCAGAGAGTACCAGACTGCACCTGAAAGTGTTACTTAAAAGCCTGAACACTAATCCTGTGCAGTGAAGCATGGCGCAGAGATCCCCATACTAGCACTGACCCAGGGTAATACATCTCCACAGCACAGAGACACAAAGAGGTAACAGCCTCAATCCAGAAGAAACTTCAATATATTACTACAGTGCTGTGCCATGCCAATGCCACAGCATAATTGTACTGTCCCAGCATAACCCCTCCAGATACAGAGGATTAATATTTCAGGCTGTCTTACAATGATCAGTGTAGCACGGTGAAAGGAAATCCAAGTTTATTAGCCTTGTGCAAAGTTGTGTTGGTGCAGCTGGAAAACTTTGGGATTTTTGACCATCTCTGTACAGTTGTACAGAGACATGATAGTTTGAATCAGCACTCATTCTGGTGTGTGTGTGTACCATACTCCTTTGCTTAGTTGTAGTTAAACTCTATTTCCTCGCTACATGTGAAATCCATTCCATACACTTTGTGTCTCTGCGACATGAACGTCAGAAATTTTACCAAACATACATACAGCAGTGTTTGCTGAGAGACACCTTTTTTTTCCCAGAGAATCTGTGGAAAATAATTCGTGATTCATAGTAATATTCATTTCATTATTAATAGTAATAACTTAGTGATGTATCTTCCAACCTTTCACACAATCTTTTAGAAAGCTACTACTCAAATTCTGGAATCCCTCCTATTACAGCAATTCTCAAGCTTAGCTCCAAACACACTATCAAGCCTAAAAACTTCTCACACACTCTTGAACACATCTCAAACTTTTAACCAAAAAAATCTCTTGGAAAACTCTGCATACAACAGTTCCATGGATCAGATGCATACCCTGGCACACCCACAGCTTTGCAGACCACTAATCTAGAGGATCTGTATAGATCACTAGAGTGCTGTAATTAGCGCTATACAGACTGAAAAGTAGCAGAGAGAGCTGATTAAACATAAGCAGAAAACTTATCAAATAAATGTTAAACGTTTTGTAGAATTCAACAATTTCATAGAATTCAATCCTGACAAGTGGTGGGTTTGGGGGGGGGGGGGGGGGGGGGCGGGGGGGGGGGGGGGGGGCGGGGGGGGGGGGGGGGTCCCCCCCGCCCCCCCCCCGATTACAATGATGTGCTTCTGATGTGCCTCTGCCATCAGCTTCTTCCCCTCCTCTTCAGTGTCCTCATCTAAGAGCCCTTTGTTTACTTGCTTTATTAGTCTTGTGAGTGAGGCAGGCAAATTATAGACATTGCATTAATCTGTTCTAAGGGCAATGCAGGTTTCAAAGTCTTGTTATTGTCTCCCTGCAAGCATGTGACAAATAACGTTTACAAACATCTGTTATTATTGGTTTAGACCACCCTGTGTCTTTTTTAACTACACCAAACCAGTAATCACCCTGAAATATCTCCTCTTACAGCATGTTTAGATCATACTCATGAGGGTTTTGCATTTAGTCATTGTGGGATCTCTCACAATTACTCTCTTACAATGTCATACAACAGGGTTGTAGGGTCAGGAACTGTTTTACCAAAACTGATGAGCCTTCAAAAATCAACTAGTTGATAATTGGCAGTGATGACCAAGAGCTGCCTTGAAAAAGCATGTGATCTCAGGAGATCTGTCCTTTCAGGCCAGTCAAATGCTTTGATGGGGTCTTCCACGAAGAAGGAACAGAAAGAGCTTCCTGTAACTTCCTTCCCCCAAAAGCAATGCACTGGATCACCACTTTCTATTCATAGTCCACTGCAGAAGGATAAACAAGAACCATGCTTTGTTTTACAAAACAACTTAACTTGGTCTATAACCAGCTCTACTGTGAAACTTTTTTGTGTATCCCTAGTCATAATTCATGACACTTTATAATATTTAAAAAAAACATTTTTCAAGTATCTTCCTGGATTAAGCCACCTATCTCACATTTTACATTACTGCAACATTTTGAAAGAAGACAAAGGGTAAGAAAGTTCAATCAACATACACTTCTTTGCTACGTGTTTGAATAAATCAGCACGAGAATATAAAAATGATTGCTTTTTCAAAAGTACGTATGGATGGATAGAGGGCTAAGACTCATAGCATTTAATACATTTTGTTTTTAATTCCATGTTTACAGTGAATGAGTCACCTTTCATTTTCAGTTCTTGGAAACTCTGGGTAGGTTAGTAAGTTAATGAAAATTCTGACATATTTTTTGCACTAAGATCTGACTAGTTGACTCTCTTCCTCTTAATTCGGTTGTATATCAATTGATTTTGTGAATCCTATGCTATATGTGAAAACCTGTCTTTTTCATTTGACCATAGACCTTCCTGAACTGAACTAATTTTCAAATAGTTTTTCACAGTTCAGGAGTCAACTCTCCAACCTCAGATTTTCATGACACAGCCCCTATGTATTTATCTGAAGACTGTCTTCTCAGTTTATTATTTCCAGTCCAGCGCAACAGATACATACTGTGCTCATACATGCTCAGACATGATCAGTGGCTGACCATGGTGAGACATTGGTCATGTTTCATTGCAAGTGTTCAAGTTTATTTGCTTCACTTCAGTACTTACAAAATACAGTGAGACGGTTGTGTAGATGAAAGCATCAAATCCAGCCTTGATGAACAGACAGCTCTTCAATACCCCAGCCCTGCCATTCACACAGAAATTACAGTTCACATAATCCCCCTGAAGTTATCTTTACGCCGACATGCAAGTCAGAACCTACTAGAAGTAGGAAAGAACATTTCTGAAAAGGCAGAGTCTGACTACGATGTTAAAAACATTTTCACCTACATTTGTGTTTTGTATTCACTGTCCTTAGTGACCTCAAGATTGACAACCAAAAATCCTAAAATTAAAGCTTAAATGAAATTGCCTTTGTAACTCTGGAAATTCTGATACAACTCACAAGCTTAGAAAGAACAAGCTACCTTGACACATCTCTATACGTTTCATAAACAACAGTCACTGCTCAGCAGTCTGTCAGTCATTTTGCACTCAATCAAGTTCCTAAACACCTCTGCAGAGAGCTAAGGAACAGCTTTAAAGGAAAACATTTAAAATATTTGGGCTGGCATCCTGGCCCCATCAGACCTTTAGCACTGATTTTAATAAAGAGGGGAAAAAAAAAGCAAAGAAAAAGAAAAAGGCAAGAAAAAAAAATACATTTTAAGTGTCTTAAGTCATTTATAAAGCAAAATACTTGCTGGCCTCAAGGACATTTTACACAAAAAAAGACAAAGGCCAACATTACTTTGTTCTATCTGACCATAGAAAAGAAATTTAACCTTTGAGAAGTCTGTCCATTTAAACAGAAAGCAATAGTATCTGCAGCACTATTGAGCAGGCATTTCAATTAGAAAATTACTCCTACAAATACTATAAAATCAAAATAATCTCTAGAAAACAGAGAATGATTCCAACAAATCAGTTAACGCCCACACAACTTCAGTCCAACCCTTATCAACTATGACACAACACATTTTTAAATCCCACAGAAGGCCTTACTTTGGTAATACAGTTGCGCTACCATTGGCTCAAGCTAAAAATAGTATGTAAGAGCAGCAGAATGGATTAATCATAGAATCATAGAACAGCTTCGGTTGGAAGGGACCTTAAAGACCATCTAGTCCAACCCCCGTGCCATGGGCCACCCACTAGATCAGGCTGCCCAGGGCCTCATCCAACCTGGCCTTGAACACCTCTAGGGATGGGGCATCCAGAACCTCTCTGGGCAACCTGTTCCAGTGCCTCACCACCCTCTAAGTAAAGAATTTCCTCCTAATGTCTAACCTAAATCTCCCCTCTTTTAGTTTAAAACCATTCCCCCTCATCCTATCACTATCTGACCATGTTACATTCCTTCACAAGAGCTAAAAAAGATCAAGAATTAGGAAAATATATGGAAAAATTCTGACATATATTTGGAAATTTTTCAGTAAATGGAAAATATATCTACTGATTAGTTTACTGAATGTCAGATTGTTTGGAAACTGGGTGAATATGATAAAAATGTACATTCAGTAAGGTAACCAAAAATGCCTATTTAATCAGTGCACTAATCAGTGCACGTTCTTTGACAAGCTGTAAAGCTAAGCAATTTTTGAACATTTAAAAACTATTAGTGTTGAAAATATGTACTATTGAATATACACACAACCAAATATTGATGAAATCCAGTGAGTGATAGGTAATAAACATTGTATAAGGGCATTCTTCCTGAAGTACTATGTCAGAAACACACCCTGTCAATGTATAATACGTACATTCATTAATAAATGTTGAAAGGTTTAAGAAGGAGTACAGACTCAAACACCGCAATTTACAAACACCTTAATTCGGCCATGTAAAAATTCTCCATGGGATCCATTCTCCCACAGATCTGAAAGCCAGTCCTTATCACACCTAGCAGTTTCTTCATGGTGCAGTGCAACTACTCTATTTCTCTTGTAGCCCTATTCTCCTCTACATCAACGGACCATTCAGCAGCTCTGAGGGGAAAAAAAAGTGAGGCAGCTCTCTTTTTGAGTAGTAGATGGGGAGATTCACTTGCAGGGACAAAGAACAATCCCTGTAGTCCCAATCATGACAGCCAGGAAACTATCGGGGGTTTGTTAGCAACCGCATGCTAATGATAACTGAGCTTTATTTCCCTACGGTTGCCAAGGGTATCCTATAATATTTCCTAGCTACCGCACCAAGGATTAAAGAAGGGGTGGGGGTTACAGGGGAGACAAACCATCTTCCATTTCTATCCTATTTAGACTTCTATAGGAAGAAGAAAAGTTTTTTCACATCTCCTCTTGCTCCGCTGGAGGGAGGAAGTCAACTCACACCAACACAAAGGGCGTGCAAAGCAGCAGGAGGCAGCAGGTTCAGCACTCCCCGGCCACCTAACACTCCCTAAGATCACTATGCCACCCAAAAAGAGAAAACAAACAGGGAGGACTGCCTGTATGAGCAGCTGTGTAAACAGCCAGGGCTCTTGTCCAACTGGAAGAAATAATTAGATATTTAAGATTCAGATACTAAAATGTATTTATATAAAACAAACTCTAGGAAAAGCACAGTTACGTCATTTTTTCTGAATAAGTTATGCATACAAAAAGGACAAAAAAGATTTTACAATGTGTATCACCTTTCATGATGATAGAAATTTAACATGAAAACTGGAAGCGTATTTAGCAATACATTAAAAAGAGCTTCAGTTATTTCACAAAGCCAAGGAAAAACCCGAGAGGTTATTCACGAGAATTTAAATCCATGTTTCCATGAGACCCATAAAATCATCTATGATATTGAAAATACCTTTGAGACTGCAAAAATATGTGACCCAAAAAGAGATCTATAAATATACTTAAACGCTACAAATGCTAAGTTACATAATAAAATTAGAACAAAAATTTTAAGCATGTTCTTTTCTTCAAACATTTACACTTTTCTTGAATCTGCAGGTCAAAGATGCTATCAGTCAGAATATCAATGCTCATCATACTTTTTATTTTCAGTTTGTCATTGAAAACAACCTGGTATAATGTTGTCTCACTAGCTTTTTGTTCCAAAATCCCATAACCTTACATCCCAAATGGTTGCTGTGATCAATCATGCAAAAATTATTGCAGCAAATGTTGAAATTGAAAAAAGTAAGATTAATTGAGGTTGTACTAGAAGGCATATTTAAAGCACATCACACCACTCAGTTTTAAATAGGTCATGAGCTAGAAGGGAAACGAACACCTCTCATGTACCAGGGAGCTGTGTAATGTTAAAAATCTTACATTTTCTCTGATGCTCTAGGATGAACAGAAATCTACTGAATTCTGTATTAGTGTAGTAATACTGAAGCAGTTTCATTTTGATAAAATTTATTCATTAAAAAATTAAAGACTGTGGAAGCCAAAATAATTTCTCTTAACAAAATGGAAGATAGCCATATTCCATGGTACACAGGAACAGTTAGACTTCTCTTCCAGTAGAACCAGATACTGTGTGGTTCAATTCTAAGACTGGATTTCATCTGCAGCCCTGAAAGATTCATACCCACTGCACATCATGTATTGACTGAATGGCTCTCATTTATATTTTGAGAATGTTTTGGAAAGAATGGGTTATGTTCCAACTCTTCTTTTCACAAGTTTCTGAAATGCTGTCTGTGAGAATTTAGACCAGTACTACCAGGAACACTGGCAACTTCCTGTTAAATCCAGTTTGATCCAAAGCCCAAGAGACAGATCATTCTCTCACACCAACAGGTAGATTCTACATTAGTCCAATGGTTATACAGCTGTCCCTATTTTTATATTTTTCAAGTGCTTAATGTTGCAGTCATTTAACAGTAAATAGGTTTTTCAGATAAGGTCAAAGGTCCTAATATTTACAAATCTCCAAAATCTTTTTACTTTGTAGAAGATTATAATATAAGTATATAATTTGGCATCGTACTGAGCTCTGTCTTCACTGATTACTGAGTTCCTGCCAGGATAAGCTGCATGCCATTCCCTTCATTTTTCATTATCACATGACTACCATAAGCTTTAAAAGCAGTTCTTAAAAAGAGTAAGTGCGGTATAATTTTTCATCACAGATGCCTGCCCTCTTCCGCAGTTCTTCTGTTATTCCAAATAGGTTTAGCTTTTTTAATGGGTTCTAGGCACTACTGCAGTTCCTAAGTAAACTCCGAAATATTTTCATTACAAAGAATGTTTCCAATTCCATTTTCAAAGTTGCTGTCAAGTATTTCATGACAAATCAGCACATCTCACAAACAAAACAGTGTTAACACTAAACAGAATTTGCATTCCTATACCTAGGATCTTATCTCCATCTGACCCCAGCTGTCACATCTAGTTTAAATGCAGACACATCTCTCCACCTGCAAATGGAGTGTCTGTGCTCCTTGAACTGTACATGACTTAAAAGCAGTTTAGATGCCCCTGCCAGTGTTGCTGATCACATGAGTAACCTCCAACTAGGGGAGCAGGAATGCAGGGGAGGATATTAGATAATCCAAAGCCCTGGCTCTTGAAGGAAGTAGGCCACTGTCACCCAATCACCCCAGGCTCCAGCTGTATCCTGAGTGATCACAGGAACCCCTGCTTGTGAACTTAAAGTCACGTCTCCCTCCCTCAGGCTTTCCAAGGTTTTATGGTATCTGTCTTGTGGCTATCAGACATACAAAGGTTAGGGTGCGCAGTCAGAAGGCCAGGAATTCTGACCACCTGTGCCACACTGCATTTCTTGATATTCTTACTACTGCTACAAAATGGATATAGTGTTTCATTTACCAGTTCTTCTGTTTATTAAAACTGCACGATGAAGATGAAAACATACACAAAAGATTATATTTCCCACTAGCAATCACTTCTTTGTACCAAAGATTATTAGACATGGACCTGTTGGAGCAGGTCCAGAGGAGGGCCACAAAAATGATCAGAGGGCTGGAACACCTCTCCTGTGAGGACAGGCTGAGAGAGTTGGGGTTGTTCAGCCTGGAGAAGAGAAGGGTCCAGGGAGACCTTACTGCAGCCTTTCAGTACTTAAAAAGGGCTTAATAAGAAAGATGGGGACAGACTTTTTAGCAGGCCCTGTTGCGGTAAGACAAGGGGTAATGGTTTTAAACTAAAAAAGGGTAGATTCAGACTAGATATATAAGATCACTGACACAAGAGGACAATTAAGGCTTCAATAAGAGGCATGTACACCCCACTGGGAACACAGTGGATCTGGAGCAAAACCCTATGCCCATTCTTAAGACAGTGAGAGATTAGGCAAACACCTAATATAGTTACTGGGATGGCTGAAATAACTCTGCCTTAAACACAGACCCAGAAAGCTAGAATTGCTGCAGGGAAGCACAAGACCTGGATGTCTCAAGGTCACACATAAGCAGTGGTTCTAAAATTTGTTCCAGTATTACTATTTTATCACAGCCCTGGAGGGCTACTAACCAAAACAGCAGTGAATTTCATGTATAGTCTTTTCTGGCTACTGTTTGAGGAAACTATGCACAGAGAAGCAGAACAGCTTAATGTGTGTGATAAGAGACAATGACCATTTAGACAAGGAATCATAAATGAACTATAATTAGAGAAGTTACCAAACACATTCACTTTTACCTAAATAAAACTGAAAAAGTAAGCAAACTATTTACCCATATGTTCCAAACATACCTATAGACAACATTGCTGGATTATTTCTTACATTTCGTGTGCTGTTCCAAAGGCTTTGCATTACAATACCTCAAAGAATCCTTATGTTTCATTTCATTAATGCAGTGTACTAGGTGAGTACTTACTGAATAGAGTTGTATTACTTTCACTTGATTGTTTACTCTTTAATTGGGAGTGATTAAGTTGAATCCGCAGCAGTCTGCCGGCTCTATCATGTCTGGTTTTAAGTATTTTCAGACACAAGTGACTCTAGGCAGATAGTACACAATCTTCAGCAAAAAGATTATTCAAAAATTCCTTTTGATTTGTATGTGAGCACTCCTTTTGTCTCCACACCACTCCCGTGAGAAAAGCATCATGTCTGAAAGGTCTGGAGCAGTGTCGTGGTTTAACCCCAGCCAGCAACACAGCACCACGCAGCCGCTCACTCACTCCCCCACCACCCAGTGGGATGGGGGAGAGAATCGGAAAAAAAAAGTAAAGCTCGTGGGTTGAGATAAGAACAGTTTAATAGAA
>JAVKLA010000093.1:2606265-2628289 GCA_034782735.1 Sagittarius serpentarius
TCAACATTCTTCTCATACTGAACTGAAAACACAGCACTGTACCAGCTACTAGGAAGACAATTAATTCTATCCCAGCCGAAACCAGGACAAGCAGTACAAGCCAGAAGCAACAGTGACAAGAAAAAGCTCATGTTTCATCCTTCTGTGCTGATTTAGAAGTGGCTACATTAAAATTTTGGCAGATGGACAATGGCACAACCACTCAGTGATGTCTTCCCCTCCCTGATCACAGTAAAAAAGTGATTTTGGTGAGAGAAACATTAACAGATACTTGAGTAGCAGGTTAAATTAGGCAACAGTCATCAGCACAGTGTACGATGGAGTATTAAAAAGAATTGCTAAAATATCTGCAGTCTCAGATGGCAGGAAATAACTCAGATAACTAAGACGAAGGACCTGGGGCAGGGGGGGATTGTATCTCGACTTATCGCTGCTTCGCATTGCTAGTCCCAACTTGGCAAAACTACATGGCAGTAGACTTGTAGAATACTGTCTTTTCAGTGACACATTGCGCTAAAGTTAGAATTTGAGTCATGTTCTTTTACCTCAACCAGAAAGGTCTTGCTCAATGCTTTGATTTTATTCTATAGCAGGAAATGACCACTTATATCCAAAATATAAATTCAGTTCACAAATATCACCATCAGTCAAAACACTGCATTTTGTTGCAGCTTAATTTTGCTAAAAATGTTTCTGCTGATTTCACTAACAAGACAAACTAAAGAATCATGTAAAATCAAAGCTGTCCTGCAGGCTGTTGTAAATTTACACCTACATTGGAACGCTCAGATTTCTTGCCATAATTTTTTAGTAATTGCAAGTACACCAACACATCAAAAGCAAGTATGCTGACTACGTAACACAGCACTATCACTCAGCATAAGAAAGGGTTGCAGAACAGATCCACGAGGAAGAAGAATCATCTCACCATTGCAAAGTTGTGCAGCAAAGCGTTACAATTAGCACCACGGTATCGACCAACTCCTTATAACACACAGTTATCTCCATGCAGATGTAACTCATCACTGTTTTTTAAAATCCACTTTAAAAAAAAAAATCCCACCTTCCCCTTAACCACCTTCCTGTAACACACCTGGTTTGGAATTTTCAGCACTTGCTGCCTGAATATACAAATACATAGTGGTTTTTGTAGCAAAGACTCTTCTGCTGCCAGTGTTCTCAACAGGCATTATTTTTTTCAAGTGTGGTCAGCCTATTAGGCATTGAGGTCTTAAGTCAGTGAGACATATTTAAGAACCACTAGGCATATAACACCAACCATTCAGTGAGAAAAAAAGCATGGCTAGCAATTCAGAAAACCAGGCTACTGCACTTGAAAACACTGATCTGTCTGCATGATTCAAGGACCATTAACTGAAAATGCATAATCCCACATCAAGACCTAGGCAACTTGAATTATTCAGCAAGTTTATCAAGTGCAGTATGAAGATATTTGCAGAGAAAAGTTAGAAAGTGAGCAAAAAGGAAAATTTTCCAGATTGGGGTAGAGAGGAAAAAAAGAAAAATCTGTAGAAGAGAACAAAGAAAAAACAACCTGCTTTTAGAATATGCCCAGATTCTTCTCCCCAGCAAACTTCCTACAAAGCTTCTGAAGTCCCATCTTCAAATGCACCCAACATACCACCTGGAATTCATGACGTAGGTGGAAAGCCAGATATGGCTGTCTTTAGACAGGTAGTTAACAGTTTCAAATTAAAAAATATTTAGGGCTTGAAGTTTTGCCAGCATAACCCAAAAGCAACATTCTAATCTTGGAACTTTCAGACTTACAAATATGTTTCTACCAAATGCTCTTTTACCACTATTTTTTGCTCATTACTTCATCAGCATTTCCCACCCTTTCAGATCTTGGGTGGGGGGCGGGAAAGAATGTTTGATGTTCCCTCTGCACTTTAATGTCCTCTGTTCCTTAGATGTGCACAGACGTTGCAAATACTGCTCTACAACAGCAAAGCTGTGAAGGACATGATTTAGGAATCAGTTGGGATGCTTGCCTATTTGTGGTTAAAAAGGTACTCAGATGCTTGGCTGATTCAAGACCCCAGTAGTTTCAAAGAACAAACAAACATTAACGACAGTCTCCACGTTTCCCAGGCTGTATAGATAAATAGTGACTTCTGTTTTGGCTTTGGGAGAATTTATTTAAAAGAAAAACTGCATTTGCTGCCTGCAGAAGCTGCTGTGATTAAAACATTAGTATTACATGAGCCAGCCAGGAGGGAACACCGGAACAGACAATTCTTTAGAAGTTACTTCGAAATCATGTCCAAATGTGGATGTTATGGTTCCTTAAGAATTCAGTGATTGTTTAGAATTATATCAGAAAGAGGAATACAGAATCTCAAGGTATATATTGTCTGCCATTTTAAAAAGAAATGTTAATCTTCAAAGCACATATCATGACTCTATACTGAGCATATGACATACTAAACATAAAGCTTACTTTTAAGAATCTTCTGGAGTAGATTAAATTTCTGTGTCTTCTCCATAACTTTATGAGTAAAGGGACTAGACAGTGTTTTCTCTTGCATTCAAAAATAAGTTCACCTATGAGAAAAGGTCATCCATGAAAAATTTCAGCCTTAAGGATGAGTATTTGGAAAGCTCTCAGCATATAAAATAGAACTGCAAAAGAAAAATATTACTGCAACTCAAACCACAGGCTGGTGTTTCGAACCAGCAAATTTTGAAGGAGAAATATATTCTACTGCTACTGCACATTTTTATTTCCTCACCAAGAATAGTGACCAAAGGAATTTATTTTCCTTGAAAAGCCGTTCATTTTGGAAAATTAAGATTTTTTGTTTAAATAATTTTATCAAAGACATATTAACTCCCCTCTTCTAGATAAACTGCATGTAATAAAGAAAATTTATCTAAAGTTATGGGAGAGCACATTTTTAACAGTATTTATAATATCGATAAGAATAAGGAATTCATGCACAAATATAAGGCATAAACTTTAATAATGGGTAACAACCCAATTGGATTTCTTTCTAGAACTAATATTAACAGCCTGTAGGTAGACTTCCAGCCCCTCCCCCCCAAGAATTCTAATGAATTACATCCTTGTCTATTTTGCAGTTTCTTTCAATAACACACACCAGAAACCAGGAGGTCTCTCTCAGCCATTCCATTCCAAAGATTATAGCTTGAAAGTTCACTCTGGGAAAGTATACCGGCAAACCTATACAGAGTATAATTTTACTTATTTATCTATTTACTTCAAACCTTTTTATACCATTTCAGGTTTACTATCTCTCATTCCAATGCTGCAACTAAATGAAACAAAACCTTCCAAACCTAGACTAATTAAAGTTGTAGTTTCTCAACTAATCAGTAAGTACACACAGATATCTATGTACATTTTCCTGTATTTTCATTATATATATTTTCATTTTCACTGTTGGTGGTAAATAAACCACAAGTACATTACATATATTAAAAACAGAAACATGGCTGAAAACTCTTTCTGCTCAGGCATTTTCAGGCATGATCTGTAGAAGGAAGAGCAGGTCAAAAAAAGGTTAAATATTTTCAATTTCAGTGTGCATTTTAAATAATCCATTTGCTCCATTATTTGCACTGAGAAGTACTAACACACTTTGTTCTCATGAATATTTATACATAATTAAATGCACTGCATACAGTTTACCAAACACAGATCTTTACTGTATATTAAACCTTCAAGAATTGTTTCAGACACTTACATGAGCCCCTATCTATCCCATATTTTGGCCACGTTTGACACGACTTTGTGATTTCACTGGCTTTTGGGCAACCTGAACCACAGAAGACTAAAATACAGCTCCGCTAACATTCAGATTTAAAGATTCAGTCAGGACTATAATGGAGAGCAAAATAAAACAATACGTTGTAAATGTCTGTTGTAAAGACTATAAATAACTGCAAGTTAAAAGAACTGGGAGAAGCACCATTATATTTTTTTTTCCACCAACAGTAAAGAAAAAAGCAGCAATGACAAAAAGAAGATGACTTCAGAAGTCTCTGGCACTCAAATTCATTTTGAACACACCTTGATAAGTTGTCTCCAAAATGTTTCACGTTCATACGCTTTTATTAGCAACAGGAAAGGCACTCCAAACACACAAAGGCCAAATTTATCAGCAGTCAAGGCTCACATTGCTTTCATATGAACTATTAACATTTGTTGCACAGAAGAAGACAGAACACACGTGTAAGCCAGCAATGCCACTACATTACACCTGCTCCTCCAAAGGAGATCCTCACAAGCAGCATTCTGAACTACAGATCCTGCTTCTTCTGGTTAAGTTACATAAATTCTTACACTTGGTTCTGAAGCTGGAAGTCCCTAGTTCAGTCCCTAATACTGGCCAACGCAGAGATTACCACAAATACACACTGGATCAGCGTGAAGATGTTTTTTTGAAACATGCAGGCAGCCAGTCCCACTAAAAGAATCATAACCATTAATGGTAAAAATAAATAAATAATCTGCTGTGTTTGTTGAAGATGGGTGATTATATTTGGTACTGACAGATAACAGGAGTTTTTCACCTTTTCCATCAGGTAAGCATACAAAAAGATAAGAGAATAGCAGCCCTTTGGTAAAACTAACTTAACACTGTGCAAAACAGCAACTTAGAACAAGCTGACATCTTCAAGAAGAGGGAAAAAGAAAAAGAAAAGAAAAAGAACCAAACAAAACCCAGAGCTGCGCAGGGAGAGAGCTCCTGTGTGAGATCCGAGAACCTTACAGCTCTCCGGCCACAGTGTCCCCAAGGCCCACTGCTTCCTGTCCCGCTCTGTCCCATCATTACTGGTCCCCCAGGAAGACACCCTCATCGCCTCGCCTCTGTTCTTTTCAGATGCCACTCAATCCACACTGAGGCCATGCCTGCTGTATCACACTGTCTGTCCTGTTGTACCCTGAACCCTAGAAGTCACGTGCAGAGCCCAGCATGGTCTATGCCTTCTGAGAAGAATCAGCGGCCTCTTCTCTCCAGGATTTTCCTCTCTGCTTTGCGGCAAAAGCATTTTTAACAGACTTGAACACACACAGAAGTTCTACTGGCTACCTCACAGTGGTTCAAGAAGTAGGCAAAAACTGAGATCCTTGGTAGATTCTTTAGGCTGCAAAAATTCGGCTGCAAAAATTCAGCTGCAAATTGGAGCAAAATGAGCAAGAGCACACCTGACAGTAGTCCATGCAATTCATTCACAGCAGATGTTGAAAAACATCCCTTGGATTCACAACATTCCACAATTCTTGGCCTTCTAGGCATAGCAATGGGAGGAAAGATGACTATCTTTTTACATAAGCCACTGATAAATTGTAAATGCAGGAATAATACGATTCCATCTTGTTAATAGCAGTCCTTCTATAAGACCCTATGACATTCATGAAATGTTACATAACCGAGCTTTGGAAGATTAGAATTATATTTTGATAGAAAAGCAAATTAACTTTCAGTGTGGGAAATTTTTTTGGTCCACTGCCTTTCAACCAAGCAGTTCCAGATACTGTAAAAAAAAAAAAACAAACCCCAAACCAAACATATTATCTATTTCTATACCAAGACCCTACTAGAAATATTTTAACATGCTCCTTCAGTATATTAAGAGAACAACCAAAATGAGATTGCTTTACTATCAGTTTTACCTTGAATACCATATTCTCCAAGTTTACAGAAACATTTTCCTGCAGAGACGAGTAGTGCAGTACAATACTGTGCATTAAAGCCTCTGCTCAGCATTTCTTCCTCAAGTGAAATTCCCAGTGAAATCAAGGGAAACTACTCAAAACAGGACTGCTGAAGAGACCCAGAAGTAGTGATGCCTCCAGTTCAGGATGATTTCTGCCTGCCAACAGACTTTGATCAGACATGAAGTCCTTTCTCCACTGAAATCAAGAGAATCCTGCCACTGAGGGTCTAGACTTCACCCTTTCTGCTTGGTGCTTTTGTGCACTGAAAGAGCTACAACATTGCTCTTTAGAAGAGAAATAGCGAACTGGCAGGGTAGAGACCATATTTGGTCTACATGTCTTTCTTCTTTCCATGTATACTGCATATTACTAAGATCACAGTTCAGTGCACGTCATCATAGCAGGAACAGAGAAGCAAAAGCAGTTTAGTCTATCAGAGCTTTTAGGTCAACTACAAGGCCATCCCAACATGGCAAGCCCTAGGGGTTTGGCTTCACCAAAACATGTACACAAGGATGGTTCCTGATCACTTAACAGAAGTCAGTTAACCCTGTTTCTAGTACGCTGCATGCATGGTGTTAATGGAAGTCCATGAAGAGACATGTGGATCAATTAAAGTGCTTTGATGGAAATTCACAGAAGGAAAGAATATGGATGCTTGTGTCCAAAACAGTAGACAATTTAGAGATGGTTAACAAACTCCTTGGCAAATAAAAAAGATATAAACAGATCTGCTTAACCTAACAGTTATAATGAGTGAACATACACATGAAATTCAGTTTCCTTTCCAGCCTTGTAACGCAGCTATCTAGAAATGATGTTTCTGAAGTGCTCTCGTATTTTATATGTTACACTGTATCATGTGTATTATATAGGCGAAATGTATGTCTAAAACAACAAGAATAACCATAAATATATTTTCACAGTAATCTCAATTATTCTTAGCTTATTCATACCTCTACAGTTTGTAGTCTGGCTTATTAAGGTGCTCCATTTACTTAAGTCCCTCTACTTCATATGCCAGAAGAGACTTTTCAACATAAAGACTCATAATACAGACTGACTTTAAGACAGCAGAATTGCAGTTTATGTTGAATCAAGTTAAGGCACTGTTTTACAAAAACGAAGCACCATAAATCTGACACAGAACAGAACAGTGAACTGCACAGTACTGAAAACCTTAAGATTCACCTAACCAAAGTCCCTGCTATTGCAGCAATAAAATAACCAAAATAAAATTTTAACACTCCTCTCTTGTCGGACAAACTATGCTGTTTAAATATGGTTCCTGCCATCAGCTGCCTAAAGAACCAGAACCATACCGAGCTACTGAATGTTCAAAAGGAATCCAAAGCATCTCTACATGCAAATTCTTTGTTTGGTTGGTTGTTTTGGTTTTGTTTTTTTTTAAATAAGACTGGGGAGATTAGGTTTTGTATGAACCATCTCTTTCATTCATACATAAAATACTCTCAAGACTGACCACAGATGAGAGATAAACACTAAGCATCCCTGTCGAAGGAAGCAGTCAATAGATGCACAAGGAAATTGCAGACCCGTAAGTCTAAGATGAGTGTGAGAAAAAGAATCTGCTGGAGTTCTTTGAAGATGTTAACTGCTGAGACAGATAAGAGAGATACACTGTTTGTCAGAGCTTAAAAATGCATTTTGGTGTCTACACACAGTACAGTAACCCTTCAAACCTGTATAGAAATCCTACTGTCTATTATTGAAGTTTAAAACTCCCAAATTTAAAAGGGAGAAAGGTTACATAGTGAAGCTTCAGTTTGTTATCTGGCAAGAGAGGACACAAGATGTCTTTGCATTACCTTCAGAGTTGTAATCAGTTCAAAAACCACAATAAAAAGACCCAACTCCAGCACTGCTGAAGGCAGTAGCATAATGGGATACAGCATTATGGTTAAACGTGTTTAAAAGCAAAGAACATGGAATGTGCAGCTGCTGTTGATAATGTGCACCCAATGTCCCTGGTTGTGTCTTGAGGCCCTGACAGTTCTTTTAGTAAAAGAAAGCCATGCTATAGAGCTGCACACAGTCTTTGCTGCAGCCACCATGCCCCGGCTAGTGGAGAACACCCATATTTCTAAAAAAACACGTTTCCCTGATTACTCTTCTTGCAAGCCATTCTGTCAGAGACAGTCTTCGATTTCACAGAGCTGGAGATGTTGGCAGTCACCATAATTATGCCTTCCAGAATTACTTTGAACTCAATGAACACTGTCCCAAAAGGATTTTCAGAGCCCTTTGCAGGAGAGGGGGAAATAAAAGACAAAGAACCCACAACTCTGTTGCAGGTACCAAATCAAAATCAATCTGATTTTTGTGATACAAGTTTGTAGGGTTTGTTTTTTTTTTACTTGTTCACTCATAATTAATTGGATTTATAATTATAATTCATGCAGATTAAAACTCATCTGTCGCACTGTGGTGCATTTTTAGTACTGTAGTAACATCTAAAGGATCAAGTTCCAACCAAATGCCAGTTTTGAGATTGAAGATTATTTTGGTGAATTTTCTACTTTTGTTGTAAAAAAATTCAATACAAAAGTCAGAGACGAACGTATAGCTGTACTGTTCCACTGTTACCAAATCTGTTTTCAGAGAAGAAACACAGTCTATGATTTAGCTCACTTCCAATGTAACTTTATAGCTCAGAACAAAGCAGCTAGCATCCTGCGATAAACCCCCACAACGTGCTAAAGAACAACAGCAGGTACTTGTCATAGTTTATGAACTTTTTTTAAAAAAGCTACAAGCACTACACACTACAAACAAGTTCTATGATAAATGGCTTTAATTTTAGCAATAAAAAATGCTAACAATACCACTGAATTTCTATCACAATCTTATACCCTTTCACTTGTTAGAAGCAAGTCTAGCAAACCTGTCATAACCTCTATTTAATCTAACCAACTACCAACCCAGGGTTTTGGTTTTTTGAATAAATACAGAATAGCGTAATATTTCCCTATTTCCTAATAATTACGGTTTAAAGATTATGAGTTAACCAAGACAGAATTTTCTCAGAGTCATCACTCTTTGCTTACATGTGTACTGACATTACCATTTCCTACTTAACTCCTTACTAATCTTACAGAATTTCTTTAAGACTATATAATAGAGATATTTTGACAGGTCTTCAGAGGTAGGGTCACTGGAAAGACTGTGCAGCAGGGTTCAAACAGCAAAGTGATAGGTATACAGGAACATATAAGAGGCAGAGTATTTTGTTTGTTTGTTTTTCACTTGTGGACATCAATAGAGGAGGAAAATATTTTGTGGCACATACAAGCCAGGACATGCAAGGCTATCTTATGTGTCACTATTACTTGTTGCCAGAAGTACTACGGACAATGAAATGTTATTTTGCAATGCATTTCGAGAAACTCTTTCCTGCCTTACCCCCTAGAAATAATTTTGAAAGCCTTCTGTTTTCTTCTATTGTTAATCTTTATATAAAGAATTAAGATGCTTTAAACAAAAACTCTGTTGAAAATGAAAGATCAAAATATTACATTCTAAAATGCTTTGATACGGACTTTAACTCCTATTCTAACAGATTAGGTCTAGAATCTCAAGCTACATTGTGAACCTCACTTCTATAAAATGTTGCTAACTATGGAAGGATTAGCTAGACTTGTTTTAATCTACAAGCTAGTATTTTTGAACAGTCACCATGTTTGTGAGCACTTACTTTTTATTACTGTGAATTTATGATATAACATATATTTAAGTACCGCAATCTACATTCTCTCTGTTACCCTTTGTTTAAAAGCAGATGTATCAAGAAAGATCATGAAGTGACCCAAATAACCCGTACGTCCACATAAAGTCATATCTGCTGTTCAGTGTATGACATAATGAAAAATTTAAAGCATGAATGAAAAATAGAAAGCTGATCTTTTTAAGATTACAGCACTCCTTTGAATGCTAGGAAGGACTTTTTTTCATGGTGGACCGTGGTCTTGTTCAGCAAGTGACTGAGCTGTGCTGAACTGAACTTCCAAACTTGCTGTAGTTGATTAACATTACCTTGACAACAAATGTCAAAATACAGCAATTCTATCTGGTCAAAACTCTTCCCCTCCCTGCTTTTTCTTCCTTTTTAAATGTTTCTCAGAAACTAAATACTGACAATATTAAAATAAGTTTGTGTAAGCTAGTTTCAATGGAAATGCACTTTAAAAACAAAATTATTTTCCCATTTTTTCCAAAGTAAACACAAGTTGTAAACTTTTAAGAGAGCTGACTGGTTCCTGGAAGCAATTTTGAAATATATAATGTATTCTTGGTTGTTTATGCCACCACTCCATGCATGTGAATCTACTTACATGTTTAAACAGCTTTATTGGATTATGGCCATGAAGACTGATGCTTTAAGTCTCTGTACACAGAAGTTTCATTCAACTCAACAGGATTTTTATCTGCTAAAAAATGGTGGAACCAAAGCCATATAGCCTTTTGGCTTGGATTATAGTATCATTTGAATATTGACTTTTTACTCTCCTAAGTGTGAGTTAACAGAGTCATGGAATATGCAGTACCCTAAGGAAACATTTGTGCCCAAAAGCTAGAGCTGACTCTTTAAAATCACAAGGCCTGTTCTTTCACAAATGTTTCTACAGTAAAGTATTGGACTTCAGTCAGTGACTGTTAAAAATTTTACAATGTAAATATATAATGTACTTACACTGTTTTATTTTCTTTACCTCCATACCAACAAATTTAGACATACACATGAAAAGAATTTCATCTTTTAAAGAAACCAGTTGAGAGGTTGGCTGATCCATTATGCTAAGGTGGCTAATACAGGACTCCAATAAAATTACTCATGTGAGTAATGCTTTAATGAACAAACCATTAACACCCTGCAGACTTCCACAGATATACAAGAAAATAAATAACAGTCCATAGTTGGTCTTATTTGTGCCATAAATAAGTGAGTATCATTTATATCCCCACAAATACTTTGTAAAAAAAACAGTTTACTTCTATACCAGTCTTCCCCAATGCTCTATAACTCAGTGGTAATTAATAACTTCCCTATTATAAAGATGTTAATGTAGTCCTTTCAGTTTTCATTACTGAATTTTTCAGAATGAAGATGAATGTTGACTTGTGTAAACCTCCTGCTGCTCTGTACACCTGCAGACTGCCTTATGCAGCCCTCCTGTTGTCCAGAACATCTGTTTCAAAATGTACTGCTTCCTCACTTTATTTCCCCTGCAACTCCTTAATAAAATCTTTGTGGTCAAATGCTGAGAAATTGTAAGCCTAGCAAAGTGACTTTCCATTTTTTTCAATGGCAGATTTTGTAGGTCCTGAAAACCTGTTTCACTTCATCCCCTTGAAACACTTTTTTGCTTATTAATACTGTGTTTCAGGCAATTAAGGGCTACTGAAACAACTTATTTCCCAGATGAAGGGAGTACATAACCTGAAAATACTGAAGGCTTGTCATATAAGGTTTATTTTGCTACTGTTTTTTAACTCCTTCCTGAATTTCTTACAATACCAATATATATAGAATAATATAGAGTATAATTCAATTCCCCAAGAATAAGCCATTAAAAATATTAATATAAGATATTTATAATGTGCTAAATATTTGCACTAAATTCTGTTGAGTTTTACCAGTATTGCAAAAAAAAAAAAAATCATAAAAAGGTGACTTTCCTATTCAAATTATTCCAGATGAAAAAATATGTTTTTTCCAGATAGAAATGCTTCTGTAACTGCATGCTATCTTCAGTCATGGGGAAAAGCTAATATCTGGTTTAGTGGTTTGCTATGAAAATAAAGTATTTTCTAAACATTCACAATGGAGAAATATTGTAATCTTAAGGAAAAAGCCCCTACAGCCAATAAGCTAAAAAATTGTGTGCAACAAATCAAATTTAATATGAAAAATACAAGGAACCTTGTATATTTGTTTAGCATTTACGCAATATAATTAAATCCACTAATGAAGATGTGCAGTATTTGACATTAAGTTAACAACATACAATGCTTTGGGAGATGGCGTGGGGGGTGGTGGTGACGTGCAGTCTTTGACATTAAGTTAACATCATACAATGCTGGGGGGGCAGGCTGGGTTTCAGCTGAGACACCCAATATATCATACAAGCTCTCACAGACCAGGCTCTCCAGGAAATTTAAAATGGCTCACTGTTCCCTAATGCACATGCACACCTTATGCATGTCAGTAACACTACTAACAGCAGACTGAGGTTACTAAAATTTAACAGCTAGGAAAGTTTCCTAAATCAACACATACGATGGCAAAATAGTAGTCCTCCTAGCTTGGTCTAGCAGGTTTCCTTAGTCATTCCGAAAAGCAAGCCTACAGGCCATGGTACAACATATTAGTATTTACACATACAAACTACCACTCAGATCAAACCGTAAGGCTTCACTTACACACATAGCCCCCACCTCATCATTAAGACCATTCATATCAACAGAACCAGACAAGTGAGAAGCAAACACAAAAAAGACAGTTTCATAATAATGAGGACAGTAAGAGATAGGTAATTGCTTCCATAAGCTGTCTGATTGAAAGTATGAAGCAGTTTTTTGTATTTTGCTCATAGAAGGAAGCCAATGCTAGACTGGAATCATTAGATCTCTATCCCACTCTGACCCACGAATGTTTTGAGTCCCAATTTAAAATAAGAAAAGAGTAAGGTAGGGAGATGAGAAAGAAACTAGATTTTTTTAAAATAAGGTTTATGTTTCTGATTCAAAAAATAGCATCTTTGGACTAGAGAAAACATATTTTAGATTTTTCTCAGAAGGCAAAAGAAAAGAAAAAAGCAGTCATATAAACAATGGGATTCTTTATGGGCCATTAATCTATTTTACTAGAATAATTCATGGATCTGGAGAAAAAAGTCGGTGTGCTTTTGTTCAAAAGCATTGCCAATTAGCCTAATAAAAGCATTAGCTCTCCTACAACCTGGACAAGTTTTTATCTTCAGACTGCTACAGCTACAATACAATCACTGGCTTTAAACCTTCATGCTAGGACGTAATTTTGTGCTGCAAAGTTTTGTACTTCATGTAGGCTTAACCTACCCAAAGAACAAGACTGCATATAGTAAAAGTTTTCCTGGGGGAAAAAAAATTGGTATTTTGGAAGACACCTTTATAAAAGACAAATAGCCAGGACGAGCTGACAAGTTTCAGAAGCTAATATTAAAAAACCCCAAACCATCAAATCATTATCTCATATTCTTTTTTACACACCAGAACATTTCAAGGAATACACCTTGTATTCAGTACTTCATCTGTTAAGAGAAGTTAACAGGTACAAAGACAAACTGAAGTTAATATACATTTTTTTTTAATCTATATATAGGTATTATAGAAAATTATTGCTGATGTGAAGGAAATGCTGACTTAACTAGATGACCGGGAAGGTGAAGAGGAGAAAAGTCCAATGAGGGAAATACAAACATATATCTGTGAAGGAACATTCTACTTAGTAAGACATTATCTACTCTAAAATTATTAGTTTTGACTGGAGAACCTAAATTACAATCACAGCGAAAGATTAATGGGCTAAAGTAAAATAATTTCTTAAGTAAAATATATTGAAAGACCGCTTTTAAGATCATACAAAAGAGAAATTAAAAAGAATTCAAGATAAAAAGAAGTCTTCGTTTGGTCCCGTTATGTGTCTTTTTCTTTTTTTCTTTTTTTTTTTTTTAATAGTTTGCGTTGGAAGGGACCTTTCTACATGATCAGAATTAACCAATACTACAGAAAAATCTAATAGATAATGTACATGACAGGTAGTGTCAGACATGAAACAGAAAAGGTGCACATCTCTTTGCATTGTCTCTGTGTTTAAATGTCGTATGTGCATATACACACCATCTGTCTGTCTCATTCTCAGAAAGATATAATTACACAAATGTACTCAACAATATCATTTTAATAAGCCACTGTCCAGCTCATGGACTAAAAAGCTTATGGGAAACAAGTGTGATGACTACTAGAGCTGTCCGAAAGTCCTGTTCATAAAGTATTTATAACTAAAATTTCTGACTTTTTCCTCTTTAAAAATGATATTTAAAAAAAGCAACAGTAAATGATTCTCTGTAGCAGGGAGATATTTCCATTCATTCTTCTGTTACTAGTGCAGCAGCTGCATCTGTCTCTTCCTGTCATGACAGGATTACACTGAATGGACATGATATGAAAATACAATTTTGTATTTTCTATCATGAAAATAACTTTTCCTCTGTGCCACACAGATATTCTCAGCAATGTTGTAATGAATCACAATGTACATGTAAAACCTGTCAATTCACAAACTTCACCAAGTTCCTCTCCGCATCTATGGAAAAATCTAACAGTGGAGGTGGCAAAAAGTCTGTCTTATGAAAACTCCATTATTTTCACAAGGTATTTATTAGTACACTATGAATAGGTCTACAGCCACATAGCTATGAGTTCTACAGTTCTTCCAAGCAAACATCTACACAGGTAATTTCTGCAGCAAAGTAGTACAGGTACCAAAGTAGGACACCTGGTAAAAATTTTACTAGCAGTCATTCTTCTGGATAAAGGGACTGATGCAATGTTTGAATGCCTATCAGAACGCACAGAAAGTGCAAACTGTCCCTAGGCTGCCCCGTTGCTGAGGTGCAGGCACAATGCTTCCAAGAAACTAACATGAATAGAAGAAGAGCAGTGAGGAGAAAGCATTAAAATTAAATGTTTCAGAAAGGGGCATAAAAACAGATGGTCCCTCAGTAGTACTGAGGACTCCTCAAAGGTGCCCAAAGAATCAGACGTTGTCAGGGAAAAAAAAACTCTTTCCAGAGATGAGGGAACCAACACATGGAAAAAAGTCTACAGTCAGGCAGACTGCCTTTCCCCCTTCTCCTGCCACCCTGACTACAATCACCACTTGTCACAGTATCACAATGCGTTATGTAAGTAACAAATATAGAGGAGTCATCCACTGTGAAACAGTACCATGCATTCCTATGTAGCAGTTCCCAGTCCCATTGCAACGAAAACCAAGCATTACTGATTTATTTATTTAGAACTCTTCTTATGAGTTACAAAACGTAAAGCAGGAGACGGTGTTTCTTTACAGCCAAGCAAGTATTTGCTTCCTTTGGTTTTGAGACAACTCTTCTATACTCAAAAAAGCTATGGATTAGATATATTGGAAAACAATTAATCTTCTAAGAAAACTGCAAAACAACTGCTAAGTAAGATTAAAGCCTCTTCCACTCAAGACAACCACATGTTGGACTGACCACTGATTCTACCAACCTACTGAATTTTAAGTCATTTGGTCTGCCACTGCTGCAAGTTACAAAAGGAAGCAGCATACAAGGTTGTAGGAAGAAGTTTTCTGTATTCCTTTACACATGAAAAAACAGCTTTATGATACTGCCTTTAACAACACCTGAAGCATAAACAGGTGTACCATTCTATTTATAGAATAGAATTTATAAAGGCTATGCACCATATTCTATTTAATTGCATCTTCCACAGAAAAGGGATTTCCTGTATAATTTACACCCACAATGTAGTTCTAAGGCCACGACCCTTCGAATGCATACTTCACTGACACTAGGCATGCCAACAGAAGATACGAGCTTGCCGGTATAGTGTCAAAGTGATTCTCTGGGAAGATGCTTAAGGAATTGAGGGCTCAAGAGTATCCTGGGCTGTATTAACAGAATCATAGCCAGGAGGTCAAGGGAAGGGAGTATTCCCCTTTACTTGGGGTGTCTTAGACCACGTTGAGAAACCTGTGTCTAGTTTGGGGCCCTCTGGTACAGGAAAGACATTGGTGAGCTGTGGTGATGTAAGTGGAGGGCCATCAAATTGCCAGGGGGCTGGAGCACCTCCCTGTAAGGAGTGGCTGAGAGAACAGGGCTTGCTCCACCTGGGGAAGATACAGCTTTGGCTGTACCTAATAGCAGCCCCTCCAGTACCTGCATCAATAAGACAGAGTCAAGGTCTGCGCAGTGGTGCATGGTAGGAGGATGAGAGACAAAAGGCCTAAGTTGAAGAAAGAAAGGTCCAGATCAGATGTAAGCAAAATCTTTTTCCCCCAGAGGACACCCCAACAGCAGGGCAGGTTACCCAGAGAGGTTGTGCAGTCTCTATCCTCAGAGATTTCCAAGATGCAACTGGATAAAGCCCGGAGCAATCTCACCTGAGCCCAAAGATGACCCTGCTTTGAGCAGGAGGTTGTACTAGGACCCTCATGAGGTCTCTTCCAATCTGAATTATTCTGTGATTCTATAATTACATGGAGAAACTAGAGAAGCTAGCAGTCACAAATAAATCATTGTGACATTTTTGTGACATATAAAATAATATTGCAGCAAAATTATTATACGGGAGTATAAAGTCTTTATACAAAAGTTCACAAACCATTCTTATAGTATGTATGAACACAGTAAAATTTATACGCATGGTAAAATGCCTAATTTAAAACTTTTATGAGCTTTAACTAGTTACATTTTATTAGCATTACTTCCTTCCAGAAAAGAGGATTAAGTATTACAATTGAGCACATCTTGCTAAAAGGCAAGTATGCATTTTAATATTTAAGTAATGGACATGCTCCAGCTTTTAACTTTGGTTTTCTAACTAAATAAATCTTGTCTGTGCCAGGAAATTTTACAGAACAATTCCCACCAGTGCTAGTACTGCCCCTACTGAACTCACATGAACAATACCAAAGGAAGCTCTAACTCAAACTAGATTCTTTGACTAGGACCACTCTTTTCATTTCGTCCCCTAAATCTATCTTTCCAACTTAACTACCAGAACAGCGAATGTGCTGCAATAACCTGGAACCTTGTTTACATTATGGCTAACATCAATTCATCTGAACCCACCAGAAGAGGGGTGTTTTGTTGTGGGTTTTGTTTGTTTGTTTGTTTTAAAACAGTGTGAGATGTGCCTTAATGCTTCTATACCTGACTACACAAAACATGGTTCAGTTCCATCTCCAAGGCAGCTTTTCGACAGCACACAGTCATGTTTGTATGTGTATTTCCTACATCTGTCAAAGGCTGTATCAGGGAAGGCTGGAAAAAAACAAGATCTCAGCAGAACACTTCGCTTTCAGAGGACACACGCAGAAAGCAATATCCATAAAGGAAAAAAAGAATAACCCATATGGATTAGACTAAATGTATATTTAGTCAAGCATCCTGTCTCTGACAACTGAATAGGACTAGGTCAATCAATCACAGCTGCCTCAAGGCATATCAATGAATACACTAGGGTCTGACTTCTCTGGTTGGGGTTTTAGGGTATTTGCTATTCAAGAACTTGGAAAATTAGAAATAATGGCATGCGTAGCTCACAGTATACCTCACACATAGCTTTGGTTTAGGAATGAGCACCATGAAGAGCCCTTTGGCAGAAGTCACAGGAACAATGGTGGTTGTAAATGAACGGCAGGAAAGAGAATAAGTACTTAACCCAGTTAAACACATTTTCCTGTCCTGACTGTTAAGTACATTGTTGCACAACTTAGAAATACTGCTTTCTAGCTTTATTTTTTTTTTTAATAGATAGGTAGCTCGATCTCTATACTAGTCATCTGACTAGCTGGAGACTAAATAAACACTACTTCTTTTTACTTGCCTAGTTCTCATGCCACTCAAATGTGCATGAATATGACTGATAGCCCTCATCCCACATTGGGGAGTTCGCCCTGGGTAAACACCCGTAATCTGCGGGATCATGAGAATAAGAGTAACATAAAACAAGCAGGCACAGACGTATGAACAATAGCCTTGCAGGTCACTGTACAATTGCACCTATGGCAGACACGCTTCCCAGCAACCCATAGACTGCTAAGATGTGTGGGTGGTCAGTATCCTCAGTTCTGCTTCTTCTGTGGGTACTGGTTCCCAGAGGGAAGGGTATGAGCGCTTAGTGGCTGGGTGACTTGAAGGTCACCTCTACTCGAGTATTGATACCAATACTTGAAGGTGTCATCTCTAGTAACATTTAAAAAAATCTCATTCCTAGTAACACTCCTTGCAAGGCTCCTGTAAGATGGGTTAAGGTTTATCTCTACTTACAAAGATTTTAAGAGTTGTCTTACTAAGACTACTAAAAGCAGTGAAGAAAGGAGCTACTAAAAGCAGTAAAGAAAGGATAGGGAGAGAATGCATTGAAATTATTTTTTATTTTCTTAAAATACTTCTCTTCTGCATCTTCTTTGGAGGATTCCAACAGTGCTCAAATCTTTTTTACATTATTTCTGCTTGTATTTTATTTTCAGAATTGCCTTCTTTCCTCCCTCCCCTGACAACTGTTTTAATTTTGCAACTATGTCAGAAGTATCTGTCATTTCTCCCCTAAACTATTAAAGACACTTGGAAAGGGAGTACGTTGCCTTTCTGGACAATCCTTCCTGCTGACAATAGTGGTGGGAAAAGATTAGACAAGATTCATGCAGTGTGCAGGCAGAGATACACACACTTCTTTAAATTAATCTTCGTTTGTTCTAACCTTTTCAAGAGTCTTAAGAGCTTCTCAGCTAGCTCTTTGCAATTCTAATGAATCATTTTCCAGGGCAACATAAAAACTTTCCCATTTCATTTCCAATAAGCTAATAAAATGGCCAAGGCCAGGATCAAGAACTCTTTAGCATGCTTTCAATTATCTTTCTCACTAACTCCTTTTCCTGACCTCCTAGCTTCAATTCTATACGTACCATAGTAATGAATCCATCTGCCTTTCCTGTGATAAAATGCAGTCCACCTCTCTGACACTTCCCATTGAGTTCAGAAGGGACAGGCTCAAGTGTATCAAGACACTTTGCTATCATTTTACTTGCATTTAAAAATGATAACCTACCTGTAAAATGAGAAGACAAAAAAGAAAAAAGAGAAGAAAATAAAGAGATAATATTACGCCTTATATTGTCTCTGTACCTATACTCTCCCCTCTAACTATCAATTTAGCAATAAAACTTAATCAGCATCTCCAAAGTTTTGGTCTGCTGTCAAATTTTAGTTCCATGGACTTTAGTCTCTCCATTTAGGTTCAGATCCTTGTCATACAAAGTACTACTCTAAGAACGCTGGCTATTAGTATTAGTGAATACATAACCTTTGCCAGGAAACTCACCCAGAGACATATGGTGAGCAGCTCATTTCTGGCACGTCTGTTATTTGTCTATAAACTAATAATCAGTAAAGAAGTTAAATGTAATGCTGCATACTCTGTTCAGATCCTGAAACAAGTTATTGGCCTCTACTTAGCAGAAGAGGAGAAAGACTGCAGTATTTTCTCAAGACGCTCAAGCACAGACTAATTTAACATCAGCTTACTCATCTGAATGTATGAAGAAACATATAATACTTCTCCCTAGTGTCTGTCCTTGCTAGAAGCATAGTATATCTGTATCAGTCAGTAAAGAGAATCAATAACTAACCAAAACAGCAAGCTACTACTCACAATATATATAAAAGTTATTGACGCCATCAGCTCCAAGAACTTCTGCCTCATACTTTCCCTTTGCCGTTGCCACTTCCTGCAATGGTTTGTGAGTATGGGAACAGTTCAGAGAAGGCAACTAGTATTTCTGAGCACAACTAGGTTTCTGCACACAAGAAATTCAGCAGCAGGCTTAGTTAGTTACAGAAGAGACTGGAGAATACCAGTGATACCCACCAACAAACATACCTATGAAACCCATTTATAGCTCTAAGGATTGTAAAAGTTAATTTAAGCCATGCCATACAGCTCTAATATCACTACATACATAGAGAACATACTGTGGACAGAGTCTGACAGTGAAATGGCTGTTGTGTAAACCGAATAGCTTTCTCTTTCTCAACACTGTATTTTCATAGTTAGCATTTCCTCAATACAGCAGCATACAGAAAGATCTGGAAGACAGGAAGAAGGCTCTGACTTCTGCTAGCTTTTTAAAGGTTTTTCAGTCCCTGATTAGAAATCATATACTAAAACTGAATTATGAATATGCCTCAAACACCTGATTTCTCCATGCTTTTAGCTCCCATTCAGCCAGTATTTTATTCTCAAATCTTTTCTGAACTGACTGCCCAAACTCACTGTTCCAAGCTAGATTTAGTATTGATTGTACTATAGTACAATCTGAAGTACTTTCCTGGTAATATGTCTGAATTGTAACTTTCTATATATTCAGTCTATACTCCCTGCATAGTCCTAGACCATGTCAAGATCATGTAAGATCAACCCATGGTCTGCTAATCAGACCTTCTGAATCCGTAACAGCAATTCTTTTAGGTCTCAATCTCCATTTCTGGGCCACGTTCCAAGTGCAAATTAAATACATCACTTCAGTACAGTAACTCCGTACTTCAGACATACCATCTGCAGGAACCACTCAGGGACACCTTTCCCAGGTCTCAAAAATGAAAAAGGGAATCTTCATTAGGAGATCTGAGCCTCCAGTTCTCCTTTCCCTGAAGGATATTTAACTGTACTCCGTGACCATGTGGTCTGTTAATCTCTTTTACACTTCAGTGAATTCAGTGCTGAATTTCTTGAGTGCAGAAAACATAACTTGGTAAGTTTATACAATAAAATGTGCCTTTTTTTTTTTTTTTACAACCCTTTGTGATCTAGGTAAAATAAACAACTACATAAAATTGTCCTCCAGTACAGTTTGTACTTCTCTCCTACAAATCAAAGAGGATGCTCATCTTTCTCCCAGTGTTAACCAAGTTACAGACAAAATTAATATAATTGTTGCTTATGTAAAGCTTGACTGAAGTAAGACTTTAATACATATTATCTCTTGTTCTTACAATGTAAAGTTAGATCCACAGCTAAATTCATGCAATAAAAATAGTATCTTTCTTACTCAAGGAAATAAACCTAGATTTAAACTGGATGTAGGAAAGCGTTCACTGTTCCACTGCCAGCAGAATTTATCATCATTAGTTATAAAAGCACTGTTACAAGTATCAAAATCTTACCTACAAATAAAGTTTTGTTGCATAATGACCATCTATAAAGCCACAATTTCACTAACTGACATGAAGGCAGACTTCAAGGTAGATCAACTGAGTAATAAGGTCTATACTGAAAAGGAACCAGCTGTAGCACTTTTAAACCATGAAGATCTTACAATACAGACTCATGTTTTAACAAAAGCTAGGTAACAAATAAAGGAAAATATTAGAGCCTGGTGGGCCCCATCAAGCAAGGGGAAGTGCTCTCCCAAGTCCTTGATGAGAAAGAGAGTCAGTGATGACTGGCCTATATATCTCAGACAATCAGATGCATTTCAGCTGGGTTGGGACAAGGATCTGGAACTCTAGAGGGAGAGGAAGAATGAATACAGATCAGGAAGTTAAAAACTAGGCTGGGGCAGTGACCTCTGTCATGAACCATCCTTTGCCTTCCTTCCTCCATGCACAAAATTGCTGTGACCTATCAGACCACCCATACACACAGTCTAACTCTTAAGTAACCCTTCAGACCCTACATAAAAACACAGCCAACAGTACAGTATCTTTTGTGCGTGGACAGACGAGAATAAAGGGAAACAGTATATGCGTGGGTGGGATTGCTATGTTTGAATCTATTGCAATAAACATCTTTCTGTGAGCAAAATGAATGAGTAAATACCTCTAGAATAAACAAATAGAAATGAGGTGCGGATGACATGACAGGAAGGCTTGGAGGAAGAGACTGAAGAAAAATTGACTCAAAGTGACTGGATAAGAAATTTAAGTGCTGTATGACTACAGTGAGTTTTAGAGGGAAACTGCACAGGGGTAACATTATGCAAATGCAAAATATAGAATACAACTTTATGCAGAATATGTGCTAGGGAAGAGGTGGGTGAATGTATTGGGGAGACAATACAAAAAGAAGGATTAAGAGCCCAACTTGATAATGTCACAAAATACAAAGTAAGAATAACGTCTTGGATTCAAGACAAGACTAGCAAGTAATTCAGTAGCATATGCAACATTGATTCATACCTTGAAGGTTTTGTTTTAACCCTGCGTAGCGTTGTTCCAGCTTACCAGTATCCTCAAACAGCTAGAATCCAAAGGTTGTATGGGTACCTGCTATTGAAGTGACAGAAACCTCGTGAATAGGGCTTATGAGTCCTTCCCTCAAAACAAAGTTGTTAGCCAGGGGTGAGCTATGAACCTCTCCCATTACATAATCCTAACTGGTTACACAACTTGAGTTTCATGGGAGACACAGAGATCCCTACCTCTACCTCCTAACCTGCGGCCGGGCAGTTAGAGATATCCACTGGGGGGCGGGGGGGGGGGC
>JAVKLA010000093.1:2635733-2660281 GCA_034782735.1 Sagittarius serpentarius
GCTGGACGGGGCTCTGAGCAACCTGATCTAGTCGAAGGTGTCCCTGCTCACTGCAGGGGGGTTGGACTTGATGACCTCTGATGGTTCCTTCAGGCCCAAGCCATTCTATGATTCAGTGATTCTATCAGGGCCCGCTACTTTCTTTAGATTTTGGACTAGTTGATATCAGTAAGAAAAGCCTAACATTTGATATAAATCTAACTTGCTTAATGCAAGTTTTAGTAAATGCTTCATTGCCCCCCCCCCATTTCTGACTTTCTGTGTGTTATGAATACAGTCTACTCCTTTTTTTCCCTCCTCATATTACATCTTTAGCTGTACTGAATTCAGCTGGATGCCACAGTTTAAGACATAAAGCATCCATGTCTTAGTAGCTTGAATTTAGTCAATCTGATGCCCTTGAAATGCAATTCTGCAAGGAAAAGAACCTCTTAATTTAAGGATGGAACATTTTTCTCCTATCAGATTACTCCGACATGAAATACCTGGCCAACTCTATATCTAATAATACATATATACAAGAAAAATGTGTTTTCAGTTCATTAGCAGAAAAAGCGTTGGCTTATTTAGGGGTTATTAGATCACCAGGGAGTTTATATGTTCACATATTAATTTTCAGAAGACAGCAGATTTTTCAGTTGTACATTCCACAACGTAATGTATTTCTATTTTATCTTCAGAGACATCTAGGCTTGTGATTGTTTTTCTCATTCAGCAGTGAGAACATTCATTTTAGCACAACGACATTCATATAAGAAATAAGATGGAACCTTGATGTATTTCATTTTCTTACAGCCTTCACTGCTGTGATTTACTGAGAGGAGAGAGTAACATGTAATAGCTGGTTCTCACAGTGGCAGCAGGAAGACACATTCTGGTTGGCATCTTTTTTTTCTTTTGTATATTTTCCTCTCCCTTACCTGGATCTGTATTTTATGGGTAGTACAACAGCAACAAAAAACAGATTTGCTTTGACACATTACTGGCAAGGCTAAGCAGCTTGCCCAGCAACAGACTGGTAAATGGAAAAAAAAAAAAAAAAAGGTATCACCAGCAGTCTGTCTGTGCTTGAGCTCTAAGTTGCATTCATCAAAACTGTGTTCACATCACAGATAGAATCTGGAAATTATTTTTTAAGTGGTGAAAATCAGAGGAAAAGTCATGGTAACAAACTTCACATAGGATATACAAACCTTACAGAAAATAACTAGTGTTCATTGTTATGTCATCCTTGTGCTCCATTTTCATTGCAAGTACATATAGGTGTGTGCCAGTAACAGGAAATCACTTTGAAGCTATGAACTGACCTGCCAGATTTGACAGATTTTTAAGTTGCTTTTTGTAACTGATGTTTGTTGTCTCAGTGCTTTATTGCTGATTATCTCCTGCTCTCAGGCAGTTTCAGTTAACTTTGTTCATGTATTTATCTTCACCACCCTTGACTGTTAAGAGCCAAAAAGTAGCATTTTGGATTTTACGCCCACCATTGCTACATGGAGTAAAAGATACATGAAAAAGAAACAAGTTTGAAAACTAAAAATACTTGGGTTTTTTGGGGGGGTGACGACTAATTAGAATTTAACAGAAAATTATCAACCAGCTATCTAGCACATCAGATCACTGCTGTTTTATATAAATAAACTGTGTTCTGTAGCGTACAGTTTTCTCCTGCCAGACTTCTGCATTTCTCTTTAGAATGGTCACACACACAAAAAAAAACCCACCTGAGGCCTATTTCAGGTGAAAATCATTAGCCCTAAATGCTCTCAGCAGTGCAGACAAATAGGTTTGGTAAGCCTATTTTGTCCTCCTCATTGGAGAGCCAAGATCAGGCCTTCAGCACAGTGGGTCCAAAAGAAATGAAGCTAGCAGGGAGCCACAGCACTTCAGGCAGTTGTGGCTGGATGAAGGCACTGGAAGTAATCAATTATTGGGGTCCTGTGAGCAAAAGTTTCCCCAAAGCATATTCAATCCATTCTCAAGAGAGAGTTACCACTTGCCTCTTTCAGGTTTCACACAGCTGTATTGGATGTGTTATCCAAGGCCTACGAATAGTACATGGACAGGGCGGTCAGGGACAGGTAGACACGTTCTGTGTCACAAAAAACATTGAAGGACCCCCCCTTCCACCCGCTCTCAGAAAGTTGTATAGCATATCTGCTACCCCACCCCTCTCCCTCATACCCAGCTACATAGAATACTACAGAGTGCATAGTACATCTTTAGCATCACTGAACTTCCCCATATTAAACAGATGCACTCAGATCTGCACAGTAGCCAAGCATCAGGATGCACAAAAAAGTACAGTGCTGACCGTTTTTGGTGAGCTGCGTGAGAACAGAAAAGGAAGGTGAAAGGCCAAGACACAACTGCATGCTACAGAGTTCCACGTGGTCTTGGGGGATTCAATAAAAGCCAAGTCGGGTACATGGAAATAACCCAGCCTCACTGGAAATGCAAGAGGAGCTCTGCTCTTACGCCTAATGCAACCTGAAGCACAGACAGAGAGGATGCAAATGCTACAACCCTTCATTCAGGCAATCTCGGCAATTGCTTACGGTGACTTAGGCCTAAGCTCGGCTCTGAAAACCTACTCAACTAATAGTAGAGATACCAGGGGCTATAACTGCACATGTAAGGACAGAACTGAATAAAACCTATTCAAAGCAAGGTAAAGTACTGGTGCTTTGCTTGGAGTCAGTGTATACCATCCCTGAGCAAGCCACATTCTGTAACACACGCTGCTGCTCTTTACGTCCATCTGCAATCTCTGCAACTAAATTCAGCATTTTGTTAGCAGAGTTCTCCATGTGCAGTGGTCTAGTTACATTCTTTTTTACATAATTTTTGTTTTAATATTCTCCTTCCTGATACACTAATCACTTAGGAACATAAAGATTTAAGGGAGAATTGGGAGGGGGATATACATGGGGTGGGAAAAAAGTGTGCCTCAAGAAAAAAAAAAAATCATCATCATCTGCATTTAATGGCAAACAGAAGGAAGTACCCCAAAAATCAAGACAGCTAGGACTTTTCTCCCTTTAAAAAAAGAGCACTGTGTGAAAAACCATTCTCCAAGGCCAAGGCAAGCCCACGAAAATCCAGATAACTGGCAGCCCCACAGCCTGATGACATTCAGTCCAGAGCATTACGATGAAGTTTACGAAGAGTTAGATTATTTTAAGCACTGGATGCTTTTAGCATTATACAATGCATATTGTATGTCAGGATCTTTACCCCAAGGTTCTTATCTAAACATATGATAAAGATGATACAGTTTCCAAAGAGAACGCAGAAAGCTTCTGACTGCAGGGACTTTGTTTACTGGCAGAGCTCCAGGTTCAAAACTGTCTGCTGTAAATACAGTAGGACTAGGTCTATGGAGAAGAGCTTAGCACTTTTTATTTGCTGGAAGTAATTCCTTATGAGTTCCTGATCCATTTACAGTATTCAGAATCTGACAAACACCACAGCGTATCAACTGGGGGGTGGGGGAGGGGCAGACTAGAATGGAAGTCAGGAAGACCACAATCCCATCCATGCATGCAACACCATTGTTTTCTAAAAACTAACAGCAAATACAATGAAGAAAGCAAACAAAAGCAGAAAAGAAAAATACTATTTGAATGATAAAGATAAGTGTTGCGATAAGTGTACCACTCCTGTCAAAACACTCATCTTTCCTGCAAAAGTTTTGCTTGTAGTTTCTCTGTTAATTTAATCACAAATACTTCAACTGTACTTAATGTCTTTAATTTTTTTTAGTACTTTCTCTTGTTCTTTTTTTTCTTTTAAAATATAAGACTTACCAGAACTGGAAAGAACAGGTTTTGTTTCTGTACACAGAACAGATTGCCACAATCACAGAAACTTCCATTATCTGTTATTTTCAGCCTAATTTAATTTTTAAGATTGCCCTGGCATAGTTTAGCTATATCTTGATACAAACAGTAAGACATTCCTTCCAAAGTGTGCTGACTGCTTAAAACAAACTACATGTCGGTTTTCATATATATCATTTAAATATCCATTGATAAAATACTTTTTATCAGGCAATATCAGCCATAAAAGATGAACACACTCCTTGACGTGGCACTTAGGGACATGGTTTAGTGGTAGACTTGGTATTGTTAGGGTAATGGTGAGACACAATGATCTTGAGGGTCTTTTCCAACCTGAATTATTCTATGATTCTATGGTTCCTTCAAATACTCCTCAGCTGCTTCTCTCTGCATTCTAAGACACATTAATGATAACTTCCTGAGATGTGGTTTCAACTACAGGAAACCTAATTTATGCTTACTCATGGCTTTTTTAACAGAAGGGTTTGAACTTCCTTGCCTGGTTCTGAGACAAGTTACACAGGACTCAAGTCATAACTAGAAGTTCTATTGCTCCAATAAGAACAGCCAACAGAATATATTTTGCTTTCCAGGTAGAATACCACAGTTTAGCAAAACCAGAAAAATACTAAGAGATACTGAACACTATAATTTACTCTTTTATAGAAGTAGAAAAAGGCATTTAAGAACACAGGAGGGAGAAGAAAATATTCCCAACCTTCCTACGCACAGCAGAAGCAGGTCTTAAGACCTGCATAGCCCACAACCACAGGCCTTCCATGGTTCTGAGGCACAAGGACATCAGGCACAGCCTTAGTTTCCAAGAGGATATTCCCGCACTGGGCACTAGGCTTGAAAGCTCATGGGCTCTCTGGTGACATTTATACTTATCTTTACGACTTTTCTAATGTTTTAGGCTCCTATTGACAACCACAGAAAACCCATACAAACTTCCATATCCACAGGCACACTTGTCCCAAAATAGCCCTTAAAAGAAAGAAGTGAGAATTCCTCTGATTCTTTCTCATCCATTTTCCCTCCCCATATTACTGCTGCTTCTTTTCCCTCCCTAATGTTCTCCATCCTAACAGGAGTTCTGCAAAACAGGAAACGATACATATCCAAATGTCTCCAACAAGCAATCCCATTAATTTTCACGTAACTTTACACATACATGAAACAAGTATGGTATGATCCTGTTAAAGATCAGATCAAATACCTTGGCCAGAATAATTAAAAGGACCAACAACCACAAAAAAGGACTGGGATCAAGTTTGAGGCTATAGTTTGTCTTCTCTTTGTTTGTACTTTCAATTCTTCGTTCACACTTTCTTCCCATGTCTCTTGGATTCACTGATGCTACTATTCAGTTCCCTTATATCCACGAGCAGTTTACAACAATTCAAAGTACTACATTTCTTCCTCCGTGACCATATAGAGATCTTTTTCTTTTAACATCTGTATCAGTGCCTTTGTATTGCAAAATTCTTGCAGGTTTCAATAAAATTACTTTGCCTGTGTATCTGGAAACAGGAAAAGATCAACAGAAAAAACACAGCAACTAAGCCTCACCTATCAAGCCCATTTTTTTCCCCAGCTGCTAAGCCCACTCTTAATCACTCCTGAACACAAAGAATATTTTATTCTCTTCTCTAGGAGGTTATTATCTATTCCAAAAGTACAGGATATAATTCATGAAGTTCATACTGATTTGCAAAGGAGAGAAATGTGTGGTGCTCACAATTGTGTATTGGTTAAGTTTACATTAGTCCATGCAAAGTTTACTGCTGATAAATCCTCCCCTAGCAATAGGACTAAGTATAATTAATGGAAATTACCACAAAGGATTTCAGGAGGAACATTATTTCTGAAAAAGGAACTAAATAAAACAAACAAGAAAAAAAAAAAGGTTGCTTGATATCTCCTAGAACACTTCAAAGATTTTTTTTTTATTTTAGCTGGGTGTGTTAGAACATGGGGAATTGTTATAGACCCCTCTTGATTCTACTATTCTTTGGACTCTTCTAAAAGGCAGAATGCTTTGTGTCTCTCCTGAACACAAAGCTATTCAGGAAGGAAATAAAATTACAACTACAGATACTCAAAAAAAACCCAAACACCCCCCCACACACACACACACCCCATCTTGGTACTCTCTGCATAGAAAATATCTGTGGAATAAGTCTAGCCATGCCACCAAAGTAAGACAATTTTTAAAAGTTTTTCCATTATCTCAAAGTGAATTATACAGTAATAGTAATACTGTTGTGTCTTCTTAATGTTCATTCTGAATACAATTCACATGAATTGTGTGCTGGTAGCAAACAATGCCAGGCCTCAAAGTAAGAGGCAAGCAATTTAGTTTTAAAACATTTAATTTACTGAAATTGCTCCTGTCCAATTAAAATAGATTCTGACCTTAGCTATATTGGTGTAAGTTTATAACACTATTAACTTCCTGAAACTACTTCACATTTAAACCAGCATAAATCAAGTCAGCTCAGAATACAGAAACTAAGTATTGAAGTCAATAAAATAAAATGGAAGGCAGACAACCTAATACGGTAATTCTCAGAACAGTCTCCATAGACCACCTGGGTTATATAGATCTATTGATACTGATTGTAACAGAGACACTGAACAAAAAGTATTCATTGGAAGCAGGCAGGACAGTATAAAAAGAAGCCCCCTGCAAAGTGGATCATTTATGATCTTTGATTACTTCCTCAACACAGAAGTTTACTAAAAAGTAATCCTCTATTCAGAGGAGCTTCCATTAACCAGAAAATGTGTCATATAAACTTGAAGCATGCCCAGTTCAGAAATGTTTCTCAAACTACTGCTCTCTTACCATTTCCAATTATTCTCAAAAACTTTGTATACCTCAAAGCCATTTGGCCAACATGGAGATTATCTTATTAGGCACCACAAACTTACCCAGGGTTCGTGCTCAAAATTTATTGACTCCTCTGTTATGGAGACAATTCACAAATAAGAAGCTGATCATGTACAGATGACAAAATTTGCATTGATACAGTTCAGATGTGGATTATAAAGTGGACAACCTACACAGAAATGCAGCTTCTACTTCTCATTCTGTGTGTATCCTGGACATGCATAAGGGGCTCAAGAGTAACACAGCAAATCAGCCCAGAGGCAAACCACTGTCAATCATCTGATGCTCTATATGCCCAGAGAAGCAAGCTGCCTCTCACTGCAACAAGATGAGCACAATTTTGTATCTGTAAGGAAATAGTACTCCAGTCACCCCTGTGTTCTGAACTAAGCAGAAGCCTGCAGCCACTGCACTGTGTTGTCTCATCTTTCTCCAAGAAAGGTGGTTTCTTTTCAGCTACAGAAACTGCCTAGGCACCCATGCAATATCCCAGAATGCAGACCCACGCTGACTGCTCAGGAACTCCCAGGTGAACTTAGACTGCCATGACTATTATCAGAAGAAAGCAAACCCAGACAACTTTCAGAAAAGAAAGTGAAATGGTTTGCAATTCTTTGTGGTCTTAGAAAATAGCGCACGCTGAAACAGTTTAAACGTGTTGATTTCTAAAGGCCACAGCAAAAGGTACCTGTTTGGTATCAGCATTTAGAGGTATGAAAGTATACCTTTTATAACTTTAAGGTCAAAGAACAGAATTTCTCTTGGTGGCTGGCTGAATTCTATCAAAGTGATGACTTCAGTGCTGTCAGGATTTTACAACTAAAAGGCCAGTGTAGCAAGAACCTTGTCTTTCGTTGGTTCCAATCCAACTTTTTAAAAATCATCTGTTTAAAGTAATTAACATATTTTGGATCACTAGACATAATGCTAATGCAGCAACACATTGGTTTTTCCTGTATTTTTTCATCAGAAGTGCTGGTGACCACTTGCAATTCTAAAATCATCCCAGAGATTTCAAGTTTTTTCCCATTTTGCAGCAGACCAGAAAATGAAGCACTTTGAAAAACCTTTCTCAAGAGAAGAGACACATTACCCAGAATTACAAATATCAAACTCGCTAGACCATGTTCGTTTAAGCCTCACAAATCAAATAGAACAGGAACTTTAATATGAATTTGGAGCAAATACTATTTTTGGATAGAAGTCAGTCTGTCCATCTCTTGCTTTTAAAAAAAAAATATACCCAAACGTAACTTTTTAATTAAAAAAAAAAAAAAAATTCCAACCAACTCCAGCAGTTATCTGTGCAAGAAATGTCACAGCTAATGACTGCCATTTCAGAGAGCCTAGGCTCTGTATCACAGAATTATTCCTTTGTGCATTTTAATACACAGATTCATTATTTCACTTTTACTCTCGGCTAAATCATATAACCTACTTTAGAGCGCTGTATCTGTCCCACCCAGTTATTCCTCCATATCAGATGCTCTTCATTTCTGTCTTCCTTAAAAGTGTGAGGTACTCGAATTATTTAGGCCAGAAGAGTTATTATTGAAATAAGGGCAAGTAGCCACTTTGTCAAACTACTCTCTAATCCTAGATTCTCAACATACACATCTAAGTCTAGTTAATGTCACTGCATCTTCAGCTGCTCAGAGAATACCTTTTTCTTTAAAAATACTAACCATTAGGATAGAGAGCTTGACCTTACAGTCTCTGCTCAAGAAAATCCAATACCACTTTAAAGTTAGCAATAGGTTTGCCTTAGGAAAGGCTGAAGGAATAAGGCTCACAGACTTAATCAAATGAATTCTACATCACTTTGTTTCTCTTTTAAGTACTGAATGTTTCCACTTTGAATCTCTGCATCATCCTAAATTTGCACTGTATGTTCTTGATATAAACCAAAGAGAAGTATGTCCAAACGCTGGCTTGTATAGGAGTGGTTCTCCAGTAGTCTCTCATCTGAGCATTTTTCCATCATTAAAATTCTACTCTGCAACACAAGATCCCACTTTATTCATCACATTGCCTAATCCACAATACGCTTACTGACGTTGCAGGCAGTTATGACTGCCACACCCTTTGGTGGGTACAAATCAAGCTGTAGTAAAAAGGTTCAGCAAGGATACCTGTTTCTACAGCAGACTGTATCTGAAAGACATGATCTTCTGCTTTCCCACATCTCTGATTAGGGCTAAATAATTAAAACATACACTGCTATGGATTATACCTGAAGACCAAGTGAAAGCTACTATTACTTCGAAAGATAGTACACTATCTGCAAAATGACATTTTTCATACTTGTAATTAACCCAGTGAAGTGTTGCTGAAGAGCAGGAGCAGCAGAGTGAAATTAGAGCTGTTCACTTTAACCTATCACCTGGAACCTTGCCTGGTTCATCACTGAAAATCTGCCTCTCCCTTTTTCACCGTACTTCCTTCCTTCCTTCCTTCCTTCCACCTTACTCCTTATTTCCTCAGTAGATCTGAGCTCTCTTAAAACTGTGCTCTACAAGGTCCTGGCTAGGGAATAGCCAATCCTTTCGGTCAACATCTGCAAGTAAACGGGAAGCAGAAAGGAGAGACTAGTGTCACCACTAACAACGGCATTGAGGGATTGTGGGACAGGAATTAGGATAACATGGGTAATTAGCAGCTGATTAAATCAGGTCAGGGTGATCAATCACTATTTTTTAAAAGTGGTCAGCGGAGTTCAGCATGCAGCACTGCTTCATCTAGCATCAGAGTGAAACAGTTATACTACTTAACTCTGCTTTATCAGTGATGTCAACTGGTAAAATACACTTGACAAATACTTTGCTCTTTTTTTTTTTTTAAATAAACTCTCCTCAGAAATCAAAAACTATTAACCCTAAATGATTTATTCCTTTTAAGGCTCACTTCACTCCTGATGTATAAAACCACAGTTCTGTTAGCTCCTTGAGAAGACAGTGCTGCCTAACACAATACTGTAATTGCCATATTATCAGTTACTGTTGCATCAGTAAGTACCATTCTCTTTAGACTCTGACCCATTTACATTCCACAAATTCTACTTTTGTCCCGCATTAGGCTAAACATATCATCTGAAGTATCAGTATATTTAAGGGGGCGGGGGGAGAAAGGCAGAAATTGGTTTCTAGTCTACTGAAAGAGTAGGGTTCTAATCTGAGCTACTAGATACCACTGAAATGAAATACCCACACATCAAAATTCACACAGGACACATATACGCTACCATACCACACATTCAGGTACAAAATCAGTGGTGTTTGCAAGTAGTCCATGGCACACACTCAAAATTCTTTATCATGTTTTTAAGTCATGCCCTTTTAGTGTTACTTACTTAGTTGTTACTTTAATTTAATTCCTAGCTGAAGATCTCATTTCCTTCCCAATGTTATACTCAATTTCATATTTTTTATTTGTTTTTAAATTACCTGAGCACTCCATGGTTAAACTTAATGCATCATCCATCCTTGGCTCCCAAAACATTTTAGATACCTTTACCAGAGACAAGACTAGACTGGAATTTTTTACCCAAACTGAGAACATTTTGGGTGCAGGTAAACAGGAATTCAGTTTCACAGAAACAGCAACAGACTAAGCTTTGGAAAGACTGGGGCGGAGGAGCCTTTTTAGCCCTCTGCTCAAGTCCCACGATCCCTACAAGTCCCCTTCTGTTTTTTCAAGAAAGTGAGAAGCCCATTTAAATAAACAGCACACATCTATCTCAACCTCTTTCCAGCACCACTGGTTTTATTCCTGAAAAATATATAACTGTTTCAGAACTCCCCCTTTTTCTTTATTTGCCTTCTAATATCAAACTTTTAAGGGCTTTTTGCCATGGGCACCTCAGATACTAGTTCGACTCTTCATATCTTCAAGGCTGAAGGCTTTACATACTAACTACTTACATCCTCCATAGACTATGTGAAAGGGGGAGACTATTTCTCATAATTCTCATTCTGGATGCAAAATAAACGAGAATTCTGTCCATTTCCCCCAAATTCCAAAACACTTACACTAGCTCACACAAGAATATTTCAGAAGACATGCAAGACAGTTATGCTTTTACCTTCATGACTGGATTTTTGGCAGGATTTGAGTGACAAATGTAAAAGGAGAGAAGTAGTAAGACAAAAATATGCCTCCCTATTTCTTTAAATCTCACCCATTTATCACAGCTGCCGAAAAAGCAATGAAGTCCAAATGTATCCAAAACTCAAAGCAGAACCACCTTTATCAGCCCAAAAGACGAACCCCATCCACTCTTCGGCTTGTCAGTGTTCATAGTTTCAGCAGAAATTTCAATACCTTTTTAAAATTAGAGTACCCTTTTATGGTGACACTTCTAATTAGTTACTAAAAATCAAGTTCTCGTTATTCCCTCATCGCATTGGCTAACATCAGGCTGGCTTCTGAAGCCATCAGCATCAGGCAGCTTTGGCATTAACCACAGAACAAGTGTCAGGCACTTGTGATGCAAATGTGACCCACTATGCAACTACACTTCCTGGTTTTCCCCCTAAGGTTTCTTTCTCTTTTACCCGATTTTGACGCTCAGATTTCCACAAGTAAAAACTGTGTTCATGAGAAGACCAGCAAAACCTTCCTCCTGCTCCTCGTGCAGCTGCACAGTGAACATACCAGATTTCCATATCATCACACACACACACAAAAAAAAAAAAAAACAGAACCTGCCAAACAGTTATTTTTTTTAAAGAAATTCTCTACCATGTCTCTTTTATTTTTCCTTGTCATTTGATTTCTCCTTCCTTCAAATGAAAAAAGCGTGGCTTTCTCAGAGGTCTAGCTTCCAGGCACAGACAGAAAAACTGCGCACATGCAGATACGAACTGCTTGCAGCTTAAAATCATGCAAGACTAGCACTACAGACAGACAAATCCAATTGAAGAGCTGAGCTGTAAAACTATGGGCGTGCAGCGGCAAAGTTGATGGGGGATACAAAAGTCTTCCACCCCACCACCCTGAATACATAAAAAGTTGTAAACAGGGGAATATCAGCACTTTTGGGTGGGCAGAGGAAAGAAAAACCTGTTCATCCATGAAGCAAACCATACAGACTCACAGGAGAGACAGAAGCAATGGCTAAATGACAGAGCTATAATCATGGAACTACCAAGAAATGTCAGGTGGCTGAAAACAGAATTGTCATAATTTTTCACCCTCTTAACTACTGAGACTGATTTGTTGTTTGCTTTTTTTAAATGAATGCATAAATCAATTATTTTAATTACACAACAAGATGATAGATAGTTGTTCTTATGTCAAAGTGTCCTGGTTTCAGCTGGGATAGAGTCAATTGTCTTCCTAGTAGCTGGTACAGCGTCGTGTTTTGGGTTTAATATGAGGAGAATGTTGGTAACACCCTGATGGTTTCAGTTGTTGCTAAGTCGTGTTTAGACTAAAGTCAAGGACTTTTCAGCTTCTCATGCCTAGCCAACAAGAAGGCTGGAGGGGCACAGGAAAATTGGGAGGGGACACAGCCAGGACAGCTGACCCAAACTGGTCAAAGGGGTATTCCATACCATGGGACATCATGCCCAGTACATAAACTGGGGGGGAGATGGCTGGGGGAGGAGTGCTGCTTGGGAACTAACTGGGCATCAGTCAGCAAGTGGTGAGCAAATGCATTGTGCATCACTTGTTTTGTGTATTCCAATCCTTTTATTATTATTATTGTCATTGTTAGTTTATTCCTTTCTGTTCTATTAAACTGTTTTTAACCCATGAGTTTTGCCTTTTTTTTTTCCTGACTCTCTCCCCCATCCCAGTGGGTGGGGGGGAAGTGAGTGAGCAGCTGTGTGGTGCTTAGTTGCTAGCTGGGGTTAAACCATGACACAAGGGGAGATAGTAAGCTAGAATACTGGAAATAAAACCTATACTCATTTTATAATCTATATTGTGTGACTAAATATTAAGAAGGAAAGGAAAGAAGGCATTTTCGGAAAAGCCTATGGGAATCAAATCCCTACTTGTCCTTAAAATTACTCAAAAATCAAATGCTAGGCTCTTTTGAAAATTCCTAAACAAGAACTCAACACATCCAACCCTGCAGAAGAATAGACAGTAGCAAGGTGGTAAATACAAGAGGAAACAAACTCACCCATTTATTAATCCAGGATGGCAATTCAAAAGCCATAATTCTGCCTTTACCCTCAAATAAGAATGACAGTACATTTGGTTAAGTCTATTAAAAAAAAATTACAAATTCCCATTCAAGTTCATTGAACAGCACAAACCTTAAAAATTTCCATAATAACTCCTGCCCTTTGATTTGCATCTCAGTTATTGCACATCTTTTAGAAAGGCACGGATTATGGACATAAAGGCTACAAGTAGTGATTAATATACTGCACCTCTTAACTAAGCTATCTCAGTAGTTAATTGTCCAAAACACTCATTAGCTTTCTGGTTTGAACTTTTCTGACTCCCATCCATTGGATCTTGTCATACTTCTATGTACTAGAATAAAGATTTAGTTAAGTACTTATGTTTGTGGTATTTCCAAGCCATAAGCTTTCCCAGATAAGCTACAATGACTGAGCTCTTTAAGATTTCCATCATAATGCCTGTTTTCTTGACAACAAATAATTCACTTCTACCCTGAACTCCCTCCAATTTTCAGCACACTTTTAAAGTGTTTGTCACACAATAAACCTGCCAGTTGATAGCTGATAATCTCTTCTGAAAACCTGGCTCCAGTTTCTGGAGTAGAGCACTTTGGTGAACAAGTCTCATGCTCAATACAATGCCATCTTCAAAAGCAAAGTGAACAATCAAAGCTAGAGAATAAAAGGGCACTTATTAAAAGCACACAGGAACACAAAGCCCACGCCAGGGCTGTGGTGGGTCTGCAGTAACCAGCACTTTGCTTGGCCAACCAAATGACCACAACCTGAGTGTGAGCAGATCCTGTGCATCTCTTCACCTGCATCATTTATCAACATTTGCAAGGGGTTAGCCTACATTCCACTGTTGAAGGTAAATGTTTTGGTTTTACTTTATCTTCATCTGACTCAAGTTAAACATACTTTCAACTAACTTGGCTAATAAGCCATTTCTCTTGGAAAAGTATGGCAAGTCTGTAGAGATGGAGATGTGTGTTCCGCTAACCAACAGCAAGAACGAAAGCTCTGGCATGCAGCAAGGTATTTGGAAGCAGACTTGAACATGGTGGGAGTTCACCACAGGCAGCAACAGTGACTAGACCTGGCATATAGATGTGGCTCAATACTTCCTATGTGTTTGGGACACAGAAGAATGGCAAAGAGCAGGCTTCTTGACCACAATACTAGATGTCATCCACACAGTTCAGCTTTCCAATATTAAAGTCTCCAACTCCAAGAACTTTCAGTTTTCTTCCTCTGTAATCACCAAAGCATTTAGCCACCATGACCAGTTCCATGCCAGCTTTAACATACACTCAGCCTATTTGCAAAATTCGAATCTGAAAGCTCCGCGAAGTTTGACCAACATATGCTAACAACTTTGGGGGTCTTGTATAAAGAAAGACAGAACTGAATTCTTGAACTCACTGCCCATTTTAAAGACATATTTCTGTTGGCAATCTGCTGGCTATCTGAAAATTCAAGACCTTCTACCCCATTCTGAAAATTGCCAGTTAAAAAAGACTTCATATAAACTATCATCCCCAACATGTTTGCCTCTTGTATACTTCTACCTCTCATAGAAGTTTGGTCTATATTTATAAAACAGAGTCAACGTGGGTCATTTTAAACATCCTTTAAAAAGCACAGTTTTGATATCCCATCTGTCCTGTAAACTTCACTCCTGAAGAATTACATTGTTATATTGCACTTTATGTCTCATGTCTAAAAAATAAGGACAGAAGCAGATAACCATATTTCATTCAAAAGCAATATTCATTACTTTGACTACATAAAACACTTACTTTACCACAAATGGATTCATTTTCATACTGTATACAACTGTTTGTCTCCAAACAGGCGGTAGTGACTCAACATTTTGCCAGTGGGCTATGAATATACCCTTAATCTAATAAGAGATCGTATAAGTCATTATCAATTAAATGCACACACTCCATCAACTCAGATACCAATAGCACAGACTCAGAACAGCTTCAGTCCCAATCCATGTCTGTGATTTCCATGTCTGTGATTTTTGCACAGTAATCAAACCTAATCTTAATCTTTTCACAGCGAGATCACTTTTCAAAGCAGGTCACAATTCAGAGCATCTTCTATAATAAATAGATATGGTAGGTTTTTGGTACCTTTTCAAATCCCTCACTGCAGATTCTCCAGCAAGTTCTATTGAGATGAAAATCTCAGTATCAAAACCAGGTAAAATACTACTCAAGAAAACCAAAAAAGTGCTGATCAGGTATACAGTGCAAATTAACTAAGACACAGAACATCTCTAGTCTCCCTCATTTGTTTTTGGTTTGGGGGTTAGTTTTTTGGTTTGTGAGTTTTTGGGGGTTTTTTTGGTTTGGTTGGGTTTTTTTCTAATTTCAGGCTTTGCCTAGTTTATTTCCTTAATAGCAATGTATAACATTTTAGAAAGATTCAATCACAGAACAGAAGATAGAACAGCCTATCTTCTATTCTGTGATTGAAAGCAGGAAGTGGTTTTACACCTAATACACCTTTAGTACCTCCAAATATAAAAGCTTCTGCCAACACAGTTAAATATAGAGCAGAAAGAGCATGGGGAGATACATGCATGCTTTATATTAAACAAGGATGTTGAGGATCTCCAAATGGCTTGAAAGTACAAAGTACTGAGATGGAAAGGGTAGCGAAGATCTGAAAACAGGAGAAAAGATGCCCTGCTCAAGGTGAAATGAAGTATGTTATTGAAGCATATTCAGAGTCTGCTAGAGAACCATACATATATCACTTGAAATAATAAGGAATTTTGCAAAGTCAAGAGTGAGAATTCAGACTAGAGAAAGCCACTCTCAATAAAAGTGTGATGATAGCCTGAGAAGTAATTACGGAATTTACACTTCCCTGGCTCAGAAGCCCTCCCCAAGCCCTTGCAGATGTGACATTTATTATGTTTGACATAATTATGAGATCAGATAACATAAACCCACATTAGTTGCCAGTTAAAACATTGTATTTTGGCTGCTGGCAGCCCCATGTCAAAGGGCACAAAGAACTCTGCTGCAGTGCTACCAGAATAACAGCTCCCACCACACTGAAACTCACCCAAGCCAATTGCTCCCTGACCTCCCTATCTCAAGAATCAAATATTCATGTGTTCAGATACCATCTGTCCCTAAGCCCTTGCCGAATTTTTAACTATCTAATCAATTACCCGAGATAAACAACTGTGAGTGATCTGCCCCCAAAGCAAATGTTTGACAACACTGACACCAAGCGACAGAACTCAGAAAAATACAAACGAAACAACCCCCACGTAGAAATGTTATAGCATTTCATCGGTATGCCCTGAGACAGTCTTATTTTACCAAGAACACAAAAAAAAGTGAAGACCTATTATGAGAACTGACATTTTCACAGAAGCCATACATAAGTGACAGAAAGTACGTCCAACATTAAGTACATGTTAACAATTCGATGTAACCTTGATCTTGCAAGCACAAGTCAAAGACACTTTAGTTTTATGCAATCAAGCCTTGCAAATTCGTTTCTAAATAAGAAAAAATCAGTGGTTTGCATGCACAGTCAATATCCAATTCCATTAACTTATGTGGATTTAGTTCATTTTTCAAGTCAAAAAATCCAAACAGTACTTTTATGCCCTTTAATTAAAAACAATTTTTCTTATGTGTTAATGCAAAGTTTAATAGCCTGCTAAAGTCCCATTTACTTGCTTTACCTATCCTTCTCTCTGTTGAGAAATCAAAACCCATGCAGTCCAACATTATATGCATTAAAGAGAATTGTCACCCCTCCTACTTGCTTACCTGATGACATTACATAAAGCATAAAACCCTACTGATAGAACAATAACTCTATCAAACACATCAGTTTTACCACCTGTCATGTTTATGCCCAGTATTCTGTGTCTTCCTACCAAGCTTCCATGTTCTTACCTGCTGACGTTTATATGCCAAATAATCAAGATTTTCCAGATCTTTTCGAAATTTCTGGTAGGTTTTCTGTAGATCAGATTTACTGGATACATTTCTTAAAGATTCGAATGTTCTTTGAAACTGTGATAGAAAAAAAAAAAAAAAAACACACAAATACCATCATTCACACAGCTGCTGTCTTTTTCGTTGTGTTACAACTTCATTCTACTACATACTAATGTTATGGAGCTGTGTCACCTCTTGAGTATGCCACTTTCCAGACATTCCTACAATTTTGTTTTGAAATCAGTTCCCAAATTCAAAGCATAGTACATATGCCCTTAATTAAATTAAAACCTCTAACTTCATAGGTCAGACTTGCATAAGACAAAATACTAGCAATCAACACAATCTCTAAAGGTTAGTTGTTCTTCTATGCCATGTTACAGGATGGAATGTATTCATATAGATTTAATTTTTTCAACTAATAAAAGTACATGCAACTTTATACAGGCCATGAACTCCTCACTCTATCAAGCATAACAGCAGGTCTTATATAACAGGGTATCCCTTATCAAGTTACTTTACTTAAGAGTAATTTGCAATACCGGATACTCACCTTGGGCAATGTGCTCACATTCTGTATGAAAGCAGTGACAACGTTAATTATACTTCGTTACAGATCTTACTTTTAAACTTAAAACTTCTTTCGTGCATACACTATTATTAAAAATAGTACTGGTATTTTTCAGAGATATGAACAATACCAACCCAGCTATAGGGAACTGTAACAGAAAGGCTAAGATTTGTGCAAAAGGAGAATGGGAGCTACAGCTTTCTTGCTACCTTCAGGAAATCATGAACCTTCTCCTCTGACTTTCGCTGTTTCCCCATCTGTATATATTCTTCTTCACCTCACAAGCACATGACAGTTGTAAAGCTGTAAGTAGTTTAGAAATATTTTGTTATCACAGCAATTACCACCAGAAGCAAGTCTATAAACATTTATTTACACTGATATAATCAAGAACTATATGTCTTCTAAATCCATCCAAAATATTGACTTAGCTTACTACAGTTACAGGCTGTGTAGATGAAGCACCTACTGTAAGCTTACATGTGGTGCTTGTGGCCAGGGAATGAGGCAAAAGACCAAAAGAAATGGACTGCTTTCCAGTCAGTTCTGGAAAACCAAGCACTTCAGTAGTAACTACAGTGCACATTTCTCCAAATCTTTGCTAAAACTACAGTCATTGAATTGGAAAAATGAGTAGAAGGAAAAAAAAAAAACTCCATTCATCTTCAGTTCCTCTTTAAAAAACTGACAACAGAATTGACAGCTAGTTCTGACCACGGATGTAGACTGCTCCACAGCATGACTCATTCTGTGGGCATTTGACTGCGATCAAGCCCAAGTTGTACATGCTGTTGAACAGCTACTAGGTAATTCCTCTTTGGGTATAATAAGCAGCTGCAGTGGATTTCAGCGATTTACAACAGACACATACATCCTGGAATCTTCAGGCAAGTTAGCACTTCTTGTTTGCCACATTGCAGCCTTTATTTCAGTCTCACTGCTGTCATAACCAAGAAGCAAGTTAAGGCAGTGTTTACATCTCTAATTTATCTCACTATACCTCATTCAGCACCACTAGAGGTTAACTGGAGACTTTCTAGTTGCATTTGCAATGTTTGCTACCAAAAAATAAAAGTTCTCTCACTCAAAGTATACTTCACTGAATTCTGTAACAGCATGGGTGACAGAACATAAATGCTAAGACAAAACCACAAGACTATTCTTTTCTGTTTGACTTCATTATCTTTCAACTTCTGTAGGATCTGCTGTTTTCAGATTTTATCTCTGCTCCAGAGTTGTTCTCAAAGCCTTGAATTTGCAATGTTTGCTTTCACCAATTCCCCCTCCAGGGAATCCCCATTAGCTCGAAGCAATTTAATCACAACATCTGCAAGCAAGACCTGAGTACAGTTTAAGCTGACCAAGAGCTATCTGTAGTGGTCCCTCTTTATACATGTGTAAGAAAATGCTCATAATATAGCTGTACAAGTTCATCATACACCCTCAGCTCCAAACCATAACACACTTCTCCAGAAATTACCCCAAAGCTGCTGCACCCTGTTACGGGGTTGAGTAATACAGGGAAAAGGTCTGTAAGGATTCCCAAACTCACTAAGTGGATGTAAAGTACAGTCCTTTTTTGAGCATTTTTTTTTTTTATCATCAACAGGTTAGACTACAATACAGTTGTACAGCTGTAGAATCATCATCATCCCCTTAAAGATGTACTTAATCCCATAGCTTCAATTCTTGCTTTGGAGGAACTCTACTAGCAAGCTCACTGACTTCCTTATGTCCTGAAGCAACCCAAACATTAATAATGCATTTGGCTCTCTGGAAAGAGATATAAGAACCAGCATGTGAGGATGAGTAAATACAAACCAAATGTGTAACTCTAAGGGTAATATACTCCACTAAAATAGATGGGTCATGGACAGGACATCCACTTAGAAGTCTGTCTTTAGATGCAAGTGAATAACACTTTTTAAAAATTTAACTCAAAAATAAATAAAAAACAAACAAGCAATTTTAAGAAAACATACATATGCTCTTTTCACTTCCATCAACAGGAAATCAGAAAAATGTGCCTTGGACATAAAAAGGTTATCAGAACATGTTTTTAACTTAAAATCACATCTGGTTCTTTCTATGTCATTCTGCTATCAGTGTGAACCACCATTTTTGGATGAATGGCAAGAAAACCTCTCTCACCGACACTTTTACTGTCTAGAGATGAAAAGAAACTAGTACTCCAGAAGTTAGTTTTTTCTCTCTCTCACCAATAAACAAATGTAAAGAGATCATAAGAGATCCACAGAAGCTCCTTTTTGCCCGTCACTTTTTCACAGTACTTTAAACGTAGTTTCTGGAAGTTGACAGGTAGCATTCCTTTACTGCTTTTGCTCTCTGTGGCACTACTGGGTAACTACCTAGACTGATTTTTCCTCCAGGGAAAGCTAGACCACAGGTAGAGAATAAATACCAGTATTTCAACAATTCTGAAGAGCTGCTTCTGTTCATAGCACAGATACTGCATAAACAACTTTATAGCTTTTCAAAACACAAGAACATTACATTAATGAATATTATAACAGTCCTTTCACAATTAAAAAAAAAAAAAGCCAAAATCAACAACTGTAAAACTAGAGCCAAGCACTAAAACACAAAGTGGATAACACACCAGACACTATGTCCTGAATATGCACCATCAAGACTGCTGAATGAAGGTAGCGTGCTTATCTGACTGGAAACCAACACACGACGGATGTCGAACTGAGTGGAGCGACTCTCACAGTCTCATTTTAGGTATCTTGAAGCAACAAATACCATCAAAACTCTGAAAGTGATTAAGATCCCGAATGTGGATGGACCAGAAGAGTGTTATTAATATGGCCTCTTCATAAGTATGATGCCCCTGATTAGTATGGTAAAGACTTGCGACCTCCTCCAAGATAATGATCATGGTTCTACCTAATTAGTAAGTATAAACTGTAAGCATCAGGACTAAATTTCCTATAGTTTCACAGCTTATTCACTGTGATATCAAAGAAGAGATGTGAGCTCTGACTGAAGTTTTTCCTGCAGTAAAGTTGTTTACGAGGGATAGAATCCTCTGGTGTCTTTATAAGCTCCTGATGTAGCCTTTCTGTTTTTTCCTGCACTATCCATCTACCTATTTTCAGGAATCTTGGAACTTCTGCTTTTCTGTCATATGTAATGGAAATGAGCCAATGAGTTCAAAGAGAAGAGGGAAGCTGAGGCATAAACAGAGTGGTTGCATAATGTTTCAACAGGAAATCATACTAAAATTTTGATACTACTTAAGTTAAAATTTAGTGGTTTGATCTTCATTCAAATTAATTTATCCAACTTAATAAAGACTTAAAAGTCTCTTCATGTAGCTTAGCTCTGCATCTTTCTGTAAAAGGTTAAGGTCACCATTCACTGTAGCTAACATGTAGAGCTGTTACAAGCAAACTGATTCATGAGTATTTGTGGAGTAAGTAATGATATTAAAGGCAGTTGCTGTCTTGATTTTTAAAGTCTAGCTGAATTACTACATTTCGATAATGTAACTTTGCAGCTGCACTTCACAGCATCCTTTTTGGTATCCCAAGGAAATAAGACTGAAGGGAAGGCTCTACACTGCAAAGAAGCAAGAATTGGATCTGTTTTCAAATCTTTTCACTTAAGTGTTTTTAACCCAGCAATTGTGTTTTTCCTCTTGGAAATACAGCCACTATATTCCATTTGGTTTTCTTGTGCTGTGGTAAAACAGGTTCAGGAGCCTTCAGGCTTGCTCACATCAAAGAAATTCTGGTACAGTAGTACCTGAAGCTTACCAGTTAGGGCCCCTTCAAAGCCATGTTTCTGACTGGCAAGAAAAGGACAATGCTCTTTTTTTTCCAGCGATTCCCACACTAAGACCAAAACCAGATGTGATATAAACAGAACTGCAGTGACTGGGAAGCCCATTCCTTAGGAACAGTTTGTTACAAGAGAGTCATTGAGAATATGGCTGTTTCAAGGGAAGCCCTAGGTGTTGTAAAGCCATGAGTCGTTAAGGAGTTACAAAGGGGCAGTCAGGAAGGCACTGTAAGAAGAACAGAGGTGGATCCAGGTTCCTGTCGCACTCAAAAAGATGTTCACTTTGAAAAGCCCAACTCTTCGAAGTAGTTCTTTAGAAGCTGCTTTTTCTCTGTCATTTATTGCACATTACACACTGCCACAGAATTTGCAGAGTGCAATGATAATCACTGTAGCCCTGATTACAAACAAATGCATCCCACATGGCATATACTGACCTCAGACTGGTAGCAAGAATCCATTTCTGCTGGTTGATGAGAAAATAAATACGAGTATGAACCAAAGGAGAAGCCAAATCCTCCCAAAGACTTCTCTCATCTTCTTAACACACCTTATTTTCAGAGATTTCTCTTGCCATGGGAGTGACCCATGTCCACCAAAGGGAAGGTGGAAAGATTCCGATCATTTTCAGTTTCACAACCTGGCCCTGCATTCCCAGAGCAGCCAACATTCTTTTTTGCCCTTTATCCATTTTTTAATGTTTTACTGCATGATACCACAACACCAAAACAGGCCGAAGTTAACGTGGGGAGCAAGTCAAATCTAGTTTAAGCAGAATTATGTGAGTCAAAGCAAATACCTAAATCTGAAGCTTAGGTAAGCCTGAGATGACTTACCTCTCTTCTTTTATGTAACCGTACTGGTTTTCTCCTGCTCAAAACATTTTTAATGCTGATGAATACTCTGCAGGGAAGGGAGGAACAGCACTATGCCCACAGGGCCAAAGTTCACAAGTTGCTTCTTATCTGTAGCCATTCTCTTTTTTTTTTTTCCCTGGCAAGGGTTTTAAATAACTCTAAGCAAGCATTTTATAAAGATCACACTGTCTGAGGGATTCATGAGAAATATCAAGACTTAAACAGTAAATCTACAAGTATGACAAGAAGGGAAAAAAGGTAGATAAAACATGTTGGCTCAGCATGATCTGAAATAGATTAGAGAAAGAAAGACAGACTGCCAATGTGCTTTGAATGAAATGCTCAAAACGTGCTACCTTCTTGCTGTTCTCCTCTGACCCATAAATTCAAGAAATTCCATTAGTCTGTTAATTCATTTAAATAACATTGAGCATTACTAATCATAATGAATGAGGCTGGTAATACAGCTCTGAATCAAAGAGTGCAATACATGAGATAGCTCTGACTAAATTTTCACAACTCAGTTTTATGATTAGAGACTTCAAACTGTAAAATAAGTAGGCAAACTCAGATACAGGCAGCTATTTGTTTAAAGTCTTCCCTGTTTAAAAAATTTTCAGTTGTTTAAAGAAGCAAAACCTTTCTTATCAGTGTGATGTACTTTATTTTCTCAGTCAACTCTAACATGAGCTTGCTGTTAGCACTGCACCGTAAGGCGCCACCTTCTAAGGCTGTAAATTCCACAAATGGCTAGAAGTGTACTATGCCAGAATATGATCAGTCACTGAGAATTTGTATTGGCTTCTAATAGGCATTATTTGATACACACTTTGCTGGGTGAAGATTCTACAGAATCCATAAACAAACCAAAATTCTCTCCATTTTATTAGTGAAATTTCAAAAAAGCTAATCTCATGTTCACAAAGGTATGGTTTTGGACATTTGGAGTGAAATTCCTGCCAGGTTTATTGAATTCTTCCAAATAGACTGACCTGTTATTTCTGCTTTAAAGGTTACATTTCAATATTTTTGTGACAAAAATATTTGTTCTTTTCAGCATTATACTCTGTTTTATATAAAGATTTTATTACACAGAAGTCAAAAACAGTCTGAAGTTTAAGTAAAATGTTCAGAAAACAATATTCTAGACTACATAAACTAGAAGGAGGTAGCTGAGGTTCATCTTTTTTCCTAGATAGAAAGGCAGATGTGACAGGTAACACTAGAAAAGTGTTTATATGACAGAAAAGAAACAATGACAATATGACTAGCTATTTTTACTCACAGATTAGAGAGGAAATTAAAGTTTCATGATCCAGACTGCATTCTGTCAGTAGAAGTATGGTTTCAAATGTTCTGAATGTCAGTGTTGTAATTAACCAGCTTTACTCAATGAGCAAGATTAAAAACTTCCAGCACTCTTCGATAAATTGTTTTGAAAAATGTTGGATACATAAATAGATAATTCCCCATGAAATATTTCTGTATTGAATAAGATCTGATTAATACTCAACAGAGTTCTTTGATGGACCTCTTTCTTTCACTTTATACATACAAAAAAACTTCCTTGGTTAGAATTTTCATTTTGTTTCTTCCACTATTACTTATTTTTTGGTTGGTTTTGGGTTTTGGGTTTGTGTTTTTATTTTATTTTATTTTTAAAATTAATTTTGGCTCAGCCCTTTAAGTTTCTTCATTTTATTCTATGACAGTTGTAAGAGCTCAGAGTTACGGAATTAAAGGACAATGTAATTTCTGATCTCTTAAGTGATTAATAACAGCTGTAAGATCCATGTCTTTGTGAAGAAGAGGACAAAATAGTAGAAGTATTAAAATTTTAGAACAAGTTCAAAGAAAGACTGCTAATGATTTTTAAAGAGAGTTGATTTTCAAGTTGTATGAACATGCAAACATTAAGAATATTAAAACTGAAACAGAAAAGATAAAGTCTACTTTCTACTCTGCAGCCACTGTGCGAATACAATGTCTTTTTGTTGGAGCAAGTCCATGTTGAAGAAAAACTGAATTCCTAAGGGAGTTTTAAAGTATAACAACTAAAGTTAAGGACTTTGAAAAGAGCAATGTTGAGATTCAGTAAAATATTTCATTGCACTGAAATCTGGCTCAGTCAGTCATGACCAAAAGTTGTTATAATTTGAAGGTTGTTCAGTAGCGTATGTTGAAATTACTCTACCTTCTAAGCTCATTTCCTAATTAGATGTCAATAAGAAGACACCACTACAGCTAATACCACTGTTGGCAAGTTCAACAGCAAGGGCAGAGGCTAAATAAATACGGAAAATGTACCACCTTCCTCTAAGGACTAGGGTGACTCTTTTTACATAAGCATTTTGGAGAGTGTTATGCCACACTAATTGTCGTGGTTTAACACCAGCCAGCAACTCAGCACCACGCAGCCGCTCACTCGCTCCCCCCCCACCCAGTGGGATGG
>JAVKLA010000093.1:2660381-2677064 GCA_034782735.1 Sagittarius serpentarius
TACTGAACTGAAAACACAGCGCTGTACCAGCTACTAGGAAGACAATTAACTCTATCCCAGCCGAAACCAGGACACTAATTTATTCTAAGAATTAATTGAAGAATTCAGTTCTCATTCCTATTAAGAGAACTAAATTAAAGTATGAAAGAAGATGACTTAATTGCAGTCTTTGCAGTATTGGTGTTTTTCCTGAATGATTCTTTGCATTCTTTCATGATTTTCAGTTATTGTTTTTCATTTTCAAATGGAAATCATGAAATTAATTATATGGTTGTTTAGAAGTACTGAAACTCCAGGAAAGAAAAGTACCCAATTTTCGTTCTCTCACATAAAACATACTGAAAACATTTTAGAAGGGTGCATCTACATTACGAAAATACCCATGTAAAAATGTAATAGGCTACCAATGAAAATTATCATAATTTAAGATTTTCCACAAACAGTACAGATGACACAGGCCACTCCTCTTAGAGCTGACAAATTTCATACATGTGTAACACAGAAGCTTCTGCAAGTTAGTGTTCATTTAGCCTGTACTGCATCTCCAACAACTGTCAATGTTGGACGTTTCAAACACAGCGTTGAAACACACACAACTTTGTTTTATTATGAAATACTGCTCCTACTCTGACTGGGAGCTAAATTTTCATTCCCCTGTCCTCACCAAACTGAACTTGCTTCAGAATGGTCCCTTTAAGTCAGTGGGTCCTCTTGTGGCTTGAGGCTTAGAGGTGGCACCGATTATTCACCTCTGTCCTGAAACATTAAGAAGTCAACAGAACTTTGAATTTTTATCACTGTTACACATTACTGAAGATGTCAGGAAAAAAAGGAAACAAAAATAGAAGAATTCCTTGCTCTTCCCAGCAAAGGCACACACCAGATTGAATGGAGCAAGCGCCCAAAGAAACTCGGCAAACGTATTTTTGTGGTCAGACACATGATGCCAGCAAGATTAAAATCACTCTTTTTGAAAACGAAGGAAGCCTGCTCACATAGGACACTATGGCTGTCATTAAAGGAACTTGAGTTTATGCAGACAGGTAAGTATTTTGATGTTGAACAACAGAAGTGTGGACATTTTGCCTAATTCAGCAACAGTGGCACAACCACTGGTTAGTTTTACATGGGAATAGAAGAATGAAGCCATCCCTTCTGTGTAAAGAGAGCCAGGTGGAAAAAAAGATGACCCCAAAACACAGCACTGTTATAATACGCACTTCCAAAACACATTATTCCCTTGAGTGTAAAAATTAAGTGGCTTTTAGAGAATATTTTTTAGTGCACAATTTTTAAAGCTTTGCCAACATTAGGACTTTCTGGCCTTGTGTCTGCAGTGTACAAATATAAAGCTGGAGCTGGAGAGCTGCTGGAGGACCCTCTCACACATCTTCTCCCTCTCCTTTTAGCTGATCTCTCCCACAAACTGACTTGAAGAGATAGACCCTTACCTACTCAGTTCTTTCCCTCCATAAATATCCACATAAAATTCCACCTTTAATATTCTCTGCAAATAAATTATTCCCTACTACTGCTACAAATATCAAGAAGGTTTCATGCACAAAAAGCTATACAACAATTCAAGAAAATAGGAAATAACAAATTAAAGGAAGTTAAAATCTAACTGTACGGATAACCATCTGCCTCCCTAGATGAAATATGTTGAGTTAGAAGAAGAGGACGTTTTTTGGTACGTTCTACAAATCTCATCTAGAATCAACACTTTTACCAATTGCCAAGGTGTTACGTGCATGACACCTGCAATTCCCAAGTACAAAAAGAATTTTCAATGCAAAAAAGAACCATCAGCAGACACTTCTCTGGCTAAAGGGAGTCTGAGTTAAGTCAAATTCTACTCACCACAGTTAAATGTTCCAGTAAATATGCCACATCAACCATGTCCGCAAGAATTAGAAGCCTTGTGACAGCTGTAAGCAGAGATCGTGCTGCTTGGACAACAGCCTGCCTCTTAGGCAGATAGCAGGGATCACTGGTAAATGCCTCTGCTGATACCTTTAAGGCTTGACCTGCAAAATGAAGACATAAATTCCCTTAGGCTATATCACAACACCCAGGAAAAAAAAAAAAACTTAAAACTCAATCAGTTATTTGGCAAGTCACAAGTATTGCCAATAAATCTGGCATCTCTTTGTTGCCCTAATGCCTTGAAAGGAAGGTCAATTATTACAGATCATGCAGAATGTTCTACGTTTTGAATGATGTTCCCTTTCTGTTCTTCTGAATAATTTAATTCTGATATAATTCCCCTGGCAATTACACCATTAGTCTTAACTGTACACAACAAGGCCAGGGGTGCTTTTTTAGTGACTGCATTTTATATTACTATGTACTTTTCTGTCCTTGCTATTAAATAATTCTTGGTCACAGAAGGGAATCAAATATTGTTCTTCTCATTATAAATATAAGTTAATGGAATGAAAATCTCATACACTCGAACATCTGACTGACATAAAACAGGTGACATCTATGCAATGGAGCTAGTACCTGTGCCAGCAGACAACAATATACTGCTCTCCAATGTGAAGTTTTGCAAAAGAAATTTAACAATAAAAACAACAACGATAAATACCCAAGCTTACTTTCAGCAGTCTGTCACCTAGACTTACTCTGAGGAAAAAAAATGCCATTACATTCATTTCTAGAAGTATTTCGAAGTCTACTATCACCCGAGAAGCTTTGCTACTGACAGCACAACCTTGAGAGAACTCACTCTACACAGAACAGCACTGGAAAACTCTCGTCACACAAGCACAAACTGCTAAAATAAATATTTGACCCATTAAACTCTCTGTATCAGCTTGGAAACGAAAGATGGATCAAAAGTCACAAAAATGTATAGTTTAAGCTGTGCTAATATTAGGAAACAACATCAGCAAATGTAGCTATTAAAAGACTACATATTCATGAAGCCAGCCCTTTGTTGACAACTGTCTTAAGCATGTTCTGGATTTTGGATGCAAAAGTAAAGAAAAATATGGCATTTTAAAAATGTGATATAGCTCCTGAGTTAAATCCTTCATTTATTATGCACTATTCTTTCTACCTATATCTAAGTTACCTGAGTCTTGGTGTAAGAATGGGGTACGTTTCTCCAAGCAGTCATTTGTATCACAGAGGTTTTCTACATTGAAAGAGAGAGTGCAGGAACATGTAATTTTTATTTCATTTTGTTCTACAAATTCTGACCGAAAGTAAGGAGCGAATATTGCCTGCTGAAATAAAATTCACAGTACGCTTAGCACTGTATAGTTTCACTCAAAGGCAAGAAGTCTGGACAAGCCTCATGCAGGAATGCTATTGGCATGTCTCCTTCAGAGAGTATCTGGTAGTAAAGTCAAAGCTGAAGTCATGCAAAGAGTTTTGCTACCTGAACCAAGTATGTGTTTCTATGAGCTTTGGAGTCCTCAAATTAAAAAGTAGGCAACAAGGTTTGTACAAAATACATACAATCAGTAATTAATGCATATTCATAGAAATACATACAAACATATGGCATTTCCTGTAATTACACAGATAGCGTGTGCTCCCTTAATCAGAACTGAATGACAACTATTCAAGTGCACTGAAGTTTGCCAGACTGGTTCTACATGTGACTTCATTTCTCAAGATTCAGAGAAAAAACAAGTTTTACTGCTCTTACTAGAAACTGTATTTGAGAAAAATATTGAGCAAAGACTACAGAAGTAAACCTACTAAGTACTACAGAGCCCCCATCCCAGCACCTGAGATGGTGTTCTGAGAATCAGGCCAGTACTGGGTACTTCCAACATGCCTAAACTCATGTGTTTTCCAGGAACACCCATCTTTAATAGTGCCCTCTAGTCTTCTCTTGGATTTGTTAAAGTCCTTGTGCAAATCGTGTATCTTAAGTACATGCATATCAAACTCCATAAATAAATAAAAATCACACTAATTTGAGATCTGGTTCTAGCACCTGCTACATCACAAAACAGTAAAAGTAAAAAAATACCAATTTCTTGTGCTCAGGACAGCAAATTAGAACTTTTCTCTAGTAGTTGGTGAGACGATGTACCATAGCTGAGCACATCACAACAGATAAAACTACAGGAAATAAAAATAAAATATTAATCAGAACAACTGATTTTTAAGGGTTTTTTATTTCCCCATCCACAATGGACGGAAACATCTCTCCGGATGATTACTGTTTTCAGTACTAGAAGTTTCAAAGCACTGATTTGAGCCTAGTAATCTCAGCTGGGGTGGGGGGGTAAATGGAGAGAGTAAATCCTGCTTACAGGCATACGTACCTTTAGATGTATTTTAGATGTATCTTTTGATGTAGTAGGTGACTACTACAAATGTGAATAAATTAGTAACAATTTGGGAAGTTTTGGTAGGAATTTAAAATACTAACTCTGGAAATTCTTTGTGCCTTAATAACGACGTGGGAAATACAGCGCATACATACTATCATACACCTAAAATCCTTGCCCTTTTATTTCTCTTATGACTTCAAACAGAAAGCTTTCTACATCTCTGAGAACAAAGCAATGTCGATGAGTAACAAAAACTGCCTCCATTTTACTTTCATAGTATTTAACTACCATGTGTTGGTCCTGTCAATTATTGGGAATATCTTAAATTAGACATATTATCTTTCAGGCTGTAAACGTACAAGTTAACATCACATTCTTTTAATGTAATTGGAATATTGTACACTATAGTATTAATTCAGACCATTATAACTGTCAGATTCTTAAAAACATTTGCACAAAACCATGAAGTTGACACAAGCAATGTCTTAATAAGACAAGAAAGCATGAAACAATGGAATGTTTGAGTATGGAAAGGGATGTGTGAGTGTAGAGCTGTCCACCTTGGTCCCTCAGGATTCATTTTAACAAATACTGACTAAAGCATCAGGGAGACACTGTTTCCCACGACAGTAAGATTAACATCATCACTGCTTCACTGGCCACCCGGTAACTTCAACGTTCTGACCAATTTCAATAAAATATTTACACAGACAAAGATATTCAAAATTAGCTAACTACTTTTCCATGAAACTAGGAAATCAAGAAAGAGACCAAGTTAAAGCCCTCACTGATGGCAAGCTGGAGCTGGCAGTAGAAGCTTACCTACTACTAAGCTTCAAAGAATCTACAGAAGTGTTGAGACGCAAATTTGAAGGAAGACAGGTTCTCCTTGTTCCACTATTTATGGACTTATGGACTGACTCTTTTTTTTTTTAAAAGACATAAAGAACATCTGAAGTGTTTATAAGGAGAGGAAGAATACAGCACACAGTATTCTACTACCTGTTATTTATTACCATTTACTTACAAGGTAAGCAAACAGACCAGATTCACTACTATTTTTGCGGTGTCTTGTGCCATACGAGCAAAGGCAAAGCAGCTACTAACTTACTTTAACTCAGCGCTTTAAGCCAGATTTGCAAATAGGTTTGTAGCCCAAGATAAATGTGGTCTGTTAACCTCACATACTTCCCAAGATAAAAGGATAAACAGCAAGTCAACTTGGTGACCTTTGGGGAACTTAAAACTTCTTTGGCACAGAATCTGCTGCAGTTCAGAAGAACTTCTGCTGAAGACTAGTTAAGTCTGGAGAAACTGCGAAGAGAAATAAAGAAGGGAAGGCAATAAGAAAAGAAAATAGAACTGGTTACTTTGAGAGAAAAAATTGGAGGGGAGAGGGGGAAGAGTGAGACAATCAACCAACCAGAGGAAGACTATGTGGAATCCTCAGTCCTGTGACCTCTGTGATCCAAGGCCTAGTTTGGTGTAGTACAACTGCGTGACCTTAGCTGAGAAAATTTTTAGTAAGGTGCAAGAAGGTATGTTAGCTAACATCACAGAAGATAAGTAAAAATAACAGACAGAAGTGGAGTTGTAGAGATAGTAGTAACTAGCAAAGAACCCAAGAGGAAAAAATACTGACATGAAAAATTTTAAACCTTAGGCCCAGGAACCTGCAAGATAAAAACTGCAAAACTGAGCAACAGTTCCAAGGAGCAACAAAGGCCAACCTTTTCCCACATGATTGACAACTTTCTGGCCAGCATTACTGGGGTTAATAAACACATTAACACTTTGCTCAATCACTCATTAGTCTCAGCTATCTACTGCATGCATTAGCCAATAACCAACTACTTTTTATTTTTTAAGTTCTGTATATCCTGCTAGTAGGGTCTCTGTGCACAGCAAAAGCGGTTCAAACAAAACTGTCCAGGAAACCAGAGCTACAGATTTGAAAGGAACTGGTTGGTTACAAAGGAGTGAAAGTACTCAGTTGCGAGAAGCCCAGAGAGGAGTGAATGGTGAGCCTATGAGCTAGTAACTGAATGGATCAGGAGAGAAGCGAGATACAGCTTAGTTGAGGATAGCAGACAGCACTATTACCAGGAATATTTAATAAAAGTTGGGAACAAAAAAAGATTATTCTGACAGGATAGTGGCTCCTCAGAAACTTCTAACGTAATGTTTCCCCCTACCAATAAACACAAGGCTGAAATGCAGGTTCACAGGCTCCACATGTGATTATTTGCCCAGGTCTCTGCTATTGTGCCTTCCAGAAGGGAATGGCCGTATGGATTTGGGTGTCCTTCAAGCACCTGAGACACTTCAAAACCTCAAACAGTCCTAAAAATCTGAAAATAGTACCATTTCAACACTGATATCTTCTGGGCACTTGAGCCACAAAGATGATTAAGGTACTAGAGCACCTCTCACGTGAGGAAAGGACGAGAGAGCTGGGACTGTCCAGGCTACAGAAGAGAAAGCTCAGAAGGATCTTACCAGTATATATAAACACCTGAAGGGAGGGTGCAAAGAAGATGGAGACAGACTGTTCTCAGTGGTGCCCAGTGACACGGCAAAAGGCAGTGGACACAAACTGACACACAGAAGGTTCTGTCTAAAGATCAGAAAACATTTTTTCACTGTGAGAGTGACTTAGCAGTGGCACAGGCTGACCAGGAAGGTGGTGGAGTCTCCCTCCTTGGGAGGTATTCAAAAGCTGACTGGACATGGTCCTGGGCAGACTGCTGGCCCTGCCTGAGCCAGGGTATTGGACCAGACAACCTCCAGAGGTCCCTTTCAACCTCAACTATTCTGTGATTGAGTGTGTGAGCAAAGACAAGCCAAAAGGGTCTGAATACGACCAACCCCTTAGAAATGAGTTGGACACAAGCTGGGATGGCCAGACGAACAAGTATAAAATCATGACCCTAAACCAGAGCTACGAGATGCAGCCTCGGCAGATAGAAGCTATGAGTACAAGCAGCAGAAAACAAGAGCTCCAACAACAACATGACGTTAGAACTTTCTTAAAATGGAGTACACGGCATGACAGTTCGATGCAGTTTCATCCATTTCCTTGTAATTCCCATCAAGCGGATATTATTCCGTAATTACATTGGTCACAAACAATGAAATATGAAAGACAGGGCCCTTTTAGTGGCACGAATAAGGAAGCAAGATGGGAGTATTCATAGTACTTCAATTATTTTAGACATTCAAATGAGAAGCCATTCAAAGAAAGTCTGGATATATCAAGACTACATAATTACTAGAAGGCAGATACTTCCAAGACTCTATTCAGCACACACAGACAGATGACTCCCAAAGTAAATGGTGTTACTACTATTAGCTGATCAGTTACTGACAGCTACTGCTACTGTCAAATGACCGCTACTTATGTACACGCTTACAAAAATCTATGCTCGGGCATTGGGAAAGGTAAAAACACAGTTCAGCAACAGGTATTTTTTTTAAAAAGTTAGAGGATCCATGCACTTTATCCAGCACCAAAAGTATCCAAAACATGTATGAAAATTCCTTTAAAAACAAGTCAACTGTAAGCCTGTTGGCAAATAGCTGATAAAAGGTACACACTTCTGCTGGGCTGCTAGCCGATGGCAGGCAATCTGTCTATGCAGATACTTGCAGTAACACCACTTAACCGCAGTCAGTGAGCACCCCTCAGAGACAGTGTTCAACATCACATTCTGACAACAGCTAAACGTTCTTTATTGTTTTAGGCGAGATCATCAGAATTGTTCCTTCTTCAATTTCTTTGAATAGATTTTCTTTCCGCTACTAAATCCTATCTAAACATCACATTTCTCTCTTCTCTTTGTTATATCTGGCTTTCTCCTCGCTTTTTTTAACTGCAGCAGTGTGAAATCCACATGGAATGCAGTGAATTTTATGCCATTCTTGTGTCCTCCCACAAGGAGGTATGGTTGCCAAGGAAGTCCTGTCACCCACTCCTGTGAACTGCACGCTTACAGGCTGGTGGATTTACAGTTCCAGAGAAACAGTTGTCAAAGGGAACCCATTGACTAAGTGAGGGAGGGAAGTATCAGTCAGAAAAAAAAGAGAGGACTTCAAATGTCCCAGTCTCAAAATTGAAAAAACAAACAAAAAAAAAAACCAAAACACAACAACGGTTTATACCAATAATAGAAAACTTACAAACTCTGATTTACAGTAGTATCTGCAGTTTCAAGTTCCACAGGCATGAACTAACAGATAAGCCGAATCAGTACCAGAGAAGGCTGGGAGTCTATGTCACATCAAAGCACAAAATAACCTACCCTTTCTGAAAACAAGAGATTAAGCAATACTAGTCACTAATGTAATCACCTGTTCTGCTCCCACAAATACCATCTCCATCTGCTACAGCAAATAAAGGATTCTGCTTCAGCCCGCCAGCTGGAAGTGACACTGTCAGTGTCAGGGCAAAGCAGATGGATACCTCCTGCATGTTCCTAATATTCAACACCATGATAACTCAGATTCTCACAATAGCTTTCTGTAGATGTTACAGGACATTTTTCTCTTGCCACACAGTCTCTTACCCCACTCAGATACCACTGTATTCTGTTGCATTGCAATTATTTCACTGCTGCATACCAGGAAGTTCCATTTCCACATGTCATACAGTTCTTCCTAATGTGTAACCAGAGCTGCCGCACACCCGCTTCATGCCTTACACCCATCTCTTCATTCCCCCTTTCCCACTCAGGGATACCTGATCCAGTGATGGTGATGTCAGAAGCTGTTCTACAAGGGTTCTTGGTTTGATAAAAATCTGTGTACAGCACAGATTATTTTAAGCCACGTGAATATCTAGATTTTGTCTTCCAGAATGAAAGTCCCTTAGATGCAGAGCATACACATGTACCTCTTAACATAGGATGAGAAAGCTAAGCTTCTTTTTAAGATTTTTGGGGGGACAAATAAGAATATGGTATAATACAAGAGATCACTATCCCCTTCCTTTAAGAAATATCCTTACAGTACGCTCCCCATTTCTTGCCAGTGAACGGTAGTTTCTTCCATGCCATCAAAGTCTTGCCTCGCCTGTTTAATGTCAAAAGACATTAAATATGGACATTCGAAATATCAAATTATTGTTTCTCATTTCCTTTTAAAGAGTAACAGAAGGCTCAAAACATAACTCCAGCAAGTAACTTGCTTTCAATTCACTGTTATGTGTGATGAAAGGCTTATCTAGGAACACACTTGAGCATGATAACAGCTAAACACACGGAACATTGACACTGCAAAAGATAGAAATAACACAGACAGCAACTGTTGTGTTCTGACCATATATAGTCAGTAAGCAATGGCAATAAATACCAAACATTTTAGCTATGCCTGTACAATTGTTTGAAAACTATAAGCAATCACACCCCGACGTAAATACAAAAAAAAAAAAAATCACTATCCTAAGTATAATGCTAGACTTCAGTGCAAATTCCTAAGAGAACGTTTCCCCACCTAAACTACATCACTGTTTTGTCTTAAAATTGATTAAGTATCAGACTCAGGACATTATAGTTTGACGTTTAGTGTCAGAAGCGTTCATGGTTGAACAATGCTCCTTATTATTTCGTATAAGGTCAGTTATTTTACTGTTAATTCACAGCACATTATGAGCCAGAAGGCAATTTTTTGAAATGCTGTATACCTGAAATCTGGTAGTGAGAATTTTTCAAAATACTTTTATCTGGGTTTATCATGCTGTTTTAGAATAAAAATGTGAACTTAAGTACCCTTTAAACAAAGCTTAACCAAACCAGATGAACAGGAAAACATGGCAGTTCTTCACTTACTACGCTAGTGGATTTCTGGGAGATGCACACAGTCCACCAGCCACAGGCCTGCCTGGTTCCAGAAGAAGGTGAATCAAGATGTGGATAGAGATAGGCCTTAAAAAGTACTTTAAGAGGAAACTCAGAGAAAAATGTGGAGGACCTCTGTATTAAAATCATCAGCTCCAAGACTATAAATCTTTAGTAAAACTTTACAGATGTCAAAGGAAGCTTTAGATTATATATTTTATATAAGATTTATATAGATTTTATAGATTAGATATTAGGAAGAAATTCTTCACTGTGAGGGTGGTGAGGCACTGGAACAGGTTGCCCAGAAAGGCTGTGGATGCCCCATCCCTGGAAGTGTTCAAGGCCAGGTTGGATGGGGCTTTGACCAATCTCGTCTAGTGGAACGTGTCCCTGCCCATGGCAGGGGGGTTGGAATGAGATGGTCTTGAAGGTCCCTTCCAACCTAGACCATTCTATGATTCTATGAATCAGAAACTAGATTTATCCAGGGAACATGCCTTCCATCCATTATAGCAACACCTTCTTTCAGATGTCACTAACAGAAGTCAACTGAATTTGAGTAACCAAAATCTCATCTACTGAGAGTATTTGTCAAGACCGAATTGTACTCAGCAAAGCCATACCTGTGTCCCCATTTCTGAAGACATTAGATGAGCCGCTAATGCATCAAATACACAAATCTTCTATTTATCTTATCTCCACTGTTCACTTTTATCCTACTAATTTGCCCCTTTATTCCCCAAAACATTATTATGAACTGGATCAGCAGCAGCAGGTTGAGAAAAGTCTGTCATTCCTCTAAAATGAACCACTATTAATGAGCTCCAGAAGTAACAAAGCAGCATTTTCACACTGGCAATCGACATTCAAAAGAAATAAGCATTTAAATCTCATGTTACAGTCTTCAACTCAACAAGCTCAGTGGGTGACACAAGCTAAAAATGCGAGAAGAGGTGAAAGAGTATTTATTCTTTCCAGATGCTGGTGTGCAACTCTGGGACTGATAGTTTGGTTCACATCAGAGTGAAATTATCTAGATCATCGTTTCAAAATTCCACTATACAGTAAATACAAGCTGTAGCCACATTAACAAAATCATAATTTATTTAAGAGCATATTAATAAAAATACCTGCCAGCCACCACAGAAAAATATACCCACAAAACATTAAATACTATATGCTGACATGCACAGCAGGTGACTGCATGCAAGCATAGTTTACGACCCACATCCTTTCAAAGAGCTTGAAGTAAATAACACGAGACATTTAACAGCAGCAGAATGTGACTTGAGTAACAGGCAATAAAGTCACATATGATGTGGCATACCACAAACTAAAAATAATACCCAGTTTCAAAGGACTAAAAATATCTGCAAAATTAACAAACTGCTATTTATTTTACAATTGTTCAACTTCTTAAAATTAATTTGTGCAGTTTGGCAAATCCTTGGAGGAAGACTGGCCGTGAACACTCAATTTGTCATTCCATAATTATAGGTGATAACATGGACTTAACTACTTTTAAAATGTATGAGGTGTATAAAATCTACTTTATGTATTATTTATTTTTGTAGTTGTCTCTGGTCTTGGCTGAGAATCAATAAATAAATTGAAAATGTGAAATATTTTTATATTATCTATGTATTAAAAAAATCAATATAAAACTATGTATTTTATTCTTGTCGTGTGTTATCAGCCTGGAATGGATGGGCTAACATTTTACAAGTACTCCAAAATGATTTTTTTAAAAGCCTCAGCTGATCAGTGACAGATAACAATGATACTTGCTGGTCACAATGCTTTTAATCACAACAGACCTTAAGGTATCTCAGATGACATATGCATATATCAGACTCTAAAATGCAGCCATCTCTGGATCCAGAGGAATGCCATAGCTAGTAATCACTAACCTGAACAACACCAGAGACTCAGAAATCGCCCCTGCAGTTTCTGTAAGAACAGCTGTAAGAACATACACTGCTCAATAGTGAAAAGGCAACTGAAGCCCACTTTACCCCTTGATAAAACCAAGCATGGTTGCTAGCTCATTCGATAACATGGCCTGACAATAACTTTATGGTACAGACTATTGTTCTTTGCTTGTCCGCTCCCACTTGTTCGGGAAGGCTTTCATCAGCCCCTCTTAATCTGATTCCAGGCAACCCTTGGGAAACATTTCTTTACAAAATTCACAGAGCACTGATGAAAGGACATAATTTTCAAATGACGAGGCACTGAAAGCATTACTCTTCTGTCCCCGTTTCCCTCTGAAACTTTCTCCTGAATGAATTTTCAAGGCTGATTTCTGCAAGAACACATTTTGGATGTCTGTCATCCAGCTTATTACTATTTGAGCCTGGCCTTCATATTCACCCAATAGGCCCAGATTATCCATGGGGAGAGTAAAAATCAACAAAGCAACAAAGAGCCTGAAAGAAAGTGGCTAACACAGCTTTCTCAGCAGATCATAAAACCTAGTCCTATTCCGGGAGTCTGGTTCAAAATGGGGAGGTAGGTCATGAGGAAATGGAATACGGCAAAACTCACCAAATACGAGCTGCTCGGTCATGAGGGGATGACTTTTATCGTAGGTTAAAGAATCCATCTTCTTCCTACTGAAGTCTCAAAATATACCTCTAAACAGGACTATTACACCTTCCCAAATTAAGTCCTTACTACTATACAGAAGAGGGAAGATTTGCGTTTTTAAATTTATAACTAAAAGGCCTTAATCCCAGATTCAGATAAAAAGTTCTTTTCAAGAAGAGCATTAAAGCATGCATAAGCTTAAACTTGTGCTTAACAGCCACTAAAATTAACAAGCAGCATCCTGTCTTCATTGAGGGGAAAAAACAAAAAAAAAAACAAAAAAAAAAACAACCCATCCCCCCCAAAAAAAACAAAACTTCCACTGATGTGTTTTTCCACAATGGGGTCCAGCTTGCACACTTTACCTCCTTGTAACAGGTATCTGAGAACATACAACCAGACAACTCAAAGTTCAGACATTTGCACATCAAAACATGTTTCCCATGGATATCCTAGCTTCATTTTGATACCAGTGCTACATGGTTAAACTAATTCCTTGTGGTGCCTAAATTATTTGTCATATACTTACTCTCTTTCTGGACATCACCGAGTGCTGCATGAAGTTCCTCTTTAAACACAGTTGCTTCCTTGGCAATTTTTTCCCCCTTGTCCAACAGATTCCAAGTGGCTTTTTCCACAGAAGCTAGCAAGACACAAGCTCTTTTGGAACGGCCCTTTTTCTTACTAGAAGGATTCTGTGGACAGTTCACTAGTGTTGTAACCTACGTTTAAAAGAAACAAAAAAGACAATAGTGGTGTAAGTTCTATAATAAGTGAATTTTTATTATTCTCTTTTTTTTTTTTTAATCAAATTAATACAGCTGAGACTAAGCTATGAGATTCCCTCTGCTTTAGAGAGAGACAGGCAAGCTCAGCGTACTTACTGGGAATGGGCAAAACTATTGAATCAAATTTCACAGATAATTTTACTTAATATGCCTCATCTTTGTATTCTTCTTTCTGTATGATCAAAGCAAAGTCAACAGAAATCTCACTGTCATATTAACCCTGATACAACCTCCTGACACTGCTGACTTTAAATTTTCCTCATGATAAAAAAAAAAAAAACACCTGATAACACTATCTAAAGAGGCTTCAGCCAAGGCAGGAAATATAATCAGTGCTGAATCTTCCTATACTTCCGCCTTAAATCTCCCAAGTTATCTCAGAAGCAAATACTCAAAATAAATGTAGACACATTTCAAAATGCATTTTAATCTTACAAAGGAGGATAGCAGTGGCCAGAACTCAGCACCTCAGAATTCTCTGGGGGGCTCTCAATGTTAAAATTGTACATCATTTTACCCGGAATGTAGGTTTACAGCAGCTTTGTCCAAAGTTCGTTTTTTAACAATGCACTTCAACACCCATAAAGAACTTATTTTTATATAGCATCCCACTCCACATTCCTCATCCTCTGAGCACAGCCTCCACACTCCAACAGCATGCTTCTAACAGACTATTCTCTAAGGCATTGCTTGAGCTGTCACACTACGGAGAGACTCCTAAAAGATTTTAAAAGAAAAGTTACATAGATATTTTAAACAAACTTTATTTTCATTAAGTTCACTGATGTTTTTTTAACCCTCCTTCTGTTTAATCCTATTCTGTTCTCTGTGTCAGAACATGGACAGTACAATATTAAGTACAGATCCAGTCCTGGAGCTCAATTAACATGTTTCATATATATATTAGCTTCATTTTATTAAATGGCATTCCAGTCATCAACAATATTGTGTAAGCAAAGCAAAAGCTGTGTATGAATTTCTCAATCCAGCAGACAAACTTACTAATGGCTGCAGTACAGCTTGTGGTTTGAGCTGGTCTGTGGAAAAGGGCTCCATTCACAGGTACATAATGAGAAGGGTGCTAGCTGTGCCCAAGCTCACCTTTAGATCTTGTTCATGAATTCATGCACATTAGTGCTTTTCATGAATTGGTACTTTTAAGAGTAACTGACAAACATCCTCTGGGAAGCATTTCTATAAACACATCTTTGAAAGACAAAGGCCTTGACCCCTCTATCATTTATGAGGAATTTGGACAGAAAAAGGACCAGCCACTTGACATCAACTGCTTTGGCATGTCACAAGGGAGACAGCAACATAAATAACTCTGGCTCAGACTATCAAAGAGGGCTTAGGTATTTTTCTGACTGTGGCTCTAAAGAAAGTAAAATAAACTATTTATTGCACATAAATCAGCCAGCTCGTAGGGAATGCACTGGGAATAAGAATCTTATTATCTTTTCTTTTTACAAACCCTCTAACACTAGTTCTAGAGCATTTAATGCAGTTTCAACAACCATGTTTTTAAGAGTGAGTTAAAGAGACTATAGGCTTATACTTCCAGCAAGAAAGGCATAAAACACTGTAAAAAAATTAGAAGTTGCCCCAAAAAATCTATCAAGTAAAAGATATTTTTTTAGTGTCTTAACTATTTAATCACCAGTCCCAGAAAATAATATATTCTATTTCTCAGCTTTTTACTGTAGTCTCCTTTTTATGTGAAATACCATTCCATGTACTGTTCATTCATATGTTTTGGAGGAGGAGGAAAGGAAACAAAACAAATGGAAAAACATGAAAAATAATCATTCCTGCAGGTGAAAACTCTTGACTGTAAGACCCCCTTCATCTTCAGCATCCCTGCCAGGAAATATCAGAGGCAGCTTCTTATCTCAAATACAAGTCAAAATTTGATAGGTAGTTCTTGGCTCATGGAGATTAAAGAATACAGAAAAACTACTCTGAATTCTCCAACACAGAAACCCAGTGAGGAACACAAACACTTCATGCAGGTCCTACACAAAAAGAATTGAACTACACAGTAGCTAATATAGCATGCCCTTCTGATCCACTGTCAACACAGCTTGTACTGTAGTGGCAGAATACACAGTCAAAATTATATCATTGTGAAAAAAAAAGAGAAACATATCCCCATTAATCTTGCTCATGCCCGACTGCATTGCCCAGTTGTTAACACCTTCTTGTTGCCATATATAATCACAGAACCATAGAATTGCTTAGATTGGAAAAGACCTGTAAGATCATCTAGTCCAATCGTTAACCTAGCACTGACAAGTCCCCCAATAAACCATGTCCCTAAGCACTACATCTACACGACTTTTAAAAACATCCAGGGATGGGGACTCCACTACTGCCCTGAGCAACCCGTTCCAACGCCTAATGACCCTTTCAGTAAAGAAATTCTTCCTAATTTTTTCCTATGCAATATGCTAAAGAATAACAGTTCCCAGTCAGTTTTCCAAACAGAAATGAAGTCATACCATTTCTTCCTTGGATTTATATCACTTAGAGTATTTTCTGTGTGGAGGAACATAGGACATTTATCATCTCTAGTACCTACCATTGAACAAAATTACCGGAGTGCACATGCCCTGAAGTTTTGCTTGTAGGAGTCCCATCTTTCCCAACTCTGGTGTTTATATGTAGTACTGAGGTATTTTCATAGAGATGTGACAGATATGTGTGTGTGTAAATCTTATATATCCCTGTGCAGGCTCTATAGGGAACAGTTACTGCCTTTCTAGGTGCCACGGTGGGTCCATAAAACTACTGCAGCAGGCCAGACATCATCTCCATAGAGGACTGCTCTGGAAAGCAAAGTTAGCAAAGTTTTGCCTTTAACCCCAAGCACTGGGGACACAGAGACTCAACTCTCACACTCAGCACAGCCTTTAGACCTCTGTTGATCAGTCCATAAGACTATTTTCAAACAACATTTTTATACCTTTGCAGTGCGATTTCCTCATTTCTTAGAGGATGCTTCATATGGCCACCCAGGCTGTCTACCCACAAGAAAAATGCTCCCTGTATGTTGATGGGAAATTGTAATGGGTTTACGTGGCAAGGTTTTGGCAGCGAGGGGGCCACAGGGGTGGCTTCTTTAAAAGTTGCTAGAAGCTTCCCCTGTGTTCGATACAGCCAATGCCAGCT